>JAMPIV010017053.1:0-87771 GCA_024509875.1 Oreohelix idahoensis
GGTGGGTTTATTTTGTTGGTTTGTGGGTGGTTATTTAAATGATTTTTATTAGTTTATTTTATTATTATTTTTTAATGTATTGTTCAAATCCTACTTATTATTGTTTTGATACCTACATTTTTCACTGCCCTAAATCCCCCCCTTATAATTTTAGGTTACTAATCAGACATTTGAACAAAATTTTCACACCCAAGTAAGTCCGTTCCCGGAGACCTCCGTGATTTTTAAATACGGCTACTTGGAAAAACTGGGGACATCTTGGTCAGACAGACTGCATTATGTTTGAGGTACTGTGGTAAGAGATCTAAAAATCATTGTGTTTCCAAGATACATCTGGCAGCGGCAAAGTCGTGAGTACACTGGAATGATAGGCCCATGGCGAGAATGAATGAGTGTAGCTGGTCTGAGTGATATTTTCACTCAATTATATCTTTGACAGCCACTGTTGCTGTCCTACTCTATTTTTTTTCAATCTGCATAATTTTGTATTGACTAAAGGCTAGCCTCCGTTAACCTTTGTGTTTTTGTCTTAGGTTAAATCAGATTTTTTTTTCAAACTCTGTGCATATAATTCCGAGATAAAACAAAGAAAAACTCTTAGACTCGAACCCTATGTATCTGTGACTCTGGCGCCATCATCTGTTCTCTTAACGGGGCCGGGCTAAACCTAGAGTTAACACTATAACGGGGCTATCATCCTTGCAACATTTCCTTGATTTTTTATGACTATGTGTATATGTATTTTCCTTGATGTACTTTCTTTGATGTTGTGAGCCGATTTTTCCTGATATTAAAATCGCTCTTGAACTAAATAAACGTGTTTGGTCAGCTCGTTCTAGATAATATATATATCATTGTTATAGTTTTCCCACGTCTGTGTGTTTACCTGTCGTCACGTGTATGTGCGTGCCTGTGAGTGATAGAAATATACGTAATATGTTATATTGGTGTAGTCTGTCTGAACGCTGTAACAACTGATTTGTGTTAATTGATAGGTTGAGAGAGAGAAGAATTCTTTTCACGCTTTCAGGAGACACCACTATATCAAATCTATCATCTCACGTGGTGTGGAAAATTCTATTACCTTTTCACTAACTCTCACTGAGTCTATCACCTATTCAAACCTATTCAGAAGGGACCAAACCCTAGTCTTAAATTCTCACTATCGGAAATCTACACAAATGGGGCCTACTAACGTTTCACGGTCGTATTTGAACTTAGAATAGAAGACGAACGTACGACAAACGTGGACTCGTCTATCTGGATTGTTTGTACCTTTAAATTCTTATTTCTAAGTAATGAGTAAGAGTGTGATGTCTTGTGAAGTTGGTGTGTATTCTTAAAAATAAAATAATTTACCCCCTAGACTAGCGATCTGTTTACGGACGTGCTGACGACACAAACTATAAGGTTTTTTTTTCCACAGCATCTTTGAATAATATACATTTTGGTTACAGGTTGATTTTGTCGGGATATATGTTAACTGCTGATTGTAATACTAAATGCTGGTAAAGTGGTGAGTGTATAACATTCACTGGGTACTGAGGCTCAGAACGGGCGTCTTGATACTAAGTTAAGGATGTGGATGTTTCGGACTTTTTTGTCCAGAGATTTTAATTCACCTCCCTTACCCTATCTGAACTTCCAGGGGCGCAACTTATAGTATTGGGGGGGGGGATTTTTTTGTTAAAACTTAAGGGATTATTTTTTTCTCTTAATTTTTGCAATATTCTTTTGCTTTTCCCCACCTGTAGCATCTTATTTTTCAGAGTTATCTTAACTATACATTTAGTTGGCGTAGTCGTGTTTTTGCATTAAGTGCTTTAATTGCCGATTTAATATCAGGCCGATAGTTAGATTTATTTTGGAGGAGGTATCCCAGGTTTAAGGAATCATCTTTTGATTTTTGTGGAATTTTTTTTCCTCGTAAGTGGTAGGAACCAGGTATTTCTTTTTCCTATTTTCTATCTCCACCGTTCGCAGTCACTGACCTAATAGGCCGAGAGGGCAAAGCTTAGACAACTCCTCAGGGACGAAGCGAGAGAGGAGGGACTGGAAGGAGAAGAAGCGAAAGCTTTTGTCAGGGACGAACTTGAGAGATATGATGCGGAGAGGAAAGAAGAAGAACTAAGGAGGAAAGAAGAAGCCGGCTATTACAGCAGGAGATGGGAAGGAATGCGAAATTCGCAGGATGCCAGCTGATTACGAGCAGGAAGAAGATGAGGAGAAGAAATGAGATTCGCAGGATGAGAAGAAGGAGAGAAGGAGAGACAGCATGAGGAAAGAGAGAAGGAGAGACAACATCAGTTGGCTCTTAAAGCTCTAGAGTTCCAAAGTCGTGGGGCTGCCTCTACCTCCAGCAATGGAGAGTCTTCTCCTCATTCTTCCTTAACTGACCCTGCTAACACTCAATCTCTTCAACTAAATGCTATGTCTTTCACTCTTGAATCTTTTCCTTGTCCAAATGAGAAGATTGACACATGGTTAGAAAAATTTGAGAAAATTGCAACTCTGTACGGGTTAGAGAGGTCGCGTTGGAATATGAAACTTTCCCAGGCCCTAAAAGGTTCTGCTTATGATGTTTATTCTAAGCTGGAAAGTAGCCAACAAGACGACTACGATGTGTTGAAGAAAGCGTTACTGGAGCGCTTTGAAATGAACGCTCGCAAGTTTTTTGCAACTGTTTCGCAACAGCCGGAAAGAGAATTCTGAAACTTTTCACCAGTTCTCATCTCGTCTTAAGGGATATCTAACAAAGTGCCTTGAGCTTTCGCAGCTCCCCTCTACCTATGAAGGTCTTGAGGAACTTGTTCTAACTGAACAAATAAAGAACACTTTGTCTGCTGATACCCGGAGATTTCTCGCTGAGCAGGGGGCAGAAAAAACTTGAAGACATTTTGGAAAAGTCTGAGCGTTATCACAATGCGCTGGCTGAACTACCGGCCACAAAGCGGAAACCGACAGAGGAGCATTTTTCGAAAACATAACCTAGAGCAATCTTCTCAGGCTTCTAACCAAAACAACCACAGAGAAACTGGACCTCAAAACCCCCCTCCTGAAAAATCCAAGTTCTACAAGAACAAGTACCCCAACCACCCCAAACAGTCTGATCAACCCGACCGCCCTACATGGCAGCGCAGCCAGAAAAGACAAGGTGGCAAAGGGAGAACCCCTGAGCACGGGACATATGATCAGACCGAGCACACCGAGCCGAAACGCATCGGATGCTTATTGACAGTCTCGCAAGGCGGAATTGTTGACAGTGATTCCCAACCTGTTGGGGATAGACCCTCAACGCGAGGTACTGTTATTTTGAACGGTTCTCAAACTTCTTGCTTATTTGACACGGGGCTTTCTTATGATTGCATTGTTGCCAGAAACCTGGTCAAACCCGGTCAAGAGACAGCAGAGACCGTCCAACTTTGTGGAGTTCGTAAGAGTGATGCACCTACAGCGCTTCCCATCGCATTGGTGGAGATACACTCTGACTTTGTCAGAGGTGTGATCAAAGCGGCTGTTATGGATGATCCCATCTACCCAGTCATACTTGGCGGGAGATACGTGTGTATTGGGAAACCGGAAGAGCCGATTGTGGAAGCAGTAACTACAAGAGGGCAAACCAAGAAGGAACGGGAGCCTGCGCCAAAATTGGTTAACCTATGGAACTTTAAAGAAGCGCAATAACAAGGACCCTACTTTGAGCTACCCTGCTTTTAGGAAACTGCCCATCGGGCTAAGGAACCCAAACAGCACGGTGAAATTTTTTCTGAGGAATGAGCTTACATTAATCGGAAGAACGGGCAAGCCTGACCACGGTTACAACCAGCTCCTAGTACCGAAACAGTACAGAAGCCAAATCCTAGAAATGGGGCACTCTCTTCCCTTTAGCGGACATATGGGACAGAACGCCACAAACCAACGGTATAAACCACAATCATTATTTGGTGGCTAGGAGTGATAATACTTGATAATCATCAGATTATGTCAATATCCTGTGCCCAGTGTCAACGTGTGCCACCCAAGTCTTCGGGCACCCCCAGTCCACAATGGGTGAAATGCCAATAATGGAACTCCATTCGAAACGGGTTGTGATCGACATATTAGGGCCTCTCGAAAGGACCTAGAAGAAGGAAGACAGGTTTAATACTGACCTTAGTCGATACCATGCACTTTATGAGGGCGGATGCCTATCCCGCTAACATGCGCAGATGCCAAGCATGTCGCAGAAGCCCTCGTGCAGATTTTCACTCGGTTGGGATTCCCTCAGCAAGTGTTGACGGATAATGGATCTCCATACCGAAACCTTTGATGGATGAGATCGTTAAGATCTTGAGGACCCAGCACATCCACACTAAGCCATATACTCCGGCCGAAATGGGCTCGTGAACGTGCCCTATATGGGAAACTCACCATAATGCTAAGTAAGCAGGCACAAGTGAAACTTTAAGATTTCGTTCTTTTTACTCCTGCAGCATTATTTTGCTACAGAGTATCTCCTTATACTTCCATACAGATTCCCCCAGCTAACCTCTTATTCGGCAGACCCATTAAGGGCCCGCTTGAAGCCTTACTTCAGTCTCTGACAGACGAGAAGGCTGATGAGACAGTTGTCTCAGCCAGTAAATATGTGTCGGTTTTAAAGGAACGGTTGAAACTAGGGTGGGACCTAGCAACGACTAACTTTAAGCGAGCACGCACCAAGCACGCTAACCGATACAGGAAAGTCGCGGAAGAGAGAGAACTGGAAGCAGGAGAGAAAGTTTTGGTATTACTCCCTACTGAGAACAACCAACTGAAGATCGGATGGCAAGGGCCGTTTACCGTCCTGAAAAAGATTTCTAAGGCTAACTACCAGATCTCTATTGAAGGAAAGGAGAAGGTTTTCCATTTAAATCTCTTAAAGAGATACTTGGCAAAACCAGTGCCAACCTCCGACCATCTCCTGACGATCGCCAAAACTGACGAAGATGACGATAGTGGCAGGGATATTCCACCGCTATCACAGGAAATCTTTCAAAAATGTCAGAAGCGGCGACGCTCTTTCAAGCGCGCATATGAGACATTCCAGGGGAAGGAAACTTTGAGGAGTGGACTTGAGTAGGAATTGGACAGAGATGGAGGGGGAATATGAGAGGGAAGAGGACAGACACCCCGAAGCTACGGTTATAGGAAATTAAACTCCATAACGTAGACATGGAGTGCTTCCATATCTTAAAGGGGGGAGGCTCTGTCACGTAGGGTTTATATTCATTTAATTTCCTACAACTTCTTCCTATTCTTTCACCCGAAAATTCTCTCTTTTATTATCTCTGTATTTCATTTTTTACTGTATTTTTTTCACCCATTCGTTTTGCGAATATTATTTTCATATAATTCGCAAACTTTACCTGTTTTCCCTTCTCATAAACTGAGAATCGCGCTAGGACGATATTACGTAGATGTCAGGGCTGCAGGGCGTCATAAGGCGTGATAAGTCGGTTCGCTGAACATAGGACGTAGCAAATCGTCTACATTCTCACCGAGCGCGCGAGTTTCTTCTCGGCATTAGTCCCAGTGAGGTGTGATACTTTACATCTGCACCGGTCAGTATCCAGACATTTGTCTGGAAAATCCCAAACTGACACGGCGCTCACTTGGGCCATGGTCAGCTGTAGTGTGAAAACTGCCCTGAAATGGAGTCAGGCTGTCTGGGATTTGAAACTGACACGCGTACATCGTGGTCAGTAGGTGACAGTTACGACACGCGTTAAGCGGACGTAAATGTTGGGAGTAGGGGAGATAATTTCGCGTGGCGAAATAGTTTGGGCCCTTTGTCTGATTTTAAGATATTGGCCAAGTTTGAAACTTTAATTTCATTCTCGCTCATAGACTCCACAGTAGATAGGTCGCTCGAAAACAGAATAGCTGTTAGCGAAGATCTCAGTTTGTTTCGGCAATTTGTCGAACTTCTAGACTTCCAGAAATATTTTCAGCATTTTTATTCTTAAGTTGTGCGACTACCTGTAATTCTGTGGTTGAGGTAATTAATATGATAGATATATAGATTTTGTGAGTGTTAAAGTGTTAAATCGCTTAATTCATTTTAATCTATTTCTTTAGCGCAGAAGAGAAATAAAGTGGTAGGCTATTATATTTTCTAGGGAAGCATTCAGTGGAAAGCAGAATAAAATTAAAATTTCTAGCTTATAACGGCAATTGTAGCTATTTATAAATTTAATTTAACTGCTAATACTCAGTCGAGTGTATTTTTCTAAACTAACGTATAAACTCTAGAATCCAGCCTCATGAATGGTGACGGAATACGCACGTGTTCTTAATTTATGAGGATTGCTGATTTTTAAATATAACTTACGTCACGGGAAGTTTAAATGATAAGCAAAGCTCTCTGCTTGCAAGTTTAAATGTAAGTTTTAACCAGTACAGATTCTGTTTATTATATTATATGTGTTATTTTTCCTCCACACAGTGAAAGTTTTGGGGTGACCCTAACTTTACCAGCACCTAGTAGTAGTTTCCATACTTGTGAAGAAATAGACAGTCCTTATTTTGAACCACGTGGGTTTTCTCAAGTAACACTGATCTGACGGTGCAAGTTAGACAGAAATACTAATATCCCTATAACGGGTTTTCAAAGACTGTAATGATAAATACTGGACCTTGGAGCCAGCACTTAATTTCTTCTAGAAACTCTATATAATTTGCTGCCTGGTGGCGTGAATATTAACAATCATTTCCCGACTAGATTATATCTTGTGGACAAATCTGTGGTGTGACTAAAGTGAATCCTATACTGAGGGAAGGCACCGACCTGACATTCATCATTTTTTTTTTTTGAAACCTACGCTATTGACACTGTGCTCTGCTAACTCCCGCGCCTGGAATAATTGTTAGGTGACTTAATCAGACATTTGAACAAATTTGCACACCCAAGTAGTCGTTCCCGGAGACTCCGAGTTAAATACGTCTTTTGGAACTGGGGACTTCTTGGCAGAAGACTGCATTTTTTTTTTGAGTCTGTGTAAAGATCTAAAATCAGTGTGTTCCAAGAGGCAGCGAGCAAAGTCGTGAGTACCTGAATGAGAAGCCATGGCGGAACGAATGAGTGTACGCTGGTCTGAGTGATATTTTCACTATTATATCTTTGACACCCTGTTGCTGTCCTAATTTTTTTTTTTCAATCTGCATAATTTGTTGCTAAGGCTAGAGTTCTTGTGTTTTGTCTTAGGTTAAATCAGATTTTTTTTTTCAAACTCTGTGCATATAATTACGAGATAAAACAAAGAAAAACTCTTAGACTCAAACCCTATGTATCTGTGACTCGGGCGCCATCATCTGTTCTCTTAACGGGGCCGGGCTAAACCTAGAGTTAACACTATAAAGGGGCTATCATCCTTGCAACATTTCCTTGATTTTTTATGACTATGTGTATATGTATTTTCCTTGATGTACTTTCTTTGATGTTGTGAGCCGATTTTTCCTGATAATAAAATCGCTCTTGAACTTAATAATCGGGTTTGGTCAGCTCGTTCTAGATAATATATATATCCTTGTTATAGTTTTCCCACGTCTGTGTGTTTACCTGTCGTCACGTGTATGTGCGTGCCTGTGAGTGATAGAAATATACGTAATATGTATATTGGTGTAGTCTGTCTGACGCTGTAACAACTGTTGTAGAAGATAGGTGAGAGAGAGAAGAATTCTTTTCGCTTTCAGAGACAGCCACTATATCAAAATCTATCATCTCACGTGTGTGGAAATTCTATTACCTTTCACTAACTCTCACTGAGTCTATCACCTATTCAAACCTATTCAGAAGGGACCAAACCTAGTCTTAATTCTCCTATCGGAAATCTACGACATTACCCAATAGTTGTCGCAGGCATTCCGTGGAAATAAACACTAATAAGTAATACGACTATTCAGTGTCATATTAATTTTTGCCAAATCCAGCCCCAGACTAGTCGTAGTTGCTGACTGCAAATTTCACGGTAGTCGCTGGAGTTGGTGATTTAATTGTTTTCCTGGATAAATACTGTATCTCTGCCTTCAGTTGGTTGGAGTAAGGTTCATACTTGGTGATCGTTGACATAGGAGGAATAATGCATATATATTTCCTGTGTTGTCTAGCCTCTGGTTGCTGAGACACTATGTTAAATTACACAAATGTTGCTGACAATATATTTTGCCACAGCTGGTTGATGAATTTAAATATAGGTAAAATAATGGTATAGTTCTGGTCCATTTAACATTTACAATTATTGTTCTCGTTTGGTCTCTCTCATGAAATGAAGAAAATGGTCCGCACACGTCATAGCCCGCAGACTCAACAATATTACAAATTTTCTGGTTGCTTATAAACTTATAAGACCAACGGACCATACGACCATAGTTCATAAGAATATAAGTTTCATATGACCATAATTTCATATGACCATAAGACCGCTAGTTCCCTGGGTTTTTTTTTTTTTTTTTTTTTTTTGATCAGCCTAGATTTTAGGAAAGAAATATCAACATTTAACCAAAATATCAATATTACATCTAACACGTGTTAGGGTAAGACCTCTTTAACCACTACGTTATTAAATTAGATTATAAAGCACAAATGTCTAGCTTATCCTATCGCTTTTAACGCGTTATATGAACACTAGTCATTTATAAAATTTCACAAAATGAATATAAGTAAATAATATATACCGTCAGTAGCCAGTTATTTAATGTATGTACTAGTCAATTAAAGCATCTCTTTCTGGGGAATAGCGAGTAATTAAATTTACGTTACAGATGAAAAAATTAGCTATGTGTTATTTATTTAATACGCTATTTAATTTTAACACAGAAAATCCCAGTGAAATATATATAAAAAAACTATTAACAACACACTAATCACTTAACGGCTAGTATATAAATTACCGCAAACAGAGAAAGATGGAAACAACTCCACGAATATAAGCATTCACTTTGTACGAAAAACTCTTAGGATATCGAGTTAGTTTTTTTCAGAACATTCTCTGAGCAACTGATAATGACTTTTAGGGAGTCGGGGTATATATTCATAGATGCCGTTCTTTCGCTCCTTAATGCGAAAGTCGCACCTACGGCCAGGGCCTGGCGCATCTACGGTTCGATTCCTGAATGGAAGGTTTTTTCTTCACCTCTGCCGATCGACAACCTCTGGCTTGTCTTTCATTCTCCCCGCCTGCCGTATATCAGATTCCTAAGTTAATTCCCCTGAAAATGTAACCATATAAGGTACGTATCAGACTTATCGCCTTTGATTCTTCAAAGAAACTGTTAACGCCCGGCCTCCTCCCCGCGTGTTTCCCTGATCAAAGAACGATTATGCCGTGCTGCGCACTTCGCTCTGTTCCACCGTGCTTAATTGCCAGATGGCTTGCGTGTTAATTGCGATAGTGAATCAGGCGTTAATGTAGCAAAAAATATAACCATAGATTGTGAAAAGGGGGGGGGGGGCAAACGTGGACGGTCACTGCTGCACTATTTACATATGTGACAGCTATGTAGCAGTTATTTTGTATTTTCAAACATTCTGACACTCCTTTTGCTGATTATTCATTACATTTGCTTGACGCTTCACAGCTTTGCTGGGATTAACGCAGGTAAAAATCCATATGGGCCTGGTCATTTTCCGCATGATTTTGTTTGCTCAAGCCATTCCCAGTGATAAAATTACTCGCCCTTAGGCGGATTTTATGTGCACAAGCGACGGAGCAAGAGATTACATGTCTGGGAGACACCGTTTGGACAGACATGAATGACTTCATCATTTCCTGTCCACCTAGTTTTAGAGGAAAGTAAGATGTTACACCTGAAACTCATTGCCGAGAGAGTCTACGGACATGTCACTTACATAAATGGGAGACATGACCTTTTGCACCACGCGCAGAATTTTTCCAACGTTCAAATATTTGAATTACAACTCCAAAATATGCAGTTTTGAAACGATTGGCAGACATTCGGAAGGAAGGCACAACACCCCTTCCGATTTGAGCCCTGCTTAACATCGTAACATACAAATACGGAGCAAGACTTGCAATATAACCTGATACGTTTGCAGTTTTATGACACTGTGAGAATCGCTTGCCAAGACGACCACCAGACTGCCAGAAGTTAAAATCAGCTTCCATTTATCAGATCGGAATTTTCTGGAGAATTTTGAAGGAATTAAACAGCTCAGGAAAACTCTATCATTTAAAAAAGGAAAACCGGGATCTGAGGAAACCTGAAAATACGGAGTCTCATAGTGGGAAATTTATTTGTTAAAGTGAAAAGGTGAAAAACACGTGAAAAAAAGCATATGCTAGTGCCTTAACCTACTCCTCTGAGCAAACAATCTGTTATTGGCGTAAGTTGTACATTTTACATTCTATACTTTTCATTACTAACATGTGACCTAATATGTTTATATTGCTATGTGCATAATAATATGTGAAAATTGCTAGTGGATGTCCAAGTCATTTGAGGTTGCCAACCTCAGCATATAGAATGATGATTTCATGAACCACCACTGCAAGGGCTTGTGACTGCTTTATTGCTAGTTTCTTAAAGAGAACTAAAAAGCATAGGTAGTCCTATGTTCCATATGAAGCAGGGAGGGAAAGATGAAAGAAATGATGTACATTCTAATTATAATATTTCCTTTTTCAAACCAGTGTAAATGTCTATGTAAACATATTCACTTTAAAATTAATGAAAGTTGTTAAGCTTTTCAACACGTGTAGATGTAAATGAAAACATATTCTATCTATATTGTGAACATTTTTCAACAAGTGTAGATGTAAATGAAAACATATTCATCTATACTTTGAACATTTTCCAGCCAATGTGTAAATACTCGTATTAACCTTTTCATTTAAATGTAAAGTAAATGTAAAGCAATTCAATTTAAATGTAAAGAAAGTTTTCTTTCGAGGGATTAAGCTTAACTCTCATCGAGGGTAATACATAAGGTAGATGGGATGGTGGAAGAAGAAGAAGGGGCACATAGCTATGTGTCGGGAAACGCAAATACTCAGGACACGTTTTTGTTTCTATTCTTTTACCATACTAGTTGGTGGTTCCAGTTGCGGGTACTAATCTTTGAAACAAAGTATGGGTAGAAGTTGCCAGACGTCGAGCTTGACGTCATCATCAGAAGGTGTTAGAGACGCCGGACCAGCTTTGTAGTTACTCCCTGATCTTACTTGGAATGTGCAGCACCTTTAATTTTGACCAGAGACGCGAGCACTCCACTGACCTATCTGCACAGAACCAAAAAAACCCAGCTGGAGCAGAATTACCATTTGCAGCTAAGTCAAACCTAAAAGCTGCCAAGTAACTTCTTACATAAAACACCATACCATCACACGATGATGAGTATTTTATGTTAAAGATTATTCAATTTTTTTTAAACTGTTAAAACTTAGTTGATTATTAAAGTTGTTATTTGTAAATATACAAATTTAACTTACATTATTTTGAATGTACTGCATGTTTGTCTCAGTCAATTTACTAAATGCACTCTAAACAGAGCTATACCAGAATAATAATAATTCCACTGTGTAAATAAGGGTGGGGGCTGAAATTAATAATTGCTTAATTCTACATAAGCGTAAGCGCTTATTATATATTTTATCCATTAGTGTCTAATGAAGTATAAAGCAGAAGTTAATTTCATGGAGAATCAGCGCCCCACGCTTTTTGTCAATTTGATGTTACAATTTTTGACTGCAAGCTATAAACTCCTTGAAAAATTATTTTTTTGATTTTTAGTGCATTTAAAGCCTGTATTTAAAATATATATATTTTTTAAATATCTTCTTTTCATTGTTTTTAATTTTTATTTTAATTTAAGTCAAATGTAATCGATCCGCTAATGACATCATCACTTTGCATACAAGAGAAATTAAATAAAAAGCGTGTATAAATAGGACTACTTTAGCACAGTAGGTTTCACACTTTAATTACTTCCCTTGTATCGCTACCAATTGTATACAACACTCGTTAGCATTGACTAAATAAACAGCGTCCAAAAAAAGAAACTGCACATGCATGACCTCATTTATTTTGACACTCAATGATTTTTTTTTTTTCCTATTTGAATTTTAACCTGCTGTAGCTGCTGTAGGATTTCGTAATGAAATAATAATCAGAAAAGGTTGACAATTATCCGAATAACTTTTACTAGGAAACCGTAATCTATAAATTACCGAAGATGAAAGAGCGATCGAGAATTATATCCCTTGTATGTTCCTACAGGACAACAAATGGTGCGGCAAAAAAAAATGATTATGATTTTTACTTACTTACTTAGTCGTTCCCCTTCTACCGTGAGGTGTAGAGGTTTGGAAGAGAGAGCGCCAGACTATCCTATCGGCTGTCTTCCTCCTGGCCTGGTTCCATTTAGTCCTCGGTCCTTCAAAGATTGTCTAATGTTGTCCTCCCAGCGGACTCTGGGTCGTCCTGGAGGTCTGGATCCCTGGCTCTTTGTTTCCCATGCTTGTCGTGGTAGCCGATCTTCTCCCATTCTGCAGACATGGCCCAACCATCTTAGTTGGGACTGTTCTATTTGGGTCTGCAGCGGATGGGATTTTAGGCCTTGACGTATCGTCTGGTTGCGGACCATGACTCTTCTTGTTACTTCAACCACGTTCCTCAGATACCTTATTTTTTTGGTTTGGCTTTTGTGCGGTTGTAGTCATTGCCCATGACTCGCATCCATATGTCAAGACCGGGACATAGATGGAGCGGTATACAGCCATCTTCGTTTTCTTACCAACCTCTCTCTTGCTGAGGAATCCTCGATTTATGGCCTGAAAAAGTCTCCCAGCTGCTGCTTTTCGAGTGGCCAACTCTTCTTTGATACCTCCCTTTCGGTCTATAATAGCTCCGAGGTATTTAAAGTGGTCGACCTGCTCCAGGACCTGTTCTCCCAGCTTAATCTGATGTCTTCATTCTTCTCGTGATATCACCATGGATTTTGTTTTAGAGCTCCTTATGACCATCCCTCTCTTCTCCAGCTCTTCCTCCCAGACTTGCAGGTTGGATTGTGGAGATGTGCTTCTACAAGTAATTTAGCAATCAGGGCAACATCATCAGCAAATGCCAGCTCTGAAATACAGACCTGTTTCATCTTCCAGTACCCCACTGAATACTTTCTTGTTCTCTCCTTACATGCCTTGATGACATCGTCCATGAGGAGTATGAAAAGATAAGGTGACAGGATATTACCTTGTCTTACACCAGTGGTGGTCCTGAACTCTTCTGACTTATGGTTTGCTGTCCTCACATAATTTCTGCAAGACTCGTAGAAGCTCTGTATAGCATGAATCAGAGGTGCTGGAATGTTCTTCCTTGCCAAACAGTCCCAAAGTTTGCTCCAGGGGACCCTGTCAAACGCCTTTTCCAGATCTATGAAACAAAAATAGATCTCACTCTTATACTCAAGTGCCTTTTCACTCAACTGTCTGAGTGTGAAGATTAGGTCTTGAGTACTTCGGTTTGCTCGGAATCCGCACTGGACCTCATCCAATTGTGGCTCAGCTAGGCGTCGGAGTCTCTGCTCTAGGATTCTTGAGCAGATTTTACCAGGGACACTGAGAACGGATATGCCTCTATGGTTTCCACATTGTCGATTGTCACCCTTTTTGAGAATTGGTGTTATGATGGCAATCTCCCAATCCTTTGGTATGATCTTGTTGCACCACGCTGCCTATAGGACCCTTAAGAGTAATAGGTCGCCTGATGCTCCCATGTACTTTTCTGGTGTTATACCATCATGCACTGCTGCTTTGCCCATCTTGATTTTCTTCAGTGCTGCCTTCAGTTCTTCCATCTTTATGTCATCTTCACCATCATTGGTTTTCTCTTCTGTGCTAGTGGTTATCATTTCTGATGCTCACCATCCAGGAGTTCTGAGAAATATTGTTTCCATCTTTACATTACTTCCTTCGGGGCAATAAGCAATTTGCCTTGCTTGTCCTTTAAAAATTTGAGAGGGCATAGTTTTTCCTTCCTATAATAAATACCGGCGTTCCTCAGGGCTCTATTCTTGGGCCTCTACTTTTTGTCATATACATTAATGACCTTCCACTACACGTCGAGCACGCATCCTATGCCTATTTGCTGATGACTGTACTGTCTACACGAGTGATACAAGTTGCAACACACTCGAACTATCGTTACAAAAAGATACAGACAATCTGACTAAGTGGAGAATCGGAAATCGGATGCTAATTAATATAATTAAAACAAAGTGCATGTTAATATCAACTAGACAAAAATTACGAAATTCAGAGAAAACAACACTTCAGATCTATATTGGTACCTCACCAATTGAAAACGTTAATGAACATAAAACTCTAGGAATAGTCGTTGACCAGCATCTAAATTGGAACTTGCATGTACATGCACTGACCAAGCAAACGGCACAGAAAGTTTACCAGTTAGCTAAAATCAAACATTTCGTAGATGAAGATGCACGTAAATTGTTCTATATATCTCACATACAAACAAACCTTGACTTTTGCTCCACAATCTGGGATGGTTGTTCTATGTCCAACACAAAAAGACTCCATTCACTAAAAAAGCGTGCAGTGCGTCTAGTTTCTGACAACTGCCAAGCACAGTGGGTAGATCTATATAAAGATCTCAAAATACTGCCTCTAAGAAAGCGCTTTCTGTTCAACAAAGCTAAATTTGTTCACAAAATCCTGTCACAGAATGCTCCAACATTTCTGTTGCCAATGTTCAAATACAGTGAAAGACGCAGTCAACGCCTTAACAAAATACAAGTGCCCAAGCCTAGGCTTGACTTATTCAAGAAAAGCTTAACTTACTCTGCTGCTCATCTCTGGAACTATCTTCCACATTATCTGAAAGATAACAACCTCAGTCCCTATTCATACAATCGTAAACTTTTCGAATACTTTATGAGTTCTGATTATCTGCCCCCCCCCCCCCCCCCCCTCCCCCCCCCCCCCCCCCCCCTAATGTGATTATTTTTCCGAACAAATGATATAATATCGATTGTAGGTTTAATGATGATGTTAGTGATTTTCAACATATTTTGTTTCATGGTAATACTTAGTTTGTACTTTTCAACATATTTTATTTCATGTTTATAATTAGATACTGTGAATGTGAGTATGCTATTATTTTACCTTTACAATATTGAATTCCTTGAATTGATGGGTAAAATGTATGAGAATAAATGAAATCAGTATAAAAGACGAGAGAAAGGAAGGGCAGAATGTCAGACGGGCCTGCGTGCCCAATTCTCAACCCTTTGAAAATAAAGTTCGTTCGTTCGTTCGTTCGTTCCTCATGTTCTTCAGGGTTTTAAAGAACAATTTCTGGTTTTCTTGTGCATCTTTTTCTAGCTTTTCTCCAAATTCTTCCCAGGACTTCTGTTTTGCTGCTAGCACTTTGTTCTTTGCTTCTGTTCTGAGTGTCTCATATTCTCTATATTTTTCCATTTGTCCTGTTGTGTTTTTAGCTCTTAAGTATTGTTTCCATGCCATTTTCTTCTCTCTTATTTTCTCTTTGACTTCCTCTGTCCACCAAGGTGTCCTCTTTCTCTTGTTCGCAAGTCAGACTTCAACACATACTTCTGCAGCAGCTGTCTTTATGATGTCCTTGAACTTAAGCCAGAAAGTTTCCATGTCATCAGGTTGTTCTTCTGTGTTGCTCACCGCTGCAACAATAAGCCCCTGATATCTGATCTGGCTCTCTCAGCTTGTAGGTCTTAATGCTCATTTCTCCTGCTCGTTTACTTAGTTTCTTGCGTGATGTTGGGCAGTTCATAGGCTGAGCAACTCTTTCAGTTGTTCCTTTGATTGTAAGCAGGTAGTGATCACTTCCAATCTCTGGCCCACTCCAGATTCTAGCATCTCGGACATATTTGAATGAGTTCTTTCTAACAATGGCATAGTCGATCACTGACTTCTCATTCTTTGTTGGTTCACATCTAGTGTATGCATGTATGCGCTTATGGAGGAACTTTGTGTTTGTAATGATCAGATTCTACTCACTGCAGAATCTAAGGAGTCGCTTTCCATTGTCATTAAGAGTATCGTCTCTATATCTTCCGATAACTCCACCTCATCTAGCATAGTCATTTCCAACTCTGGCATTGAAATCTCCGAGCATGTTAATTTCATCTAGGCAGTCATCCACTGTCCTTTGAAGCAGCTCGAAGAATTCTTCTTTGACCTCTGCTCTCTCATCCTCATTAGGCCCATACACTATGACCAGGCTGACTATGGTTTCTCCTTCTTTTAGTTTTACAACCATAATGCGCTCCGAGACAAAGTTCCATCCCTTGATACTATCTTTTTTGTTTTTGGCCGCAGTGCAACCCACGCCTCGTGCCATCGAGATCCATGACTCCTAGTCCTTTTTTCTTTGTTTCCGTTATAGCCAGGATTTCTAGTTTTGCTTTCCTCATCTCTCCCACCAGCTCCTCTTCTTTCCCATTTATACTTCTTGTGTTCCAAGTTCCTTAAGTCGTAGTCCGTAGTCCGTTCCAGTTTGTCGCCTTTAGAATCAGTCCGGTTTTCTCTCTTGTAGTTCTCACAATCAAAAGTTTAAGACAAACAGGTGATTGGCATGTTGTGCCTTTGCATGGTGGAGGGGCTGCCTCCTTACGGCCTCCATGCAGGCCGCCCTCCTCCTTTTTCAGCCGGGATTGGGACCGGCCTAGGCGGAGTTCTTATGATTTTTAATTTTATTAATTTTATTATTTTTACGACTGTTATTGTATTGTCATTGGGAATACAACAACTATGCAAAGATTCAGAGCTATTGCTCATCTGGAATTGTTTGAAAAATCGATTGCAAGATTTGAAAGTGACACGAAAGTGACCAGAAAATAAAATACAAGGCAAGTTAAATAAAAGCGTGTAAAAATAACTATCATCAGCTGGCTTCCGACGTACATAAATCTGTAATATAGGTTTGGTTTGGTTTGGTTTTAAGGACTATCTCTATTGCACACGGACAACTCCATCAGTGCTTCGATATCCTCCCTTTGATCACACAAGGAGGATACCAGCACAGTAAACGAAATCCGTAGCACCGGCGAGAATCCCAATGTGTGTATATAGGAATCACACATTCTATAAATATTTTTGTGATGGGTAGGTTTCTATTTTTTATTTTAGATTTTGCCAGATCAGTGGCCTGATAGGCTTACTCTTTACGATTTTTAACGTGCGCAACTTACGCTTGGGACCTCCTATTTTTCGCCCTTATCCGATCTCACTACCCACGACCCATACCTCACATCAGTAACATAGACAGCAAATAAAAGATAACAAGAAAATGACATTAGCCAAAAACATGATCTCGTGCATAATACAACGATTTAAATGGTATGACAAGATCAGTAATGTAAAACTGATGGACATGATCAGAAATGTGCCAATGGAATTAGCTGTGAGTAGAACATCCTACTATTGGATAGAACACACATTTAAAGTACCAATCTCTAGCATTACAAGACAGTCCTTTTTGTGGCATACCTAGGGTAACACGAAACAGAGATAGACCAAAACACACGAAGAAGAAAATTAAATATTAACATGTCAGAGATAAGGAAGACAATAAACGACATTGAATAGACAAAACAGGGCGGGCAGGCTTAGCATGTATTTGTAGAACACATGTGCTCCTGTGAGAGTTGTAAGGTAATGTATGAAATAAAATTGAAATAATGACAAGCAATATCAGACTGAATTATCATTGTCCACGTCTGAAAGACGATCTTACCTTGAAAAATATCCCGTCAATGTTTGTTTAATTGTGTTCTTTCAAGAAATTGACACGTAATCATCATATGGGCGCTGTTTTATGATACTTTTTAAATCAAGGAACAGACGAGACAATATAAAAAATGGAACATGGTTGTGTTTCGACACTATCCTAAACGGCGTGTTCCATACCTCGGTCTCTACACAACCTTTCGGTGCTATTAAAGCAGTCTGGGGGACTGTTTACTTAGTGATAAACTGTTAGCTCTCCGAACGCTATTGGCCCACCAGCTCCACCAGAGGCACACACACACTATTTTAAGCAACTGCTGATAACAAAATTGATAATACTGTGTTAGTTAGCAAGAAGATAACATGGGAACATGCAAAATTATGGAACCATATTCGAAGAGTGAAGACACCTTGTCAATACTTGTCAGAAACTGTAGACTTGTTCTAGTATATTCTTGTCACAGAATGGCCATGCTTACATTTTGTTGTATCCTATCTGTCTTCTTTTCCATATTGTGCCTTCTTTTTATTTCCTCTTAAACCCCTATTTTCTCTCATATTCAACGCATGACTCAAGTTTCAAATTGTTATTTCGCATGATCTATCCTAGGTAGAGATATATAAACAGCCTCGGTGCGTATCTTGCTCACTAATACGGATTCCCATACTTCGGGTATTGACTATCGGATAATAAGCACCATTTGCCCTGAAGAAAGTTACTTATCATACCGGGGGACGGGCTGTCGTGTTTGTCAACAATTTAATAACAAATTAAAAGGAAGGTTTATTGTGAAGTACAAACATGAGTCATCTAAAAGGGGAAGTGTCAATACCTTATATGGGAGGCGTTTGAACGTACCTGTGTCACGCAGAATTTCATGAGAGAACGAACGAACGAACGAACTTTATTTTCGAAGGGTAAAGAATTGGGCGCGCAGGCCCGTCTAACATTCTGCCCTTCCACTCTCATTAATCTTGCATACTATATCCTTTCATTCCCACATGATGCTTTAAGCATTAATTTAAAGGCATGCAACATTATAAAGTTACCATAACAGCATTCATTTACAGTATACAATCATAATAAAAAATGAGTAGGTTTTTTTTTTTTTTTTTTGAAACAAACAAGCTAGTAAATGGGGGAAAAAAGTAATAATAAAATAAAATAAATAAAACAATAAATAAAAATAAATAAATTCTGTATACCGACACTCACTCATGCGGTCAATCCGTCTACAATTAATCTGTATTTTTGTTATGCGGGTACATTCTCACGACTCACATTTCTAAAGTACAGTATTATGTGGGTACATTCACACATACATTACATTATATAATAATATTTTAAAGTGAATATAATAATGATATTACATGGATATAAAACATATTATTCACACACAAAAATGAGCGGAAGAGTAAAAGAAATGTTGACCTATGGATGAGATGTTGACAGGCAAATACTGTTTCTATGGGGGTAGATAATCAGTGTTGAGGAAGTGTTTGAAAAGTGCTTTGTTAAAAGAATATTGTGTGGGTAGGCTTTTTAGGTGGTGTGGAAGGCTGTTCCATAAGTAGGCACCAGAGTAGGCTAGACTCTTTTTGAACAGGTCGATCCTAGGTTTGGGCAGACGTAACTGATGTAATCGTTGTCCCTCCCTTCTACTGGTTTGAAACAATGATCTTAGGTACGACGGGGCATTGTTAGATAGAATTGTGTGAGTCAGCTTGGCTTTGTTGTAGAGAAGACGTTTTTTTAGCGACAGTATTTTGGGTTCTTTTTCTGTCCTTGTGTGTGGCGTCGTGCGATTATCGGTGATCAGACGTACTGCTCTCTTTTGCAGGGAGTGCAGTCTTTTCGAGGTGGAAGCAGGGCAACAATCCCATAGTGTAGAGCAGTAATCTAGATGTGTCTGTATATGTGAGGTGTAGAACAATAGTCTAGTGTCTGCGTCTAAGAAGTGTTTTATTTTGGCTAGCTGGTACGTCTTTTGTGCTATGTGTTTGGTTAAATTCCGTACATGGGAGTTCCACGTTAAGTGCTGGTCAATCGTGATCCCCAGAACTTTGTGTTCTGTTACATGTTCAATTTGTATTGATTCCGCGTGTAGCTGTAGCGATCTTTTTGTGCAGCTTAGGAGTTTCTGTCTGGTGGTAATCAACATAGATTTCGTTTTTGTTGTGTTTACTGGCATACGATTCATATTACTCCATTTTGTTAGATTGTCTACATCGCTTTGAAGAGTCATTTCAAGTGCCACGCAGTCATTGTCACTAGTGTACATAGTACAATCATCTGCAAAGAGGTCACAAGTTGAATATTTTAGATGTAGTGGTAGGTCGTTGATGAACATTGTGAAGAAAAGGGGCCCAAGAATAGAGCCCTGCGGTACTCCTGTAACTACCTTCGAGAAATCTGATGCCGAGTTGTTGTGAAGCACTAACTGTTGTCGATCTGCCAGGAATGATTTGATGATGTTTAGTGGATTAGAGCCTATTCTGAGGGTTTCCAACTTTTGAACCAAGATAGTGTGGTCAATCATGTCAAATGCTTTCTTGAAGTCGACAAAAACAGCACCACATAATTTTCCATCATTTATGTTCGACAGCCAGTTGTCTGTCATTTTGGTGAGAGCTGTGTGACAGGAATGTTTGGGTCTGAAACCTGACTGGCTATCAATGAGCAGTTTGTTTGTCGTTAAGTGTTGAAATGTGGTGTTGTAAATGTGTTTCTCTAGTGGTTTTGAAAGAGATGATAGAAGGGATAATGGTCTGTAGCTGTTGGGATCGCTATGTGAGCCAGATTTATAGAGGGGGTACACTTTAGCAGATTTAGTTAAGGAGTCGCAAATGATGGGCGCAGCGTAACGTAGAAACTTATTGCTGATACCATCAAGCCCAGATGAATTGTTTTTTAATGCCAAGATATATTTGAGAACTTCATGTACTGTTAGAAAAGGAATATGTCTTAGATCTGTTGTGGTGTGTTCAGTGTTGCAGAAGGCTGTCAATTTACTAATATCGCAGTCCATTGGCCTTAGTGTCGACTTGAGATGGTTAATTTCTGTTTTGAAGTGGTTGCTAAAATGAGTTGCCGTGAGGGAGCAGCTTTTTGGTAAAGAGTTTAGTGACTTTGATTTGTGTGTTAGTGTTCTAATGGCTGCCCAGACTTCTTTGCTGTTTGCTTTGTCTTGAATCATCTTTCTGAAATGTAGTTTCTTTTCCTGACGAATGAGGTATTGTACTTTGTTTCTAAGCATCCGATACCTGCTGAAATCTTTGAGCTTATGTGCTTCGTCCCGCTCTCTCATTGTTGATAGTATTTCGTTGGTTATCCATGGGGTCTTTCTGATGTTTTTGACCCGAACCTGCTTTATAGGAACATGTTTGTCGAATACGTTGTTGAAAGTTTGTATCCAGTATGTTATGGCTTCTTCTGGATGCGGAAGTTGGTACACGTATGAGAGAGGGGATATTTGTAGGTCTTGTAGGAATAATTGAATGTTAAAGTTTTTGAAATTCCTGTAATGGACTGTGATGTGTTCCGTTTTAGGTGCTTTAAACCCCTTTCTCGTCCAGGTACAGCAAATAGGATAGTGGTCACTTAATGATGTCTGTGGGACTGTGCATTCTATAATGTTTTCTGGGCAGGTCGTATAGATATGATCAATTAGTGTAGATGATGAGTCTGTTACTCTCGTGGGTTGATTGATTAACTGTATGTGGTTGTATGAGATGGTGATATCATTCCACGTGTTGTTCGGTTTGTGAAGGTCAATATTGAAATCCCCCAGTAGAATAATTTCCTTCGAAGAAGCCCAAACGTTGTCCATCATTCGTGAGAATGTGTCAAACCACACAGTAGAAGAGCTAGGGTTTCGGTACAGGTAACCAATTAAAACGGGGGTCAGGTTGGGGAGTTTTATTTCCAGCCATAAACATTCAATGCCAGTATGTTCTAGATCATCACGGCGTCTGTACTGAAGAGATGTTGAGATGTATATATATATATATATATTTTTTTTTTTTCGTACGCCCGCTAATACTCGAGGCGAAATCTCAGGTTATTGTTAATGTCTAACCTGACATTGATTTTACGTGAGTATCCCTTTTCTTGTACAGAGACAGGTGTCCCTCGCCATTCAGGCAGATACTCGCCGATTTCGGAGGTACTCATTAGAGCTGGGTCGGCTCAGGAGCCGCCAATCCCTGGTCGACGACACTCCTTCAAATGTACTCGCCAGGTCTCGAGTTAATCCAGTCCAATTCCCGGTCGACGAAAAATCCTCAAATGCCGTCGCCCGGGTTTGATCCTGAATCACCCGGTCGCCAGAGCGGTGTTGTAACCACTACGCTAGCGCGGCTCCTAATGTATATGACTAGCCCTGTTTCATGTTGTCTGTTAGGATCCCTGCGAATGGTGGTGAATCCATTAATCCTAATTTCGTCATCTGTAATTTTGTCATTGAGACGGGTTTCAGAAAAACCAAATATGTGGAAGTTTTGTTGGAGGGAGGTGGAGACTTCAGAAAGCTTACCTAGCAGGTGGTAAATGTTTAAATGACCACTTTTAAGCCCTGATAGTTTAAGCCATGAATTAGTGGTATTGCCTATATTTTGATTAGAGTTTTTGCACTCGGACATGATAATAGTCAATAGGAAAGAAATAATGAGGGGAGTAGGAATGAGTAAGAAGCAATAAAATTGGTACACAATGGTTTATACAAAATTGTAGACAAGTAATAAAATATGCACTGCTAGAGTCCGTGGACAATGTTTACAGTATCTTAATCTCTGCAAAAAGTGTGGTTTTTATCTTAAAATACAGTCTGTTCCGAACAAAAAGGAATATTTTTACGTCAACCACAGTCAATGTAGAGAATTCCGGGACAGTTAAAGGTCCACTCTGTGACTTAGTTAGTTTTGTGAGGATTTTCTAATTTTCCTCAATATGAAAAAACGAAGGTGCAGATGTATAAAAGATGTAAAAGAGATGTAAAAGAGAATGGTGAGCGTAAGGATGAGAGGAATAAGCACAGAGATAATAATAATAAGAAAACAATAGGATTAATACGATAGAGTTATTACTAAATCGGAAACAAATTTAGATACGCCCTGCTCTGACGAACAGAAAGAAATGTTTAAACAGACAATGTAATAAAAAAAAAATAAAAAAAATTATTAACATCCAAAAGTGACAGTTAAAAGTTCTACGCTGATACTCAGCTATGTCTTTTATCTCAGGACAAAGGTCACTAAAGTGTTTCCGAAGAGAACGCGTCAGGTCGAATGTTACACTGCAAACTTGTTTAAAAAAAACAGTTTTAAGTTGCTTGGTTTTAATCTTGTTCTGTAGAGCCGTTTAAGGGAGGAGACGATATGTACTTAAGTCAAACGTTTAAATTTCTTGGTCTATCCAAGATATACTAAACAAGACGACGTTTGATTGGCGATTTTCACCACGTAGAAAGCTTACAGTGCGTTGAGGAAAGGACCCGTATAATGTAGAACATTTTCAGACTTCAGCACTATGTTCCATTAGGTCAAGGCGACACCTTCAGACCCGAAAAAATATAGGATTTTATTAACGAGGAGTGGACCAAGTATTGAGGATCTACTGAAATTTACCAGGAAGAAAACTCGACTTTATACTGGAAACGACAAATTCCTAGAAATCAATAAACAGGATAAACGTGGGATTATCAACTACCTGTAAGACGGCCCAAGAACCCGTGGCCCGACATTATTCCGAACTCACTGACCACTGCATAGGTAATCCGCCTGTTATGTACAGTGAAATCATTGCTGGACTCGGGGTGTTTACGTTTCCTTATGTGTTTACGTGTCACGGGTGTGTACTTAACTGACCTGAGATAGCTGCAGCCTACCGGAATTTTCCGCGCGCGTGTAACCCGAGTCGGCAAATGAAGCAGTTTTCTGGCCGAAGAAACGCTCGCGTATTTCTCCTTCTGCCTCTCCACACCTACTCCCCTTCTTCGGTGGGAGCGTTGATCAATCATCAGACATGTGCCGTCTAAAGGTGGGTCTGAAACTTTCCTTACCTTGCCTCTCAAAATTCTGGCTTGGTCAACGGAAATGATCAAGTTGCTCGGTAGTGGCCTAGCGTAGGCGACTACGTCGCTGCACGTCATCGGGGTTGAGACCGCTGGAATATTGCGATTAAAATGAGAGATTTCTGATGCCTGTAACATAGAGTCTTCGATCGCATTCGGGGTTTCTACTGAATCATAACAGATCTGAGTAGCTTCTATCTTTGGAGAAAGATGGGTATTATCTGCGATTTGCAGAATTTGTTGAGTCGCTTTACCCCTACCAACATGAAGTGAGCCAGAGCTGTCAACAATAGCTCCTTGTAAAGTAGTAAGGCAGCTTTCTTCACTGTCTTCTGCCCTGAGAGGTATGTGAGACTCAAATGGAGTACCAGGGATCCCTTCGACTGAAGCCCTGTGTCCACCAGAAACGTCAACTTTGCCCTTCCCTGAGGAAGTTAATGGAATCAGTTGGCAAATGTCCTGCAATGCCAGATCTACTTCCTGGGTTACAGGCTCCGCAGTCTGCAAGCAAAGGACTGGATCATTCTTGCACCTTAGCAGCTCAGGGTGATGAGAGGGATGGCACCTCCGTTCTCCGATCGTTGAGTTGGAGGGATACGCCTCTGCATATGGTTTTTCGCTGTCCCGCCGGGGAGCTCGCGAAATATGACGTGATAGGGTTTGGCTCCCTTTTCTCGACGTCACGTGTCGGTTAGGTGGCGCTCGATCTGGAGCATGAGAGCTTCTGTGTTCTCCGATTTCCAGGCTGTAACTTTCCGAATTATAATGCTTGTTAGCACCTCTCCCACTTTTGTGCAGTTTCCCCGCCTGGGAACGTTTCGTACTCTTTCCCATGGTTTTAGTGCTGCTGTCCAGACATAAATCCTTTCCTCGTTCGGGCTTCGGATCCAAGTCCAAAGGAAAGTCAATTTTCTGGAGTTGGGGTGCGGTTTTAGCAGGCAAGTTATCTGTCAGGGGCGCAAGGTTTACAGGGGCGTTGTCAGACAAGGGCGCAGTAGAAGGGGAATTAGAGTGACTACAGTTATTAACTGTTTCCATCCTCCAGGTTTGGCTTTACAGTTCATTCATTCTGATTTGGTGTAGCCTGGCCCTTTCTTGGTTGTCTATCTCCCATTTCTTGTCCCGTTCTTGTCGTTCTATCTCCCATTGCTTGTCCTGTTCTTGTTGCTCCATTTCCCATTTCTTGGCTCTTTCTTGTCGCTCCATTTCCAGTTTCTGCTCCTCTTCTAACGCTTCTTCTACATACTTTCGGGTGAATGCTTCGCTCTCCCCATGTTTTTTACTGGACCATGCCAAGATTAAGCGATTGCCAAATATGTCGTCTACTTCGTATTGCTTCTGCATGCTCACTGCATATTCTAGAAAGGGCTGAATTTTGCTATCCTTGTACTCCATGTACTTAGCTACCTCCAGGGCAATCCTATGCACTTTAACTAGACCGGCCATTATATCAGGGTAAGCAAACACTATAGAAGAATAAACGTAGAGATCTTAGTTACCTAGTCCACTAGGTGCTGATTAACTTCCTTGTGAGTTAGCACTCAATATTCAATAAAATTTAGGCTAGCATGGGAAAACTTTAAATCGAGAAGTTTCTAGACACTATGATTGCGACAAGCAAAAACCCCAAAAACTCCAAAAAATCTAAGTGATGTAAAATTTATTATCATCACTCCACCCCACTTCTGTCAGTACTCAGCTATTGAGAGGATTGGTTACTATCATCCGAATGAACGACCTCCCTTGGTACAGATGCATGCTAGTAAACTGACTATCTGTAGCTTCTTATCTCAGATTAAAAAGCTACTACCTGGAAAAATATTTAACCCCAAAAAAAATTTTTCTGACTTTAACAACAATAGTCGTCAGGTTTTCTAACCCAAAAACTCAGCAGTGATACCAGCAACCTTAACCAGCTGTGTCATGTGTAAAATGAACAATAAATGTAACTTAAGATTTATGATTGCTGTGGAGAAAAAACGCTGTTCAGACTTCTTCCAAAAGAAATAGTTCAGTTTTTCTAGGGGATAGAAATTCATATAATCTGCAGAACACTAAACTCCAAGAATCAAAATAGAATCTTGTGAGAGATTAATCCTCGGATCGAGCGCACATTTGTCGTGGTTGAGTTAAAGTGTAAGAGTATTTGTCGAGTTAGACAATTATAGTGAAATCGACAATGAGAGTGAACTGACAAAATTACAAATTACACATAGATATGGTGTAAATTGGAGGTGAACTTGAGACCAACCTGGAAGAGGATTCACTAAAGTTATCTCTCTCTCCAAGCCTCAACACACTTAAATAGTCTAAGTAGCACCCACTCTCTCTCTCTCTCTCTCTCTCTCTTTTCTCTTGTCAAAATAGAGATTATAGTAAAGAGCTTGCAATATTAAGTATGGATGAAAGGTCGTGAACAGCGCGTTAATAAATGAGTAAAATTTATTAAAGAAGAAATAAAGATGAAAATAATGCATATCAGCACAAACAACATAAGACAATCTCAATAATCACATTAAGTATACAAATATGAAATTACACACCGACGAACACACAAACCACCAACATAAAACCTGCAGAACATCCAGAAATAAATAAATAGAGTCTTCAATCTTTCCGTTTTTGGGGAAACCACGATCAATACTCCAGGTAGTGTCTTTATATATATATATATATATAATATATATATATATAATATATATATATATATATATATATATATATATATATATATATATATATATATATATAGATATATATATATATATATATATATATATATATATATATATATATATATATATATCCTCCTATAGGTGATGAATTTTCACTATTGAATACAGGTAGACACTATCCATGCCTGGTGGTTACGCCCTAGTAACGAGATAGGTTTGTAGATACTCTTTCTGTATCCGACTGGCCGCTAATACGTGCGGAGGTTTTGGATGACCCGAAAAAAACACACACAAGCCGAGGTCAAATTTAGGACAACCGGCCCACTGTGCTATTATCCAGCACGTGTAAGTTGACCTGCGTACCTGATGTTTAAATCCGGTTTGGCTGGGTTGTGGACTTGGTTTATGACTGGGTGCTCCGTTTAAGCACACAAAGTCTGGTGATTTAAATTCTGCTAAAGACGCTGGGCTAATAAATATGTTGGAAGCCACAATGATCTGACTGGTGATCACAGACGAGTAGGAAACCACTTGTGGTGGATTTGATGTTAAGAAATGTTGTTGTTATGTACTCTTAGTGTACTGAATGAGGTCAGCTGTGAAGGTCCCTGAATATAACAAATATTATGGTAAGTTTACAGGGTACGTTTCTGCTACCACCTTTATGATCTCATTCAGAATTATTCTTTGACTAGAATGTATGATGACTACGTTTTATGTCTAGGGTTATGAATATGTAGTGTAATGTTGCATTAGCCAACTAAACATATAAACAACTATTTTATTATACAACACAACACAACAGTACTACGACAATCACATACAAACTACACTTTAAAAGACTATCTTAAGTAAGTCAGTGATTGAATTTTGGGTAAACGTTAAATTTTTACAATTTATTGTCCTGATTCTAATTTATTTTGAATCAGGACTGACAATCAAAAGTGAAATCAAAAGAAGTATTTACATCAATTACATAACACAATGGATCTTCTGTCCATAATACAAATATTATTATAATATAAGTGTGTAGTTGTAGTTTTCTAACTTTCGTTAATACTGGTATATAATGGTAGGTTGTTGGTTAACATCACAACCTATTGTTTATTTTCTTTTCATTTGACATTGGTGGAATTTTTATTTAATATTCACAGTCTTTATTTTAAAACTAGAGGTTGAGCTTCCTGGTGCCGAACAGGCACTTATCTTCGAAGGATAACATAAGTAGATCTTTTCATATGCTCGCTGGACAATCTGTTACACTTCTTGAAAGGCAGTGGCGGCCAGTATGTGCCCGAAATATGCAAACAGTGTCAGGAATCGATTAGTTCCCAAGAGCTTGGTACTACGTTAATGTCAGTACCAAAAACCCTGAAATAAGAAGGTTATGCGTCCTTCTTTATAACAAGTAAACAATAATATTCCACAATTAATTACGGGCACAGTACAAACAAACAAATAGGGTAGGCTCTTTATGACAACCTATTTCCCCATTATATTTTGAGGTGACAATGTTTATCCAGTATTCCTCTCCCCTAATGGTTACAACGCCTCTGCAATTCCAGTAGTAATCTTTTCCATACACTAGGATAGGTGTTATGCTCCTTGATGACAATCATATATAATCTTGTAGTTCTACACCTCTCTGATAGTCTATCATATGATGGATCAATCTCTAGGCTCTGCTTAAGTCTGCAATGGACCCACTTAGTTACAGTCGTATGTTAATATCTCACATTCAAATTTTATTTTAAATAAAATGTTAATAAAATCATTCTTACCACAGATTTCAATGAAATATACACAAGCGAACGATGACTGGCAAATAATTTTCGCACACTTTAGATCTGCCTTGTCCAGACTGCTTTCTATAGGTTTGAAAAGCACAAGCCTGCTCTCATCGCTCCTTGTTCCTCAGAAAATCTTTCTCAAAATGGCAACGAGCAGTCTACGTTTCCGATAATATATAATGCATTGGCCAATGGGACCATGCACACATTTATTTTTTAATCAAACTTTAAAAAAACAAACTCTCAAACTACTATGTTTACTACTGCAAATATATTTTTAGTTTTAGGTCAACCAATCCTATCTCGCCTTCCTTTAAACTACAGCCAATCAAATTACAGGTACCTTTTAGTCCTTATTTCCCCAAAAGCTTTTTTTCAAAACATGCTATGAAAAAAATAAGCAGGCATGATTTTTTTTCGTCAGTCCCTCTTACAATACATAGTATTTTGCCAATATCTTGGTTATTTATTGTACTAGGGTGTAACTGACACCATATTATTGCTCAGGAAATCATAAGGCATTCGAATATATAATTTTTATGGCTCTATGTATTATGGTTCATAATTCCATATTTTTTTCTATGTTAGTCGTTCAAATCTAGAAACTGCCACCTGTTCACTTCTTTTTACAACTATTTTCAAACTAAAACCGAGAATCGTCCGTAGTCCGTTAGAATTACGTCATTTTTTATAAGAGCTAAGGCTGTCTGCGTGACCAAATTGACGAACATTTTTTAGTTTTTGTATCGTAATTTGAAAATCGCCCAAGGCTATGTCGCGCGAGTTGGGTTTTTGAAATCAACGCGAGACGACGTACCCTAGGTTCTGTCTTTCCATCCCTCCCCTCCTTTTCTGTTTATTCTTTCACTCAGTCGTTTTGGCAATACGACTTGAACTTGCAAAAGTGTTACATTTAATCTCAAGGACGAATTAGGAAGAGACAGTATCCTCCATTCGGCTATTAGGCTTATCAAAACCCACATACTAGCTGGCGTGGGGGAAGAAGACGCTGGACTTAATTTTTATTTTCTATCTTATTTTTGACTTTACGCACTATAATATTTTTTAATTTAGCTATTGTATTAAGAATATCGTCACACCACTACTGCAATATAAGCTTTAAGGCTGGCGTGTTACGTTCGTCGCCTGACTGGACTCTTGCGATAGCAAAATGCAGTATATCCTGAATCTGAGACCCAAAAAAGAGACGACCTTTACATCAAGCAAACAATAAAATTACAATAACGTTATACTAACCAGTTATGCTCCACTATGGGATTTAGAATTATTTTAATCATTGCTATGATAGTCTTGGGCTGTCCTTTTCCATATGAGTCACTCTCTTGTTACTTCAACTCTATCAATTATCAGCATGCCCCTGCATAGGCTAATATATTTTGTACATACATATACCTGTCAGTAAATGTTCTGACAGCAAAATCTACTCCGTCTTCTTTCAACTCAACATAAGTTAGTTGCACCTGGTGTTTGTCTGACCAGGGGAAACGCGGACCGCCAGCGGGATTCAGGGGAGATAAAACTCGCGTTCGTTCTTTGTTGTTGCGGCCCCTGTCCACTCTCAGAAATATTTCGCCTCTATGTAGGAAATTTTATCGCGATTGTTGTCTCTGATGTAGTCTCTAGTAATAACATTTGTCTTACCTAGGATTACGTTATACGCCGTGCCTCTGTGGGAAACAGGCTATGCCAGTCCTGGGGTAGCGTCACTTGCAGAATATAAATCTAGAGGGTTTTAATCAGTCAAGCACACTCGTAAAATTTTCCTGCCCGTGATGACCAACTGAGACTATGGCAGACATTAACACAGAACTAAATTGGGTTGCCTATGTTCTCGTCATTCTCGGGGTAAGTAGAGATATCCTTGTAATATATATTCATGTTAGCTTATATATATCTGATAGGAGTGTGACTTGCATTCATTTAGAGTATTTCTCCCGGTAATTAATTCAGTGATAATGTAGCGCCGCCTACCGCCTTAGTTAACGGGTGACGAAGCAGTCATGTGTCAGTGTTATTGTTTACAATGGGTTAATGGTAAACTTATGATAACAGATACTTACTAGGCGTAGAACCTCAGTCCGTGAAGTGCTTACCATTGGGTTAAGAGTAGGCTAAAATAACTGTCATTACTGTAAGGAAATGTCAGCGGTGTGGGTTATTCACTTAAAACTGAATAGGGATGTGCAGGCACCATAACACTGAATTATAGGATAAGAGCCATTTATTACTTTCTGATAGAAACTTCTAATGGTTGTGTGGAAATTGTATATGCCTACTTGTGTAGTTAGACACCAGTTTATAACTTTCACAGAAAGCAGTCATCAGCCATAGATAACATTATATCTTAGGTTTCAGTCACAACCTATTATTATAGCTATAACATTGCATTTTCCATGTATTACATTTTGGGAGATGATTATTTTTTTCCCTTTTGTGTATCGACCCCAAGAGGGCGCATACCATTTATTATGTAATGTCAAATGCTGTATTTTATGTAAATTCACTTAATGTTGTAAGATGAATAGCATATCCAGTCAGCTGGAACTACAGGGTTAGATATCCCTTATGTTGAGTTGAAAGAAGACGGAGTAGATTTTGCTGTCAGAACATTTACTGACAGGTACATGCGTGTACAAAAATATATTAGCCTATGCAGGGGCATGCTGATAATTGATAGAGTTGAAGTAACAAGAGAGTGACTCATATGGAAAAGGACAGCCCAAGACTATCATAGCAATGATTAAAATAATTCTAAATCCCATAGTGGAGCATAACTGGTTAGTATAACGTTATTGTAATTTTATTGTTTGCTTGATGTAAAGGTCGTCTCTTTTTGGGTCTCAGTTTCAGGATATACTCCATTTTGCTATCGCAAGAGTCCAATCAGGGGACGAACGTAACATTCTCATCGCTCTCATGGCTCCTGAACGCAATTAGCACTACGAGTTGTCACCCCATACCTGAAGCAAAACCCTTTTGCCAACGCCCATCCCTCTAATGGGAAGTAAGATGTTTTTAATCAATCCCAGAACGAATTAAAAACAACTAAAAACATTAGAGTTAAAAAAGAACAAGAAAATTGAAATGAAAAGTTTACAGTAAATAATTATTTGTTTATTTAAAAGTGGGCACAGTTACAAGAGTTCGCACCACCTTTCAAGAATTGCTGGATTCAGCTAAGGGTGTATTTATTTGCACCAAAAATCCCTGTTTAGCACCATCACATTCAAACTTTTAAAAAAAATAACGCAATCACTATTATATATTAACATCTATCAATATAGATAACCATGTACGTATGTGTTGTTTAATTAGGACTGCTGAGCTGTTCCGTCTCTTGCAGCCAATAACAAGTTAAAGACTCCATCGTATTATCTACACTGTAGATCTAAACTTTTTCTGTGGCTTTTCTGCCTTTCCGAAACATGTTGAATTGACGTCATGAACTCCTTATATCTCCAGCTTCGCTTCCGTTCAAAACATCACCATCACATCCTGTCCCAAGCTAGGAGGAAGAAGCGTTTGGCATACTGTGCATTCCCCGCTATCCAAGGGGGCTCTACAAATACGCAGAACTAAAAATACTGAACTCTGGTTCTAAGCTCTCCACAAGAATTGTCACGTTCTACACAGAGCCACTTCTTAGCTCACCCTGTATATCATGGGTCTATAGTGAGATCTCCTGCACGCGCCAACAAGGAAGAAGCCATAGTTACGTCTAGGGCCCAAGTAACTCCTCTAAACTCATTGTGCAATTCTGGGTTCTCAACATGTTTTACCACAGGGGGCCCTGGAAGTGTGTGGATGATTTCAAGAGTCAATGAGGGTGTAATTAGCCTTGCAGACATGTTCACTTCATCATCTGTATATTATAGCATTATGCTTAGCTGGTGGTCATATCAAGATGAATTAAGGTCAGCCAGGGACACTAATTTGGTTTCATTCATTTTACATAGATATTTTTGGATCTTCCCACCGGATATTATTATAGGCTCATGAGATGTATCAAGCATGCCAAGAGGTTGCAGCAGTAAAGCTGTTTTTGTATTGTTCTCGATCAGGCTTTTAGCTAGAGAGTTGGGGACAATATGGATTAATCTCTAAGTAGTTACTGCAGTGCAAAGTACAGGGTACTAGGTCCCAGCGTTGGCCATGCAGATAATTCTCATGAATGATGAAGAGAGGTGGCTGGTTAATCCTAGACTAATATATGGGGGTTTGGCCATGGTGATATGTGTAACTGATCTAAATTGGTCAATAAATTCTAGAGTGTCGATCGGAGTCGATTAAACGTTTGGGATGGAAAATTGACATTCATGTAAGAAATTAATATGCCTGCTGTGACTCAATTTCGTATCTGGAAATACTGCCACTACGTACCTTATGCATTGTGCAGCAGTTCGGCTATTTCTACGTACAGTCCCAAGTTCACGTTAGGTTGAAGCTGGTTTTAGCTGTGCAAAAGCAGTTTTATCAAAGCATACGAACACAGAACCTGGAAGAGTGTTCTGATATACAACTAAAACTAACCAAAGTTAAACCAAATAGGATTACTTTGATCATCCTTGACATTAATGAATTTAATCTGTGATTTAAAACATCAAGCAAAATGGACAGAGATTTTTGTAGTTCAGGATTTACCCCAAAAAAAATAAATAAATAAATAAAATAAAAGCAGAGTATAACTCGAGGATGAAAAAAAAGCAATTCAGCAACGTCAACATTATTTACAAGGGAAGAAGCTCTCCAGAGTTCTTTAACAAGAACCAATATATGACACATAACACTTATAACACTGGGCTTCATTATCAGATGAATGTATGACTTGCTACCATAAGGCACTAGCCTTACGATCAATGTATGACTTGCTACCATAAGGCACTAGCCTTACGATCAATGTATGACTTTCTACAATAAGGCACTAACCTTACGATCAATGTATGACTTTCTACCATAAGGCACTAACCTTACGATCAATGTATGACTTTCTACCATAAGGCACTAGCCTTACGATCAATGTATGACTTTCTACCATAAGGCACTAGCCTTACGATCAATGTATGACTTTCTACCATAAGGCACTAACCTTACGATCAATGTATGACTTTCTACCATAAGGCACTAGCCTTACGATCAATGTATGACTTTCTACCATAAGGCACTAGCCTTACGATCAATGTATGACTTTCTACCATAAGGCAATAGCCTTACGATCAATGTATGACTTTCTACCATAAGGCACTAGCCTTACGATCAATGTATGACTTTCTACCATAAGGCACTAACCTTACGATCAATGTATGACTTTCTACCATAAGGCACTAGCCTTACGATCAATGTATGACTTTCTACCATAAGGCACTAGCCTTACGATCAATGTATGACTTTCTACCATAAGGCACTAGCCTTACGATCAATGTATGACTTTCTACCATAAGGCACTAACCTTACGATCAATGTACGACTTTCTACCATAAGGCACTAGCCTTACGATCAATGTATGACTTTCTACCATAAGGCACTAGCCATACGATCAATGTATGACTTTCTACCATAAGGCACTAACCTTACGATCAATGTATGACTTTCTACCATAAGGCACTAACCTTACGATCAATGTATGACTTTCTACCATAAGGCACTAGCCTTACGATCAATGTATGACTTTCTACCATAAGGCACTAACCTTACGATCAATGTATGACTTTCTACCATAAGGCACTAGCCTTACGATCAATGTATGACTTTCTACCATAAGGCACTAGCCTTACGATCAATGTATGACTTTCTACCATAAGGCACTAGCCTTACGATCAATGTATGACTTTCTACCATAAGGCACTAACCTAACGATCAATGTATGACTTTCTACCATAAAGCACTAGCCTTACGATCAATGTATGACTTTCTACCATAAGGCACTAGCCTTACGATCAATGTATGACTTTCTACCATAAGGCACTAGCCTTACGATCAATGTATGACATTCTACCATAAGGCACTAGCCTTACGATCAATGTATGACTTTCTACCATAAGGCACTAGCCTTACGATCAATGTATGACTTTCTACCATAAGGCACTAACCTTACGATCAATGTATGACTTTCTACCATAAGGCACTAGCCTTACGATCAATGTATGACTTTCTACCATAAGGCACTAGCCTTACGATCAATGTATGACTTTCTACCATAAGGCACTAACCTTACGATCAATGTATGACTTTCTACCATAAGGCACTAGCCTTACGATCAATGTATGACTTTCTACCATAAGGCACTAACCTTACGATCAATGTATGACTTTCTACCATAAGGCACTAGCCTTACGATCAATGTATGACTTTCTACCATAAGGCACTAGCCTTACGATCAATGTATGACTTTCTACAATAAGGAACTAACCTTACGATCAATGTATGACTTTCTACCATAAGGCACTAAACTTACGATCAATGTATGACTTTCTACCATAAGGCACTAACCTTACGATCAATGTATGACTTTCTACCATAAGGCACTAACCTTACGATCAATGTATGACTTTCTACCATAAGGCACTAACCTTACGATCAATGTATGACTTTCTACCATAAGGCACTAACCTTACGATCAATGTATGACTTTCTACCATAAGGCACTAACCTTACGATCAATGTATGACTTTCTACCATAAGGCACTAACCTTACGATCAATGTATGACTTTCTACCATAAGGCACTAACCTTACGATCAATGTATGACTTTCTACCATAAGGCACTAGCCTTACGATCAATGTATGACTTTCTACCATAAGGCACTAGCCTTACGATCAATGTATGACTTTCTACCATAAGGCACTAGCCTTACGATCAATGTATGACTTTCTACCATAAGGCACTAACCTTACGATCAATGTATGACTTTCTACCATAAGGCACTAGCCTTACGATCAATGTATGACTTTCTACCATAAGGCACTAGCCTTACGATCAATGTATGACTTTCTACCATAAGGCACTAGCCTTACGATCAATGTATGACTTTCTACCATAAGGCACTAGCCTTACGATCAATGTATGACTTTCTACCATAAGGCACTAGCCTTACGATCAATGTATGACTTTCTACCATAAGGCACTAACCTTACGATCAATGTATGACTTTCTACCATAAGGCACTAGCCTTACGATCAATGTATGACTTTCTACCATAAGGCACTAGCCTTACGATCAATGTATGACTTTCTACCATAAGGCACTAACCTTACGATCAATGTATGACTTTCTACCATAAGGCACTAGCCTTACGATCAATGTATGACTTTCTACCATAAGGCACTAACCTGACGATCAATGTATGACTTTCTACCATAAGGCACTAGCCTTACGATCAATGTATGACTTTCTACCATAAGGCACTAACCTTACGATCAATGTATGACTTTCTACCATAAGGCACTAGCCTTACGATCAATGTATGACTTTCTACCATAAGGCACTAGCCTTACGATCAATGTATGACTTTCTACCATAAGGCACTAGCCTTACGATCAATGTATGACTTTCTACCATAAGGCACTAGCCTTACGATCAATGTATGACTTTCTACCATAAGGCACTAGCCTTACGATCAATGTATGACTTTCTACCATAAGGCACTAGCCTTACGATCAATGTATGACTTTCTACCATAAGGCACTAACCTTACGATCAATGTATGACTTTCTACCATAAGGCACTAACCTTACGATCAATGTATGACTTTCTACCATAAGGCACTAGCCTTACGATCAATGTATGACTTTCTACCATAAGGCACTAGCCTTACGATCAATGTATGACTTTCTACCATAAGGCACTAGCCTTACGATCAATGTATGACTTTCTACCATAAGGCACTAACCTTACGATCAATGTATGACTTTCTACCATAAGGCACTAGCCTTACGATCAATGTATGACTTTCTACCATAAGGCCCTAGCCTTACGATCAATGTATGACTTTCTACCATAAGGCACTAGCCTTACGATCAATGTATGACTTTCTACCATAAGGCACTAGCCTTACGATCAATGTATGACTTTCTACCATAAGGCACTAGCCTTACGATCAATGTATGACTTTCTACCATAAGGCACTAACCTTACGATCAATGTATGACTTTCTACCATAAGGCACTAGCCTTACGATCAATGTATGACTTTCTACCATAAGGCACTAGCCTTACGATCAATGTATGACTTTCTACCATAAGGCACTAACCTTACGATCAATGTATGACTTTCTACCATAAGGCACTAGCCTTACGATCAATGTATGACTTTCTACCATAAGGCACTAACCTTACGATCAATGTATGACTTTCTACCATAAGGCACTAGCCTTACGATCAGTGTATGACTTTCTACCATAAGGCACTAACCTTACGATCAATGTATGACTTTCTACCATAAGGCACTAGCCTTACGATCAATGTATGACTTTCTACCATAAGGCACTAGCCTTACGATCAATGTATGACTTTCTACCATAAGGCACTAGCCTTACGATCAATGTATGCCTTTCTACCATAAGGCACTAGCCTTACGATCAATGTACGACTTTCTACCATAAGGCACTAGCCTTACGATCAATGTATGACTTTCTACCATAAGGCACTAGCCTTACGATCAATGTATGACTTTCTACCATAAGGCACTAGCCTTACGATCAATGTATGACTTTCTACCATAAGGCACTAACCTTACGATCAATGTATGACTTTCTACCATAAGGCACTAGCCTTACGATCAATGTATGACTTTCTACCATAAGGCACTAGCCTTACGATCAATGTATGACTTTCTACCATAAGGCACTAACCTTACGATCAATGTATGACTTTCTACCATAAGGCACTAGCCTTACGATCAATGTATGACTTTCTACCATAAGGCACTAGCCTTACGATCAATGTATGACTTTCTACCATAAGGCACTATCCTTACGATCAATGTATGACTTTCTACCATAAGGCACTAGCCTTACGATCAATGTATGACTTTCTATAATAAGGCACTAACCTTACGATCAATGTATGACTTTCTACCATAAGGCACTAGCCTTACGATCAATGTATGACTTTCTAACATAAGGCACTAACCTTACGATCAATGTATGACTTTCTACCATAAGGCACTAGCCTTACGATCAATGTATGACTTTCTACCATAAGGCACTAACCTTACGATCAATGTATGACTTTCTACCATAAGGCACTAGCCTTACGATCAATGTATGACTTTCTACCATAAGGCACTAGCCTTACGATCAATGTATGACTTTCTACCATAAGGCACTAACCTTACGATCAATGTATGACTTTCTACCATAAGGCACTAGCCTTACGATCAATGTATGACTTTCTACCATAAGGCACTAACCTTACGATCAATGTATGACTTTCTACCATAAGGCACTAGCCTTACGATCAATGTATGACTTTCTACCATAAGGCACTAGCCTTACGATCAATGTATGACTTTCTACCATAAGGCACTAACCTTACGATCAATGTATGACTTTCTACCATAAGGCACTAGCCTTACGATCAATGTATGACTTTCTACCATAAGGCACTAGCCTTACGATCAATGTATGACTTTCTACCATAAGGCACTAACCTTACGATCAATGTATGACTTTCTACCATAAGGCACTAGCCTTACGATCAATGTATGACTTTCTACCATAAGGCACTAGCCTTACGATCAATGTATGACTTTCTACCATAAGGCACTAACCTTACGATCAATGTATGACTTTCTACCATAAGGCACTAGCCTTACGATCAATGTATGACTTTCTACCATAAGGCACTAGCCTTACGATCAATGTATGACTTTCTACCATAAGGCACTAGCCTTACGATCAATGTATGACTTTCTACCATAAGGCACTAGCCTTACGATCAATGTATGACTTTCTACCATAAGGCACTAACCTTACGATCAATGTATGACTTTCTACCATAAGGCACTAGCCTTACGATCAATGTATGACTTTCTACCATAAGGCACTAATCTTACGATCAATGTATGACTTTCTACCATAAGGCACTAACCTTACGATCAATGTATGACATTCTACCATAAGGCACTAGCCTTACGATCAATGTATGACTTTCTACCATAAGGCACTAGCCTTACGATCAATGTATGACTTTCTACCATAAGGCACTAACCTTACGATCAATGTATGACTTTCTACCATAAGGCGCTAGCCTTACGATCAATGTATGACTTTCTACCATAAGGCACTAACCTTACGATCAATGTATGACTTTCTACCATAAGGCACTAGCCTTACGATCAATGTATGACTTTCTACCATAAGGCACTAGCCTTACGATCAATGTATGACTTTCTACCATAAGGCACTAACCTTACGATCAATGTATGACTTTCTACCATAAGGCACTAGCCTTACGATCAATGTATGACTTTCTACCATAAGGCACTAGCCTTACGATCAATGTATGACTTTCTACCATAAGGCACTAACCTTACGATCAATGTATGACTTTCTACCATAAGGCACTAGCCTTACGATCAATGTATGACTTTCTACCATAAGGCACTAACCTTACGATCAATGTATGACTTTCTACCATAAGGCACTAACCTTACGATCAATGTATGACTTTCTACCATAAGGCACTAGCCTTACGATCAATGTATGACTTTCTACCATAAGGCACTAGCCTTACGATCAATGTATGACTTTCTACCATAAGGCACTAGCCTTACGATCAATGTATGACTTTCTACCATAAGGCACTAACCTTACGATCAATGTATGACTTTCTACCATGAGGCACTAACCTTACGATCAATGTATGACTTGCTACCATAAGGCACTAGCCTTACGATCAATGTATGACTTTCTACCATAAGGCACTAGCCTTACGATCAATGTATGACTTTCTACCATAAGGCACTAACCTTACGATCAATGTATGACTTTCTACCATAAGGCACTAACCTTACGATCAATGTATGACTTTCTACCATAAGGCACTAACCTTACGATCAATGTATGACTTTCTACCATAAGGCACTAACCTTACGATCAATGTATGACTTTCTACCATAAGGCACTAACCTTACGATCAATGTATGACTTTCTACCATAAGGCACTAACCTTACGATCAATGTATGACTTTCTACCATAAGGCACTAACCTTACGATCAATGTATGACTTTCTACCATAAGGCACTAACCTTACGATCAATGTATGACTTTCTACCATAAGGCACTAGCCTTACGATCAATGTATGACTTTCTACCATAAGGCACTAGCCTTACGATCAATGTATGACTTTCTACCATAAGGCACTAACCTTACGATCAATGTATGACTTTCTACCATAAGGCACTAACCTTACGATCAATGTATGACTTACTACCATAAGGCACTAGCCTTACGATCAATGTATGACTTTCTACCATAAGGCACTAGCCTTACGATCAATGTATGACTTTCTACCATAAGGCACTAGCCTTACGATCAATGTATGACTTTCTACCATAAGGCACTAGCCTTACGATCAATGTATGACTTTCTACCATAAGGCACTAACCTTACGATCAATGTATGACTTTCTACCATAAGGCACTAGCCTTACGATCAATGTATGACTTTCTACCATAAGGCACTAGCCTTACGATCAATGTATGACTTTCTACCATAAGGCACTAGCCTTACGATCAATGTATGACTTGCTACCATAAGGCACTAGCCTTACGATCAATGTATGACTTTCTACCATAAGGCACTAGCCTTACGATCAATGTATGACTTTCTACCATAAGGCACTAGCCTTACGATCAATGTATGACTTTCTACCATAAGGCACTAGCCTTACGAATTTTGGAGATCTGATGATGCTCAGTGCCCCCACCAACGCCACGAGAAGCAGTCACTGGCCCAGTCACACTCGGACAAGGGCGGTAAACATGGCTGAACAACACAGTACTGCGAGGTAATTAACACGTTGATCCCTAGTTTTACACTTTTATTTATTCACGCCTATTCAATTAACTGATATGAAATAAACGTGGAAATAAAGAGAATTAATCCATAGTAATAAACACACAACAATATAATAGCCCCCCTCCCCTCTTTCATAATTGACTATGGGAACCAAATATAACTGTTACTTCCCTTGTTGAGCCGACACTTATAGAATGAAGCTGGAGTGTCCTCCCCATGGCGCGAGGTTGGGCACACTTATATGGAGATCAAGCTGCTGACCATGCTACATGTTTTCTCCTCTCCACGCAGCCAGTAGGTCCAAAGCAACAGCATTAGCGTATATAGTTTGGTACCAGCCATGTCGCCTGAGTTGCCAGAACAATGTCGAATCAACATTAGACTGCCTTATGGACTCCGACTCCAGATTTATCCTCAGGGTTTACTCACTAGGCCTTTCCCGTTAACGGATGTTCCCGCAAGGCAGCAGTGGTTTGAGTTCAGAGTTTTACTTTCTCCTAGATAGGCTATCAACCAAAGACCACGAGCCATATCCGCCCGAATTAACACAATGTTGTAAGTAAAACACACACTAAATACTTTAATTATAACAAACCAAAAATTACGAAAAAGTTTGAACAAGGTTGATTCTTTCCCGTGATGGCGGATTAGTGAAGAGATGATGATGCTTATGGGTAAGTGCAATTATTATTAATAATCATGTGTCAACTGGGCAAGCATATGTCACTAACATACATCTTAATTCATAAGTTATCATAACTATATATAACTTACATTATATAATTAATTCCTGCATTATAATAATCACATATAACTTACACATATTAATTCATCCATAAAATACTTAGAGAATCAGAAAATAAAGGGGCTTGGCTATCTTATGAGAATGGTGGCCAATCAATTACCACTACTTGCCTACAACAGTAAACAACAAGCGATCTGACCGCTGGTAGCCAGGATATTGGGTTGTGTAATTGAACTTTGCAATTTGTCCCTTGGACTCCTTCATTAAACAGTTTTTCATGATTTGTAGCTATTACTTACATCATGTATGTTGAGTATGGAAGCCCTAATAGGATACAACTGATCAATGACAACCTGCGGTGAGTAGAAAAGATCTGGCCTTGAGCAACCTTCAATTGAGTAATCACATCTCTGGCAGTCGCCAGTTAACACTCATAAGATTAATCTGTAAACCAGTAACCACTATTATCCCTTTGGGAAAATTTAATAACAATGAACTCAGAATGAAATATTTGATACCTGTCACAGAAGGTTCTCATGGTGTCAAGGTTTGGCTTATAAACTTGATAGATTGCTGTAACGGTCACCTACATCACATAGTGCCGTCACCAGCGGTAACATTAGTTTATTTGGTGCCGTGACCAGCTCACGCCCTTGTCATTGTGATCGTACTTTGTATTCTGTAATTGTCATGAACCTTCAAAGTGCCTCATGTGTGCATATGAGAAGAAGCGTGCACGAGAAAAATAACTACAAACCATATCACAGAAAGTGGGCCACAGTACACCATTCTGGAAGTTGCTTGGACAACGGACGGCAACAACAAACATGGCGGAGAGACAATGCAACCTTCAACGATCATCAACGCTCATCTTATTCACACAATGTACGACAAAATGACTCATTTCACAGGGACGAAGACAAGAGACACAACCGACACACTACCCAGTGAATTCGCATCCTTCTCCAGTTCACCATGTTAATCAGATTACATGTTACAATTGTGGAAGTTGCTTAAACATCGGACAACACACGTATGACAGAACACTCCCAAGTTTCAATAGCAACCATAGATCAGACTCAGATTAGAGTAGCCTAACCAGAAGACACAACCGCATAGCTGTCAGGAATTTTGTAGCAGAAATTCAGAAAAAAAGATATTAGAAATAAATAGCATCAACATAGACAACCACCAAAGATGTCGAATAAAAACTGAGAACGGCTGGAAGATGGACGTGAACCAAGTAAGATCGTATGGGAACAGCAAGAACACATCCTACCAACCAAGAGTTACAACAGAATGTGACAGTAATAGGCATAGATCATGGAGAAGTCAGGTTAAGAAACATGACAACATACAGAGAGACAGGGTCAGTGTTGCTACCCAGACAGAAACAAAGAAACACACCGGCACACAAACAGAAGTACCAGAGCAAAGCGACAAGTGTGCATCACAGGGAAATACTCCCAGCGTAGAGCATAGACACCTACTAAGTAGTCACATTGCCACAACGACAGCGAAGCATGCAAAACACAAGATATCATCTAGTCGGTCAACCCCACCCCCACAAAACACATACCAAGAGCGGGAAAAAGCGGAAGAGAAAGAAAACAGAAGTGTAATCAAGAAGAATACGTATAGGACTGTTGATGAGTTGTTAGCGGCAGAAAAGCTTGACAATCGTTGTCTGGACGGTTACAGAGTCCTCAAACAGACTTCTCCTACAAATTATATCCTATGGCTCGAGAGACAGAATGTTACTATGACAGCTCACGTTTCTCAAATGAAATTAGATAATCACCGACCTGTTGAAATTCCACACCTTCGCTCCTCACGACCTGTCAGGAAATCCACCCTTTGCCATTATTCGTCCTCCACCTCACTTGCCTCTAGCATTGATGACATGTCACCACAACCAACTGCCCCCACGTTAGTCAGAGATACGATAGAACGATATCGATGCGAACGAGATAACTCATCTGAAGAGGATGACATTCCATTACAGGAGCTCCGACAACGGATCCAACACTGCAACGACCGTTTACTCCATGACAATGAACCACGAACAGAGGATACACCTCCAAATGTTGAACACTCTGGTTCGATGCCATCCACAGTTACTGATCCATCACATTCATCAACTGTCCATTCGGATTCTTCGGCAACCATCACAGAAAACTCATGGCAAGATATTACACCTGACCAGACAACACATCTTGTAGCCTCTGATGATGATTCCTATATTGTTCCCATGGACAGACATTCCAGAACAGCCATTAAACGCCACTATTCGTCATCGTCTGACGATTCCGTTCCTTTAGCAAAGTTGATTCGTCCCTCACATGAACATGTTCGTGTACAGATTCGCAGGAAGCGTCGTTCTATGCATTCCAACCGTCACGACAGTACTGAACCATGCACTGCTAATCGTCACGTTGCTCATTTCACAGCAACTGCTTCCCATCCTAAAGGACACACGTACGATCAGCGCCTGTCATCGAAGGAAATTGCCTTGTTTGAACTGGAACAAATGTTTCTTAACAAGCACTAACTTTATGCAATACATTTTTTTTCTATTACAGGTTGACAATGGTTAGTCCCTTTCTTCTCTTAGCCTTGCAGTCTGAGATAATCGTCCGCACTCAGACGTACAGCCGACTACTGTGGCGGAATACAACATTATTCGAGAAAGGCAAAGATGTCTCCGGCGCCTCTTCCACATGGACTATTACTTTAGTCGCCTCCCTGCAACCATTACGAACAGAGTTACAAGACATGTTACATTCTTTTGTTATAATTGAACAGTATATTACTGCGACTATGCAGCTTTTTAGTAGATTGAATATTATTCCTTACGTTGATTTTTTTTTTTTTTTTTTTTTGTGGCTATGTCACATAGAGAGTCAATACGGTTACGACAGACTCTCACCATATTGCAAACTAGATTTCATGCTCTATGTAATGTACATAGATAGCGCAGAGCTATCGTTCCTTTTGTAGGACAGGCTCTCCAACTTTTTATTTGGAACGTTCACGGAGGTTAATATTAATAGTCTCACTTCACAAGTGTGGACTATAGCTGCAAATCAACAGCTCATCTATCATGTTTTTAACGCCAGCCTCACAATTGTAAACAACACTTGTACGGCTGTTAACTCAAATCGGTTACGTATTAATTGGTAGCAGGTATTATTACACAACTTGTAAATTGTTTTTCCGGATTTTGTTATTTTTGAGTTGCATGATGCTACTCAACGTACTGATATGTTTGGGCGACATTATTTTTTTCTATGTATTATGTATTATGGATAAGAATACTCCGATTCATGCTATACAGAGCTTCTACAAGTCTTGCAGAAATTACGTGAGGACAGCAAACCATAAGTCAGAAGAGTTCAGGACCACCACTGGTGTAAGACAAGGTGATATCCTATCACCTTACCTCTTCATACTCCTTATGGACGATATCATCAAGGCATGTAAGGAGAGAACAAGAAAGTATTCAGTGGGGTACTGGAAGATGAGACAGGTCTATATTTCGGAGCTGGCATTTGCTGATGATGTTGCCCTGATTGCTAAATCAGAGGCACATCTCCAATCCAACCTGCAAGTCTGGAAGGAAGAGCTGGAGAAGAGAGGGATGGTCATAAGCAGCTCTAAAACAAAATCCATGGTGATATCACGAGAAACAAGAAGACGTCAGATTAAGCTGGGAGAATAGGTCCTGGATCAGGTCGACCACTTTAAATACCTCGGAGCGATTATAGACCGAAAGGGAGGCATCAAAGAAGAGTTGGCCACTCGAAAAGCAGCAGCTGGGAGACTTTTTCAGATCGTAAATCGAGGATTCCTCAGCAAGAGAGAGGTTGGCAAGAAAACGAAGATGGCTGTATACCGCTCCACCTATGTCCCAGTCTTGACATATGGATGCGAGTCATGGGCAATGACTACAACCCATAAAAGCCAGATCCAAACCTCAGAAATGAGGTATCTGAGGAAGGTGGTGAAGTAACAAGAAGAGACATTTACGCAACCAGACGATACTTCAAGGCCTTAAATCCTACCCCCTGCAGACCCAAGTAGAACAGTCCCAATTAAGATGGTTTGGCCATGTCTGCAGAATGGGAGAAGATCGGATACCACGACAAGCATGGGAAACAAAGAGCCAAGGATCCAGACCCCGAAGACGACCCAGTGTCTGCTGGGAGGACAACATTAAACAATCTTTGAAGGACCGAGGACTAAAATGGAACCAGGCCAGGAGGAAGACAGCCGATAGGATAGTCTGGCGCTCTCTCTTCCAAACCTCTACACCTCACGGTAGAAGAGGAACGACTAAGTAAGTAAGTAAGGATAAGAATAGAGATGTATTTTTTCTTCATGTCACACACTATCACTACTTTTGAAAGCCACATCGTCTCATTATATACACATCATTTACCACTTACACTATTACGTTACACGGACCTTCAGCTCCTCTTCACACAGATACCCTCTATACTCCCACATACATTATGTAGAGCATTGCTCAAAGTTCACAATGTTTTATCTTTGTACGATGTTTTTGGTACTAGTGCACATTCCTTTAATGGTTACTGATAATACATTTGCATTATATTGGATACATAACATTCCTACGCCTCTTCCATCTCACATATCATATGTTGCCACTTCTTGCTCGCACCCTTGCAACGTACGACATCTTCACTTATGCTATTGCAATTAACCACGCACACACCCATAATGCATTTACTTTTGCGTTACAATGCTGTTGATGGTATTACTAATATTTTTGATTTTTTTGTATGATATGTCAGCCATTGTATCATATCGGTAAAACATTTTCATGTTCAATTGCTGTTTTTATGAATGATTCCGTACAAACTCATGTACATTGTATCGTAGAATATTGTCCAGTTCGACGTCTATTCAGAGCTATAGAGTTCAACCAGTTGTCGTCACTCCTCACTTTAGACGTTTCATATGGACTCTACTATTAAGTTGTTTATTCGCTATTATCCTGTGTCATATTGCTAGGATATAAGTATCGCACTTATTGAGATTCCTGTTGATATGAAGTACGATATCCCTGGAGCACAACTGACAAACAACATTTTTTCTTTCTTATATAAGAAATAGTGTTCTTAGGTCAATTTTTTCTCTTGCGCTGATTTCAAATCTGAAATCCGTTTATCTCTATCACGTCGGGTTCTTAAGATATTTGTGAATAAATATATTTTTGGGAAACCGTTATTTGCTCCGTTTCATTTTTACTACATAACTTATTAAAAATTAATAAAAAGCAACATAATTCTACTTTTTATACTGCTAAAAGATGCATAACATATGTTACGCGATTTTTCAAATAGTTACTGTATTTTGAAATAATTCTGAGCAAAATATGGCTTCTAGAAGTTGTAGAAATTCGGCTGATCTGTTCTGTTACGTGTGCGGATATTTTACCGATCGTGTTGACCAGAAAAACTTTACACCATTACTAAAGATAGCATATAAACTTTATTTCGATTCGAAAGTTGATGATGCAAATAAATCTTGGAAGCCAAATGCGGTTTGTTCGATACATTGGCAGGTTGGTTACGAAAATCGCCGAAGCATAAGTCGATGCCTTTTGGCGTGCCAGTAATAAGGCGTGAACATACAAATCACACTACTGATTGTTACTTCTGCTTGACAAATATCCATGGTTTCACTTTTAAAACTAGAAAGTCTGTGGTTTATCCAAATATTGAATCGGTTTCGAAACCAGTGCCTCATGATCCAATCACGTGTCCGTGTAGTGGATTTTGATGGTATTGTATGGTGGTGTTATCACCTAGTGTGATGCGTGAGGTCAGCTGTGAAGGCTCCTGAGATAATTGTAACTGTGAATATACAGAAGGCCCTTTCGTGCTACCACTTTATGACCTCACACATGTCTTTTTTTACTAATGAATGTGGCTACGTAAAATCTAGGGTACTGAATGCAGTGTGTTGTATGGACATATACACACACCCACAGATATTAATTAAGTCTAATACTATCAATAAAATTTATAACACAATGAACTAAATTCAGCTGGTTAAATTTAGAATAGAAAATCTTTTTTTAAATTTATTGGTTCTGAACCAAGGTTTTATTTTGGCCAGAACTTATGCAAAGATTTTGAAATTTATGAATGAATGGCATGAATAAATGGCATGTTAAATGAAAGATGTTTACATATGCAATCTTCAAGATTAATTATAGTATTACTGTTCGTAATGTTAATTTTCCTGGGAAAACTATGAATGGATGTGCTGTTGGGGTGGCTTCATCCCTCCCTGTTTATGCCTACAAAAACATTGTCCATTAATGATGGAAGGAAATGGGATGCTTCAGTAGTAAATTCTCTTGGGTGCTAGTTTTTTGAAGTTGGTGTAAGTTCAGCAGGCCAGCTAGCCTACTTAACTTTGCCAGATTTGTTCTGGTGCTGGAATATGATGGCCCCACCTCTCCGTGCTTGAGCAATACACAGATGTTCTGTCGAAATGTACCCTGCACGGGTCCTCACTTCAATTATTAATCAGCATTTGACACCACCTTAGTGTCAAGATCGAACTCACAGCTCTGAAATAAAGTATTGGTTTTTGCTCAGAACCTTACCTAATAAGCCACTTCTACACATAACAAATTACAATAACACCACATAAACAGGGTCAGTTCTCTCTGACCAGACAGCACATCTTACCTAGTTGGTTTCGCATAGGGTAAGTTTCCCCAGTCTACAGATTCTGAAATAGGTGCATTATCTCACTGCCATAGAATAGGATAGGTGATATGATTCACTGTTCTCAACACTTGATCACCCCTTCCTAAACCTTGCTGTAGTTTATATATTGTTTGTCCCTAGACCCTGAACTAGGGCGGGGGGTCCAGAGCGAATCCTTACTTGTTTGTAAGGCTAGATTTCGATATGGCAGTATCAAATCACTCGGACATTAAACAATATTCAAAATATACAAAGAAATAATTTCAATCTTACCAGATTATGAATAAAGAACACAGAAATGCTAGCAAAACTCAGCTGAGCTGCTGGCTATAGTATGGCGTCCCTGAACTTATTTCAATTTATTTCATTTGGAAATCACCACACTTGAAATTTACTGTGTCTATCACTGGACAACTATTGAGGAATGGCCCCAAATGCGCGTCTGAGCGCCGATATGATTGTCTGTGGCCAATCAATGCATTGGTTTTTTTTTTAAATTCAAATTTCCTACACTAAAGTCATTTCAGTCATGCTTCAGTCAAGTATGGATTTTTTATCTGTTAGTCTGTCCGTCTCTACTTGCGTTTTTTACAAAAACGTACTTGATTTTTGAACCAACCTTTCTCTCCCCTCCAAAATTTTGTCGATAAAAGTTATTTTTAGACACAGCTTCCACCAATATCCCTTCTCTTCCATGCTAAGTAGATTTGAACACCTGCGTCTCAAGATCGCGATTTTGTGTGCAAATAGCGACACTTTTTGATTCAATGCAGTCTTTCGCTGTTGTGAACAACACTGTCTTTTGTCATTATTTTCATTATTATCTATCCGTCTGTAAAATTAAAAACATATTATTTCACTGCTCAGAATGGGCCATCCGGCCAGCTAATTTTTATATTCCTAACATTAATATTAAGAAAAGTTACTTTTTAAATTTTGTAATATTTCAAGCATCTGCGTTTTGCCGCTGAATTCAAATCAAAGGCTTGGTATCGCAAAAGCGTCCGTTTCCGTACCTCGTGTCAATTTGGGGGACGTGACTTTTTTCCCCCCCCCCCCCCCCCCCCCCCCCCAAGTGCGTCTCCTTAGCCTTGCTAATCTCACGCATTTTTTTTTCAGTCATATTTTTTTTTCTTTTGATCCGCTGTTCTCATCCCTCCAAATGGTAATCGTTTTGATTTCCCGTCTAGCAAGTCAATTTTTATGGAGGGTGATGACCCGCGGTCAGGGCGATCATGTACTATCAGCAGCCTACGCATTATGTTTTTATCCTTACATTTTATCCTTTGGAGATATTTTTACGTTGTATCACTTGTTAATTTTATGACAGTCCGATCCAAGTACCACCAGAACAATATCCGTTGGACGTAAATGAACCATCAGAAAGTGATAGTTTACCTGCTTTAGAAACTAATTCTGACTCAGATTACATACCGGTGAATGATGGTGTTCACTTAATTGACCATTCAGAACTTTCAGATCTAATACGTGATCTCGCTCTTACCAAAGGACAAGCGGAATTACTCGGTTTGCGACTCAAAGAATGGAATCTTTTAGCGCCCAATACTCCGATATCTAAATTTCGTCATAGACACAGAGAACTTGTTCAATACTTTGAGATGGATGATGACATTTGCTATTGCAAAAGATGTTAAACGGTCATGAGCACATAGTCAACGAATGGCGACTTTTCATCGACTCTTCCAAGACTAGTCTAAAAGCCGTGTTATTGCATAATGGAAATTTATTTTCATCAATTCCAGTCGCCTACTCTGTTCATATGAAAGAAACTTATGACAATATGGCTATACTTTTGGCAAAAATAAAGTACAATGACTACCAATGGCGGATTTGTGGAGACCTAAAGGTCATTGCAATTATCACGGGCATGCAGACTGGGTATACTAAATTTTGTTGCTTCCGATGTGAATGGGACAGCCGCAACAGACAGGAACATTATGCAAGAAAGGTGTGGCCTATCCGGGATCGTATGCAACTCGAGCATAAAAATGTAATACGCGAGCCATTAGTTAACAAAGACACCTTCATTTTACCACTGTTACATATAAAGTTGGGGGCTCATGAAGAATTTTGTAAAAGCGTTAGATAAAACGAGCAAAGCTTTCACTTATCTTCGAGAAAAGTTTCCGCAAGTTAGCGATGCAAAGATAAAGGAAGGTATCTTTGTAGGACCTCAGTTTAGGAAAGTTATTGCAGACAAACAATTCGAGAACTTGTTACATGGTAGTGAACTTCGCGCATGGATGGCATTCAAATCGATCGTCGATAACTTTCTGGGAAATCACAAATCTGTCGACTATGTTGCATATTGTTAAGCAGTGCATAGATGCATACAGAATTATGGGCTGTAACATGTCCCTCAAAATCCATTTGCTCGCTTCGCATCTTGACTTTTTCCCTGACAACCTTGGCGAAGTCAGCGATGAACATGGAGAACGATTCCATCAAGATATCGCCGTAATGGAGTCACGTTATCAAGGACGGTGGAGTGTGACCATGCTTGCCGATTATTGTTGGATGCTCATCGCGATGTACCACATGCCATTCACCGACGAAAGTCGACTGCAAAGAAATTCAAGCCTACATAACTGTTATACTTCTTGTACAAATGATGTTGTAATACTGTATGCGTTGTTAAAAAACTTCAATTGCGTATTTCTAGAGATCCCGACCTGATAGAGAAAAACGGTTTGCAGATTTAAAAACAGCGCATTAAAATTGACCAGAAAAACATAGAAATGTTAGAGAAAGAAAAAAAAAGTTTTTTTTTTTGTTAGTCAGTGTTATTAGACACATTGATTTTGTATAGGTCTTTGCTGTATTTATACTGACCATGATTGTTTTGACATGATATTTTGTTTTATGTTTTTTTTTTTGTTATATTTGAGTTTGCTATGTATATAGTTTTGGGGTTTTAATAGAATTAAAATGTCTCCCGTTAGGATACATTTTTGTAGCCCGGGACGTTAATGTCACCGCATGGGCCTCACGTTTAACGCAAGCTATCACGTTAACAGTAGTTATAAGAATAGTAAAAGATCTTGAGCAAGACTAGCTAGTAATAAAAATAACACTAGTCGAACATAACTAATGAAATCTTCGAACGGGCTATTTTTGACAACGGCGGTCAAGCAGAGTTCAGCTCACGCAGTACACAGTTCAGTAATGCAGACGTGTCCAGGGGAGAGTTTTTCAACCTTAGTACGGGCCCCGTGTTTTTTTAAAGGTTGTGTGATTAACCTCTGGGCGAGGTAACAAAACTGAAAATTTCATATTATCACAGGATATATTATTCTTAAATAATATTATTCTAATCAAGTTTGTGTTTTTCAGTATTTTGGAGAGTATTTACACGATTAGTATGATCTCGATTATAATAGAATCATTTACTCTACTATGTTATGTAGATTGAGACTCTAGGCGAAGCCTTTCGACATTTATATAGAAGAGCTCAAACAGACTGTGATTTATGACGATGTCCTTGTACTAAGGCAATCCTGATTTGTGTAAATACAAAGAGCGATCTGGCCTCTGGTATCCAAGATATTGGGTTGTGTAATTGAACTTTGCAATTTGTCCCTTGGACTCCTTTATTACACAGTTTTTTGTGATTTGTAGCTATTACTTACATCATGTATCTTGAGTATGGAAGCCCTAATCGGATACAACTGACAAATGACGACCTGCGGTGTAGAGTAGAAAAAGATCTGGCCGTTAACTACCTTCAATTGAGTAATCACTTCTCTGGCAGTCGCCAGCTAACACTAAGAACTCAGAATGAAATATTTGATACCTGTCACAGAAGGTTTTTCATGGTGTCAAGGTTTTGGCTTATAAACTTGATAGATTGCTGTAACGGTCACCTACATCACATAGTGTCGTCACACACAATCTTACGACATACGTCCAAAAAAACATATTAAATCACTTAATCTGACCACGTACGTCCAAACACATATTAAATCACACAATCTGACCACATACATATAAACACATATTAATTTATACAATCTGACCACATACGTCCAAACACATATTACATCACATAATCTACGACATACGTCCAAACACATATTACATCACACAATCTGACCACATATGCCGAAACACATATTAATGTACGTCTAAACACATATTAATTTACACAATCTGAAAACATACATCCAAGCACATATTAATTTACACAATCTGACCACATACGTCCAAACACATATTAATTTACACAATCTGAAAACATACGTCCAAACACATATTAATTTACACAATCTGACCACGTGAGTCCAAACACATATTAATTCACACAGTCTGACCACAGACGTCCAGACACATATTTATTCACACAATTTGACTACATACATCGAAACACATACTAAATCATGTACTATTTTTAAAAGTGCCTTTCATCATCATAATTTTTACTATTATTTTTCATTTTATGCTCCACCTGGAGCACGCAGCCCCACAACTGTAGTTGGTCGTCTTGCAGAAAGTTTGTCCCGAATAACTAAATGTGTTTTTTTTTTCACTCAAACCATCACACTAGTTACCACACACACTTTCTCTGAGCAAGCAGAAAACTCCATTATTTGTTTGTCTGCTGACTGACTCTTTGGAAACAACATAAAACATGTAGCAGAATAAACCAATACCAATCCACCTACTATGGACAAGAATCCTTCACAAAAGTATCCCAAATAATTTTATGTTTGTGTCCATCAACACTCATTCCTAGAATTTTCTTATCTTCGAACATCCAACAGTAATACCAGTTCTTATCCTTATAATGAGTAAACAGTCTTTGGAAAGAAAAAAACAGTTGACATCCAATGATCCGTCTCATGACGCCAGTGATGAACGCGTCCTCTACAGAAAAAACATTGGAACGTGTGGCGCTGCGTCCACAATCTTAGAGAGGACTTTACAGGACAGGACATAACCGCATCCTGTGGAAGTAATAGAATCTTATGAAATGTGATTTTGACTGTCATGGCTTTAGGGATTTTAGAATGACGGGAGAGTTTACGGGAGAAATAGGGCTGATATGACAAGACTGACAAAAAGAGGGCGAACGAGTACCAGAACAGATCAATAGATAAACAGACAGACAGATAGCTGGATAGATAAACAATTATACCAATTATAGCTGTGAACATAAATATATATATACATACATATATATATATATATATATATATATATATATATATATATATCTATCTTTTTTTTAACTGGCGAATATGTAGTTCTTAACAAATACATATGGATGGATGGGATGAATAAAAGGATAGATGGATAGATAGATAGATAGATAGATAGATAAATAGATAGATAGATAGATAGATAGATAGATAGATAGATAGATAGATAGATAGATAGATAGATAGATAGATAGATAGATAGATAGATAGATAGATAGATAGATAGATAGATAGATAGATAGATAGATAGATGGACGGACGGACGGATGGACAGACAGACAGACAGAAAGATAGATAGATAGATAGATAGATAGATAGATAGATAGATAGATAGATAGATAGATAGATAGATAGATAGATAGATAGATAGATAGATAGATAGATAGATAGATAGATAGATAGATGGATGGACGGACGGACGGACGGACAGACAGACAGAAAGATAGATAGAAAGATAGATAGATAGATAGATAGATAGATAGATAGATAGATAGATAGATAGATAGATAGATAGATAGATAGATAGATAGATAGATAGATAGATAGATAGATAGATAGATAGATAGATGGATGGATGGATGGATGGATGGATGGATGGATGGATGGATGGATGGATGGATGGACGGACGGACGGACGGACGGACGGACGGACGGACGGACGGACAGACAGACAGACAGACAGACAGACAGACAGACAGATAGATAGATAGATAGATAGATAGATAGATAGATAGATAGATAGATAGATAGATAGATAGATAGATAGATAGATAGATAGATAGATAGATAGATAGATCTAGTACCTGATGCGTACTCAGGGAATGTTACCATGGGATACACAATCTCAGGGACGGCCCATTTGCCCCATCTTTTAACTCCGCTCTTCGACATGTAGACCATTCCCAAAATGGAGAACTCAAAGCGGTTCTCAAAATATAACAAGGTATCCACAAGTAGCGGGACATTTACAAAAGTGTCGTAGTCAACTTTCAGCACGAACTTAACACATGGACAGTTGTCCTTGACCCACTTAAACGCTGATAATAATTTCAGTGTTAAGTTTTGGTAGGTGTCAATCATATCCAGAAATAGAATATCCTGGTGTAAGTTTGACTCTGCTTTTATTTCCTCCAGCTGGCGTGATACATTGCACTTGTTGTCTTGACTACCGTTAACTGGTTTGCCTGGAACACAATGTCTTGCAACGACAAAGACAACCTTGACATTTGCATTAATCGACCGGTTCGGCCATGTTTGTTTCTTAGAAACGCTTCCCCAGGTACTACGAACCGCATCTCTCTCATTTCGTTTACCCAAAATGGACGCCTGAAGAGCAAGCAGGTATGGACGGCCAAGACTTGGAACTATCAGATAGTTTGTCACTAAACGTCCTACTACATCTGGTCTAGCTTTGAAAAAACCAGCAGGTTGATCAGGAATTAAATAATTTAGATGTCCTATTTCTTTCACATGTTTTCCAAGGTACATAACTGCTGGCCTGGTACAATTACGACACAATGATTGGTTAAAATGTCCTTGAAATTTCGCACAATTCAAATGATTTTGCAAAAATGTATCCACTTCCTCTGACCGTCCATAGGCAGCTGTCTGCTGGTAGTCTCGCTCCGTTGATGAAACGCTACAACCAGGTATGTTGGCTTGCATCTTGGTGTCGGTCCATGTAGAGCTTTGAACTGATACTCGTGCAAACATTAGCAGACTGCAAAAATTGTAATAAACTAGCAAAGCAGTCGTGATGAAAGCGATACCAAACATAATACAATATGGTTTCCTTAATGAAATACATAGGCGTTTGATTCGCCTCATGGTTCGTCAAATCTGTGCACCTGAAGATGAAAAAATAAAGACATTAAACTCTTGTATTAAGGCATTGCATTGACATAACTACATCAACTGCCAATCCGCTGTTGTGTTCTATTAAAGTTAATATAGATTATGGTGATAGATTGTTGGACTCTCGTACTCTATAACATTAGTCAAACTTGCACCGTCACGGAGGTTAATGTCAACTCAAGTCAACATTAAAAAAAAGAGAAAATAAATATTGAAGTTTAGAGCGCTAAGCTTGGAAAAAGACCAAATTAGATAGCAGTAGCGAAATGGTTAGTACACTGGCTTCCCAGTTGTTTGACCACTACTGCAAAGCAGGGGAGGAAATACCGTCACAATTGGGCGACTCGCCCCGGGATTGATTATCGGACCGTCTAGTAATTCCTTAGACATAAATTTCAGATTTACTGACAGACTATTGTCAAGAGAGTGTTTGTAGTAAGACTAAGCATACTTTACGTGTATAAATAACAGGAAAAATAACTGTATAAAGAATAATTAAATAAGAAGAAAGAAACAAAATTTGTGTAACTAAAGTTAAAGTTTAAGAAATAAGAAGTTCACTTGGTGTGGCTAATTAAGTGTTGTAAACTGGTAATTTTACTAGTTAGTAGCTGTTGTAATGCTGTGTAGCTTTGTAAACAGACTTTTTTGCTCAGAATGGCAGAGTCCCAAAACCTCCACACTTTTTATCTGAATGTCGCGAAGGAACTGGGCATGACCGGTCAAACTCTGACAGATGTTGTACTTAGTTCGGATAAAGCCGAACTAGACAAAGCAGAGAAAGCGGCTGAAAGGGAAGAGGGAAGGGTGGCGGAAAAGGCCCAAGCTGAAGAGACAGAAGCTCAAAGGAAACATGAAGCCGAAGAGAAAAAAAAGGAGCGACCACAAAGAGAAAAGGATAGGGCGTTCGCTTTGGAAATGGAACAGAAAATGAGAGGGCCCATCAGATCCGACTGAGGAATTAGAAACTGAAGGAAGAAGGATAGATTCTAGTTCTAACAACGGCGGGTCTGGCAGTTCTCAAGGTAGCGATGGAGAAAACATTTCTCATGTGGTAGCACCTAGTGCAATATCCTTCCAATTAGGTATTTACTATGAGGCTTCAGAGGGAATAGACATCTATCTCTCTAAGTTTGAATCCTTAGCAGCTTTATATGGTTTGGAGAGAGAGATACAACAAGAAGCTATCCCAGAGTCTGAGGGGATCTGCTTATGTTTCTTTCTCAAGATGCCCGTGGAAGAGCAGAACTAGACATGTTAATGTGACAGCCTCGTCGCTGTATCATGAATCATATTATGTGGCACTGTCTGCCCAGGTTCTTTTACCTCTTTAGCTAGCATTGACATGCTGTATAATTATAAGTCACACACACACACAGCACGTGATGCGATAACGACAAAGTAATTGATATACTGTTTATTTACACGTGAGAGGATCATTGCTGTCTGCTCTGACCTCCACATCTGGTCCATCACATAATATACAATGTGTTAGTTCTTTCTCAATATTTATTCCTTCCTTCACTCTCTCTCTTTCTCAGTATCGAATCTACACCTTCTGACCGTTAAACCATAGAGGATCACTCAGGTGCTAAAGTCTCTATTTCTGTTCTTTCTTCCTTACAATTTCTTAGATTCAGTGTTCAGGTTATCTATTGGTAGAACCGGACCTCTCCGGGGTTACTTTCCCTGTCCTCACTGAAGAATAAGACTACTGTATGTATATATATATTAGAATTCACTCTACAAACCTTTTCCCTTTCTGAATAAAATCTTACTCACACCGTTTCTCCTTCTAGACAAGAATTCTCACTATTCAATATTTCGGGTTAATCATTACCAAAAACTACTTCTTGTCCGTGAAATATTCATCCCTAAACTTCTTGAGTATACCTTCAACATGGCTACTAGCGTACGTGCCATCTGTACACTCTACCTCACACATCTGGACTGCTGCTGAGAAAACCGTGCTTCACTGGATCATCGTTCACCCCTTTCATGTGCATTATTGTTCGCGCATCCCCTTTTTGTACTCTATATCTGAACCTTCCTATTTATAATTCTCCTTATTCGTTCCCTTTATCTGCCACATTATCTCCTTATCTTCCCTAAAAATAAATTATTTATCCGTAGGATAAAAAATTTATTTTAATGACTGTACCTACCATTATTGTACTTTATGTATCAAAACAAGACAACAACAAAATATCCTTAGCAATGTGCTGTTACAACCCTAGCTCAGCACATTACCAATTCCTATCTGCTCATATTACATGATTTCAAATACATACTTTTGACATGTAATACATTCCACTTCCTTAATGGTCTTCATTTTTTTCATATCACTTAACATGTCATTATTTTCTTATGTTACAACATATTATCATAACAAAACTGAGGAATTACTCTTATCCCGTCACTTTTCTTAAGTGACCTTTCCTCTTCACATTTATGACTGTTCTTAACCCTTGTCTTTCTCACTCACATTCTACCAACTCTGTACATATCCATACAAAGTTTATTTCCTTTTACTCATCCAGTCACTCCTATTGTCATACATGTAAACTCATCATATTGTATTCTTTTCCGTCACCACACACCTGGTGTGAATTGTTTAGCCTTTTTCTTCTCATATAAAGCCCAAACATGTCGTCTGTCGTGTCTTTGTATATACATAATTCATGATGGCGTGAGCCATTTACTATCATGGCAACACTGAATTGCCATCTTCCTGTACACCCTTTTTTTTAAACTAGACCTCTGTCCATAGTCTCCTACGCGGAAATATTTGAAACTTCTTAGGTCTACCCATCTTAAACCATTTTGTCGTTTTTACCTACTTGCGTGTTTTTCTGCTGCTGACCTGTCACTTGACTTCCTTTTCCTACTTACGTCCATTTCTCTTTACTCTATTTTTACGTCCACTCCTTATCACTTTGTTTCATGGTTTCTCCATATTTCTTCTTTTGTCACTGTTTCTTTAGTACTCCATATCTGTATCATGTTCCTGTGCCTTCTCACTTCTCTTTTTCTTCTTTGTCCCTTTCTTATGGCTTCTCAATGTCCGTTCCCTCTCTGGAACTTCTCTTTGTGCTATCTTCTTTTCTTTCCTTTTCGAGAACACTCTGTCTCCCCGTGTCTGAATTTATGTTGTATATGTTCGGTGAGGGTTACCCTCCATAGACTCTCATTTGTAGTCTGGTAAACACCGCACTTAACGTTTTTATATGTTTTTCGTTCTCTCCCTGGAACGTTCTCAACACATTTCTCTTCTCTTCATGTATTACGGAGAAGAAAAAAAAATGATTTCTCCCCAAAGTCTTCATAAGACTCGGCCACTGCCGCAAAAATCTCTCTTTGCCATTTTCTCTATGGCTTCTCACCTCTATATTAGTTCCTTCTAGAACTATCTCTTCTATATGTCTGTGCCATCCTTCCTGTGGCTTCTCAATACTTCCGTCGTTTCTCCATGACTGTAATCTCCTATCCATTTCCCTACGGTTTCTGTTATATTCGGCGGAGAATGACTCCATTAAACGTGTACTCACGGCTTAGCTAACGCCCCCATTTCCATATCTCTCCTTCCATCATTTATCCACCTCCCTCCATGCAGTCTGCCTGATTGTCTCTGCGTGTCGTTTTCACATTTCTGCTCTGTCCGCAAGTATTTTATCCAGGTTGTATACTTGGAACTCCCGTTCTTTACTCCTACTTCTATATTTACTCCCGTCTTCCTTAATTCTTCTACTATTCTCTCCTCTTCTATAAGTCCTTTTGTGTCTGTGACTACCGTCACTCTCCTCAGACACTACACTGTCTGCGTCAGTCGACACCGATTCTGACGACCATCTCCGTCTACTGCTATATTCTGCTTCATTAACTGTCTGTCGACTTTTTCTCCTGGTAGATCTATCCTCTTCTTTGTAATCCTCATTCTATGTGTGCTCCACATCTGTCTCTCCATTCAATATTTTGGTCACAGGTTCGTGAACTTCTTGTTGCTTTTTTTGATAAGTCTGTATCAAACTTTACTTCCAGCACTTTCCGCACCTTCCTTGTTGTCAAGGTGTTAAGATCGGCTCCCCTTAGGGTACATTTTATTGTCTTCTTTATCTAATTTACACTAATTTTTTTCGTCTTTATCTGATTTATGCATTCACGATTACTATTCTCACTTTTCGGCCAATAAATTATATTGCCTTCATCGTCCGTTCTATGATCGAGCTCGTCCGACCAGTAGCCTTGTGCATATTCGTCGGAGTCCATAACTCTGTCTTCCCCACTTGACGAACCAGATTCTGATTCTATGTACCCAAATTGGTACTTTTCATGCACTGTATTTATGCCCTCCTGTTTCGTCTTTCTCCTCACCAACTCTTCACGTCTTCTATGTCTCGATCTCCTCCTATGTACTGCTCTTGTACGCCCATAACATGTGTCCATGTCCTGTATTTCTTGTGGACTTGTTTTCTTAGGATTCCTTCTTACTGCTGTTCTTATATGCCTGTTAGATGCGTCAGTGTCCTGCGTTTCTTCTATCCTATCTTTTCCATTGTCCGCCTTCGCTGATCTTTCTTTCTCTTGCAGTAATATCTGCATCGGTTTATCTTTCTTTTTCTTTACCTCGATGCTATCCCTATGCTGTGGTACCATTACTTTAGCCGTTTGTTGGTTCGTCCTTTTTATACTGAGTGGTATCTTAGACTTTCTCGTATTGTCTAACCCATGTGACCATGTTTCATTTTCTCTCATGACGTCTTTCTCCTTTTGTGCTGGCCCCAAGTGTGACGCTACAGTATCTATCTCTGCTTGTGTACCAACGCTGACCCTGTCTCTCTGTATGTTTTCCTGTTTCTGGACTGTTGTCCTACCCTGACTTGTCCATGGTCTATTCCTATTACCTTCTTCCTTTATTGTGACATGTTGCTGGCAAGATCCTATTATTTTTCTCCACACTCCTAGCGGTTCTACCTTCATTTCCCAACCATTCTGTGTTCTTATCTGGCACTTCTGTTGGTTTGCTATGTTGATGTTATTTATTTCTATGGACTTTCCTTTTCTAATTTCTTCCACAAAATTCCTGACCGCCATTCTTATTCTTCTTTTATTAAGTGTGTTCCAGTGTGCCCGTACAGCAGCTGTTTCTAGGATTTTGTTTTTGTCATTATTTTCTCTATCACAAGTGTGACAATGTCCTTTCCCTTTCGTATCGTAAGATTTATACTCTGAATGAAGATCTCTTTCATTGAGTAATGTGTCTAGTCGCCTTCTCATAAAATCAGTGACCAGACCAGCAGACGAAAAAAAAAATGCAATTTTAACTTTCTCAAATTCATCTGCATTTATTGACATCGCATATTTGTCAGTGACTGTAAGCCACTTACGGCATGCGTGTGGGTCACCTGAAAATAAGTCTACATTACCTTTTATGTTTGCGTATTTAGCACTGTTGTTTACCTTGGCTAATGTGTCGGTAATCGTCTTTACGAGGGCCAAAGTCTGACTGTCTTGCATGTTATACTGTGTCTGTTCGGCCTGTGCCATCATACAATCTGAAAAAATAGTACTTATTTCTACCGTTAACTTAAACTAACTTGCACCTGAAAATGAACAGAAATGTTTCTATTAGTCTTGGGTTTCCTGAAAAAAAATAATGTTATGGTTACCCAAAAAAAATTATGCATACACTGTTACAATTTTAATATTAGTGACACTACATTACTAATAATAATAAGAAGAATAGTAATTAAACAATAATATTAATATCAATAACAATAATATTTTTATAATGTCTAATTAACCTAATTAATTCAGTCGTCTGCGTTGGAGTACTCGTTTTGTCGCGATGTTGCGCGCGTGACCGACTTTTCTTTTAAACAAACACTATTGTTATATTTTTCTACCATCTGGACTACACATCGTTGTCTTTGCTACACACAGGCTTCTGTCCGTGAATCGGTTACTGTACTGCACTCTATGACCTGTCTTACTCTACTTGTTGAGCGATGCACGTCGACCTTTCCGTCTGCTGTGATGAGTATCCCCGTGCTGGAAGATTTGAATGAAAACAATTTGTTTCCGATTTGGTGTTACAGGACAGTGAATGTTGTACCTGCTTTGTCTTTGCGACCCCCTCTAGTGCAGGAAGGTGTGAAGAAAAAAATCTTGACCTGATTTCTGAGCTGGCGTTTCTGCTTGACTGGTTTCCAAACTGTCCAATTCTTCTGGTTACACTTTCACTGTTTGTATTGTGCTTTTTCATATGTTATCGAAATGTAAATATGAATTCTGTTTGAGATGTACCCTGCCGTCTGTAGTTGTTGAGGTTTGAGGTCTGTCACAGATCCGAAAACGTATTATGGTGTCTTCTGTCTGTGTTATTCTGTATTATCATGGCTATCTGTCGTTCGTGGTTGTTGGAATCTGTCACACCGTCAAAACGTATCTGTGCCTTCTGCCTGAAGCGAGGAGAGATGACAGCATAGCATAGTTGCTGAACTCCTGTTTAGAAACAATGTGTGTGTGCTGCTAGAGGTTGGTTACGTCACCAAAATCATAATATGTGTGACGTGCGTCGACATCAGGTTTCCACAGCACATCACGACATAGTCAACTTGAAATAGTTTTTATTTACATATGAGAGGATCATTGCTGTCTGCTCTGACCTCCACATCTGGTCCATCACAGAATATACAATGTGTTAGTTCTTTCTCAATATTTATTCCTTCTCTCACTCTCTCTCTTTCTCAGTATCGAATCTACACCTTCTGACCTTTTAACCATAGATGATCACTCAGGTGCTAAAGTCTCTATTTCTGTTCTTTCTTCCTTACAATTTCTTAGATTATTGTTATATACTTGTATATCCTCTCAGTGTTCAGGTTATCTATTGGTAGAACCGGACCTCTCCGGGGTTGTTACTTTGCCTGTCCTCACTGAAGAATAGGACTACTGTATGTATATGTATTAGAATTCACTCTACATACCTTTTCCCTTTCTGAATAAAATCTAACTCACACCGTTTCTCCTTCTAGACAAGAATTTTCACTATTCAATATTTCGGGTTAATCATTACCCAAAACTACTTCTTGTCCGTGAAATATTCATCACCTAAACTTCTTGAGTATACCTTCAACATGGCTACTAGCGTACGTGCCATCTGTACACTCTACCTCACGCCTCTGGACTGCTGCTGAGAAAACCGTGCTTCACTGGATTATCGTTCACCCCTTTCATGCGCATTATTGTTCGCGCATCCCCTTCTTGTACTCTATATCTGAACCCTCCTATTTATAATTCTTTTTATTCGTTCCTTTATCTGCCACATTGAAGAAGGCTCTGCTTCAGCGTTTTATGCTTAAAGCCGAGATTTTTCATTGTAAACTGCTTGAGGCTAAGAAGCAGAAAGATAAATCGCTTAGACAATTTGCTACCAGGCTATAAACGTACATGGAGAAGTGGTGGTCCCTCAGCATCTCGATGAATCTTTTGAAGGGTTAAAGAGGATGATTCTCGTGGAGCAGTTCAAGGACTCTCTCACCCCTGACATGAGTAGGTTCCTGGGGCCGAAACTTATGAGCAGGTGGTACTATTTGCTGATAGGTACCAGAGCGCCCAGTCGGAAGTGAACCTGTCTAAAAGGCACCATTACAATAGTCACCCAAAACAGAAGGATCACCTAGATGATAACTCCAAAAGTACGGACAACACAACACACAAAGTCGCACAGCAACAACCACCACATGATCACCAGAGGCAGAAACAGAGCCATTCAGCCCAGGGAACTGGCAGACGATATTGTAAATCGTGCAAAACCGATACACATTTTACATCGGATTGTAAGAAGCCGAAAACAGGTCCTTATGATGTCGCTTGCCCGATCACGGAGCCGATAGTGAACCATAACCCCCAGGCATATGAACAAAATCCTAGTTACCCTTCTATTACTGTGCAAGTAACCGTTGGTAATCACACCACAAGGTACTTATATGATAGTGGCTTAGAATATTCCGCTCTAGTTTCCCCACCTTAGGTGAAGGCCTACCAATATACTGGTAAAGCTGTAGACATACATGGCCCCGGAAGAGTGTATAGCCAATGCTTCTTCCGCTTGCGGAAATTGATGTCTCAACCCGATATGTCCGGGGGAAAATCAATGCCGCAGTTGTAGACGATTTAGTCTACCCTCTCATTTTAGGGAAGACATACGTGTTTCTTGGAGATCCCTCACGTGACCCCAAGCCGACACAACAGAGAGAGGACACAGGAAACGTCCCAGCGGCCCCTGAGTAGTCATCTCTAATCAGCCCGAATATTTCGGGACTGAAGCTGGCTCAAAGGGAAGATCAAATCCTGAAGCCGTGCTTTTCAAAGTTGTATGATAATTACAACCATACTCCCCAGGGAGCATATTACAGGGACATAGGTTTGGTTTATAGACAGGTACGGAACATCAGACAATTAGTTGTCCCACTCCCATATCGCACCTGCCTAATGCAGGAAATGCATTCCACCATGCCCCACTCCATTAAATGTACATATGCCCTTGGAAAAAAGGTATCCCTGAACTACTTCTGCCCAAGTTTGCGACATGATATTCGACAGTTTGTGCGAGACTGCTCTGTTCGCCATAATCCCTACAACCAGAAGGACGAAACTACGAAGAAAGAGTTTGAGCAAACTATCCAACACCCAACATTGGATAACTCGTACCTCAACTCGACATTTATGTTTTGTAAAGCAGAGTTACGACAGGCACAGAAGGGCGACATTACTCTAGCCCCATACTCTGAACAGAGTCAGATCAAGATAACCCATGCTTCAGCTGGAGCTTTCCACAAAGAGGATGGAATTATTTATCGACGGACGAAGCAGGGAAAGCAACTCGTGGACTCTCTACCCTTTAGACCCTCCGTTATGAAAGCGGCTCATATTTCCTCATCAGGAGAACATGTTCCCGTGGGACTCACGATGAGTAACCTTAAAAAGGTTTACTTTTGGCCTAGACGGTGGTCAGATATGCGTCAGTACATTCAAAACTGCACACACTGCCAAGCGAGAAACTCAGTCACTCGCCACCGAGATAAGGGCAAAGAGGAAAACTCTACGAGAGAAAGAGAACCCAGTTCACAGTAGAACCCACGGAGAAGTGACCGCCCCAAAGCTAGATATTCTACAAATCTCTTAGAAGAGGGGTGGGGGTGTCACAAGATGGATTTTAGGGCGACATCTTTCCGATCTTTCTTTCACTACGGCAGTAATCAGTTACATTTTTGTACTGATTTTATTGCTATTTTTTCCGAGTCGCACCTTTTTCTTTCTCTGCACTGGAGCAGATATTTTGTATTTTCCTAATTTCACCCCTGTGACGGATAAGTCATCACGTCGGTATGTTACCCGTCCCTTCCTTAAACATTTGCAAGGGCGCAGCAAAGCTTTGCTAAGATTAAGCGCAGATTACAGTACAGACATACAAGCGGCGGAAACGTATGACATAATCGCTTCGTGTCCGACTTGCTATGACAAGATTACTATAGAGAGTAATACTTTGTTACCTGTAGGGGAGAGAAGAGGAGAGACAGAAAAAGAAGGGCAGGAAACAGAAGATTCTGAAAGAAAGCAGAAAGCATCTCGATGAAATATGTGCATAAAGGATACTGGAATTGTCGAAGTACCAATCAACATGCAGCCATTATACAAACAATCATCTACAATTTCGAAATCCTCATGATCCAGGAGACAAATTTAAAAGCCAATAGTGGTATCAATTGCCCAGGCTACAGATGTTACTCCAATCCATGTGGGCCTGGTAGACGAGGGCAAGTTATATATGTAAAACATGAGCTCCCTCATACATGGCTGGATACAAGTTCCCAAACTAGCGAGGATACGGAATTGCAGGGGATTGCTGTGAATATGGGCGGTCAGGAGTGGTGAGTCTATAATTTATATGCTCATGTCGACCATCTTACAGCAGATATTGATTATAATTTTTACTGGCAGAATTGTCAGAAGATTCTCACATAAGGTGTTTAATATCTTGCGATTTTGAATGCTAGATCCAAGGAGTGGGGGAACATCACGGAAAATAAGCAGGGTATAGCTTTGAGCAAGGCATTACTTAACATGAACCTTACCATCTTGAATAATGGATGCCCAAATAGACTGGCAACTGAACCTGGGGATACAAATGGTGTCATATATCTGGCATTCATCTCTAGTGCTGCCACCACCATGGCATGTTGGGATGTATTAGGTGCACAGGAAAGTGATAACCTACGTTGCGTCATACTCATTGCAAATGGTAGGAACACTAGCCACAGGAAACCTAAACAGACCTTCCATTATCCTACAGGCCTACTCGACTGTAACAACCCTTTACACACGTTGCGTCGAAATACCACACAGAAGACAGCGAGAACACCTTTCACCCAACCTCCCTGGTGGAATAAGACAGTGAGAACACCTTTCACCCAACCTCCCTGGTGGAATAAGACAGTGAGAACACCTTTCACCCAACCTCCCTGGTGGAATAAGACAGTGAGAACACCTACACCCAACCTCCCTGGTGGAATAAGACAGTGAGAACACCTTTCACCCAACCTCCCTGGTGGAATAAGACAGTGAGAACACCTTTCACCCAACCTCCCTGGTGGAATAAGACAGTGAGAACACCTTTCACTCAACCTCCCTGGTGGAATAAGACAGTGGAGGAAGCATGGATAGAAATGCAAAGAGCAACAAAGGAATGACGTAAAGCGCGACACAGAAGAAAGGTGAATGAGGGAGAGGTTGAAGAGATGAGGGAGATAAAGCAAAGAACCGTTAATAGATTCAAGAACATGGCAAGGGAGGCCAAGGATAAAGTGTGGGGGGACTTTGTGACACAGGTGAGCACGGAACAAATAGCCCTACAGAAATTCTGGTCCTTACATCGAAGAATGAATAAGAAACGTGCAAGCAAACAGATCCCTAATATCAAAAGCTCTACAGGACTACGCATGAAGACGGACGAAGAGAAGGGAAGAGCATTATTCAATCGATATGTAGAGCAAACGGATAAAGGTGACAAAAGTGCCCGCCTGAAAATAAAGGACAGTGTGCTGGAAAATGCCCTAAGGGGCCAGATATACTTCAATCTCATTTCTGAAGAGGACGTGGTGTACACATTGAAAACCAGCAGAAACACTGCTCCGGGTCCTGATCGTGTACAATACCATCACATTAAACAGCTCGACGACACAGCCATTTTAATATGGTGAGCGATTTCAATACCAGCATACAGAATGCTGGGGTGCCAGAAGACTGACTACACAGTTACCCTTCGGCGACTTCCTAAACCTTGCAACGACCACGCACTGCTCAGCAGCTATCGAATTATCATACTACAGAATGTTTATAATAAATTACTTGAAAAGATAGTTGCAAGATAGTTGCAAGACAAGTAATAAGCCACCTCGAAAATGCGCACATCCTTCCTGATACCCTGGGTTTTTGCTATAGGCCTATGAAAACAACATGGGGTAACGCTAGAACGTTTGCGTACGATGTGTACGAGGGGTTCCAGTGTAAAAGAGAAACAGTGGATGTCGTAATTGACCTAGAGGATGCTTATAACAGTGTGAACTTTGCAATTCTAATAGACTATAATGGCATGTGGTGTAAACCCTTGGATAACAAGGTGAATAGCAGCTGCCTTAATGGAAAGATCAGTTGCATTTCGCTTTGGAACTTGGACATGAGAACCAATGCGCATTTGCTCGGGACTACCACAGGATTCTCCACTATCACCATTGTTGTTTAACATCTACACAACCGAAGTAGGAGCCTTTCAACCAACAGGACTGGGGCGAACATTAACTTTCGCAGATGACATACTCATGTACAGAACTAGCTCAGACAAACAGGAAATGGTCCAAGACACACAAGAGGCACTACAGGCGGTTTCTAAATGGTGTGAGGAAAGAGGATCAGAGGTCAATCTCAACAATGCCTGTGTGATGTGGTGCTCCATGAACAACTCCATAGTGAAAGCAGTCCTTTCAGATATCATTTTCAATGGGCAGAACATTGAAAGGCAAGACATGCTGAAGTATATAGGAGTAACATTTCTTCTTCTTCTTCTTCTTCTGCAATCAGTTTCCTATGCGCGGCAATGTAAACAAGGAGTTGAGTTGACTCCATGAATCCAGTCGTCAGCAGGAGGTCCTCGTAGTGCCCCACAGTTTCTCTTCCATTTTCGTCTCCATGGGGCCAAGTTTGAGCTCTCAAGTCACCAAAGAGAGGGCACGTTTGCAGAATGTGTTCCGGAGTCTGGGGGCCATTTTGGCATGTGCACTGGTCAGTTAGGGCAGCTTTCATTTTGTGGAGATGGGCTTGTAGTCTGCAGTGTCCTGTGTGGAGCTTAAAAATGAGGGTTTGCTGTTTTCTGTCTAGCTTTAGGATGGGGTCTTGTGGGTAATTGCTGCCTGTTCTCTGGCTCCATGCATTTTTGTATTTCCTTTTGATAAGTGTCTTTGCTTCCTTCAGTGAGACTGTGGGGAAACTGTTCCTTCTTGGTGCCTGCTTTTGCCAGTCTGTTGGCTGCCTCATTTCCTGCAATACCACAGTGTGCAGGAATCCATAGCAGTGAAACTTTGTTGTTGACGGACAGCTGGTTCAGATGTTCTATGACTGTTCTTGTTAGGAGATCTTCAGGTTTATTTTGAATAGTCTGGAGAATTGACATGCAGTCGCATAAGAAAGACCATGTTTGATCCTATAAGTCTTTGTTCCTCCAGTATATTTGTAGCCTCTAGGATTGCCTGTAGCTTTGTCCTGTAGTTTGTTGACAGTTCTCCAGTAGCAATTGACTGTTCTATTTTTAGAGCGTTTGGCATTAGTATTTGGATCCCTGCTCTTCCTGTCCTTACTGCTTCTTCTGAAGATCCGTTGGTGAAGACATGAATCCACTGTTGACTGGGGTATTGAATGTTGAGGTGATCCAGTGTTTTCGTTTTCAGAATAGTGGGAGTCTCTGCAGTTCTGTTCTCAATGCCTGGGATTGTAAGGTGTACAGTGTACGTGGGTATGGTGTTTGTGATGTTATAGTATGCTACGAGCTGCTCCCATTCCTCTGGGTTTTTTTAGTTTACTTCTCCATTGACAACTAGCAGCTGTCTTGATAGGTGGTTGAAACTTAATCTGTTCAGTCGGTTTTTGGTTAGTTCTTTTATTTTCTCGGGCATGGGGTGCTGTTTAAGCCGTCTGAATTTTTCTGTCATGATGGTGATTTTCTCATCTCTGCGTTCTCTTAGATTTTACAGGTCCAGTGTGAGAGTGTATTTTTCAGGTTTGGTGGAAGAAGGCAGAAGAGTGTAGTAACAGTCTTATTCTTGTTTATTTAGACGCCCCAGGGTTTGGTCCACACTTTAATTTTATTTATTGCCTCCGGCATTCTCACTTGTGTAACTTCTGTGTATTCAGACGAGTCCATATAACAAGATCGTCAGCATGTAGTTCCATGTGGATGTATGGTGTGAATAGTTTTGGCACATCGTCTATGAAGATGATAAAGAGTGTTGGGGATAGGACTCCTCCCTGTGGGACCCCTTCTGGTATGTCAACCATTCTGCTTTTCTTTCCCTGGAGTTTAACTCTTGCATGTTTTCCACGTAGGAAGTTCTTAATCCACTATAGTATTCTGCTTCCGATTCCTTTCTGGACTAGTTTTAGCAGTAGGCCTTCTTTTCAAACTTTATCAAATGCCTTTCTGAGATCTGTGTTTTCTGAAGCCTGACTGGCATCATCTAGAAGCTTTTTTTCTTCAATGTAATTTCGAAGCCTTTTGTTGTCCATCCTTTCCATGACTTTTTCCAAGCAGCTTAACGGGTTGATGGGGCGGTAGCTTGATTTGTTAGTTTTTGTTTTCGCTTTCTTTGCAACTGGTATTATTTCTGCCTCTTTCCATTCTTCTGGGAAGATCCCTTGTATCCACGACTCATTGAAGAGGTCTAATATTCTGGCCTTCCCGTGAGGTCCTAGATGCTGGATCATTTCATTTGAGATTCCGTGTGCCCAGGGGCCTTCTCTTTTCTAAGATTCTGGATTGTTATATTCAGTTCTATTATTTGAAAGAGTGAGGTCATTGAGTCTGGGCATGACTGCTGAATTCTTCGCAAAATTGACTGAGCGTCCTTTCACGATGTACTGTCACAGCAAGGTGATGGCGCTGTTTGGTTGGTCCTAGGTTCGATTCCCGGTAAGCCTATCACTTATATTTTCTTTCCTGTTGTCTAGTGTCATCCTTTATGTCCAACGAGTACCTGTTAATTACCTTTATTTATTTACTAATTTATTTACTGTTCACAGGACTCCAGGTTTCCTCCATTATTTATGAATTCGGCGAAAGTTTTTTGTTTCTTGTCTTTACTTCAGTAGTTCTTGTTGTCTTGATTGTGCTCTCTTCAGCGTAGACGTTTGCTAGAAATTTTGCAGCCTGGGAGCCAGTGTAGGATTTTCCATTTTCTTCAGTAATGATGCTTCCTTGAGGTTTGTTCTCTTCAGTGAGACATTTGACCAGTTGCCATATTTTTGTGGTGTCTTTTTCCATGTTAAGTGATGCAGTTTTTTTTTCTCTCCAGCTGGATCCGATGCAGTTCAGGGAGGAACGTTTGATCGTGAGCTATCTTTCAAGTATCATGTCGAACCGATCACACAGAAGTGCAAACGAGGACTGGCAGCCTTAAAAACAATGGCTGCTGCGCGCTTGGACCAGAAACTATTGTTTCTCCTGTATCATCAGCTCGTGATTTCCGTAATCGAGTACGGGCTAGGAATACTCACGCTGTCAGTGTCACAATGTGAACGACTGGAACGCATTCGAAATGAAGGGATACGACTAGTTTTGGACTGTACGCGTGATACCCCTATTGTGATAATGACATACATGCTCGGATTGCTGTCGATTAAATCCAGAAATGCGATAGGACAAGCAAAAGACTATATGCGGGTAACCATCGACAAAAGGCACCCCCTACATAAGAACGTAGCCTGTATTTTCGCCTGTAGTTTTGCTGCCATCAACAGAGCAAGAATCAAGAGGGGGATGTCATGGATGGCACAGGCAGAGGCTACAATTGGTCAGGTGACCAGGGTTGAAAATGTATCCAAAGGGGAAGAGTCGAGTAAGTCAGGGAAGAACTGGTTAAACTAACAGCAGGTCACCATTAGCCTTGGCAGAAAGTGCTGATCTTGGGGCAATGGAAAAGCAGAGCTGGAGATTAATCAGCTGATAAGTAATCATACTGGATGATGACACCATTGTGTACAATGATGGGTCTGTATTGCGTGGTGAGAAATCAGGATGGGCTTCTTTGCGAGAATAAAGGGCAAGGTCGTAGCTGAACAGAGTGGAGCCTACATGACAACAACTTCCAGCATGAGAATGGAGGTAGAGGCAGTTACTGCAGCACTGAGGTGGCTGTCTGAAACTCCAGCAACAAGGACAGTAAAATTGTCAGACTCTCAAGCCATGCTTCGGAAAGTTCAGAACGGATGGCTGCGGCAGTAATGGAAAACATCAATAGAATCTTCAAGTCTTCGAGAACTGGTGTGGTCTACTGCCCTAGTCATGCAGGGGTACATGGCAATGAGAGAGCTGACAGACTGGCCACGAGAGCACCCATAGTGAGGACAGTGGACATGGATAAGGGAGAGAAACTAAGGGCAATTAATGATCGCCTGCTGGATAATGACACTGCAATTGATGAATCAACAAGACTGAGACTGTTAGAGTTTGGCTTCAAACGTGGGGCTAGCAGAGATGGACATGAGAGAGGATACATCCGTCGTATGTACAACCAGCGTGCTACAGGTACAATTAGCATTCATACTCTTCGACATTTACTGAGGGAGACTGAACATCTGTGTGTTTGCCCTGAGTGCAGTGAGGTCGATTCAGATTAACAATTAACAATTAACTTTATCCCTCCTTTACCCTTACAGACTCATCAGCTTACTTAGCTGCTGAGGTTAATTGATGGAAGGACGTGCTTAACTTCGAAAAAACAGGAGACAATGGATTACACTGAGATGCTGGTTTTAAACAACATATGCCAACAGTGGACCAAATAATTTGTGTCGTTCCGGAGATTGAAAATGGTTTCCAGCAAAAGAAGAATACACTGGCAGTCTGTGTAGACATGAAGGGAAAACGTTTGATAATGTGTGGAGAACTGGTATCAAGCAAAATTATGATGTTGATAACGATGATGAAGTGTTTATGCGTGTTTCCCGTGTACCGTTAATTTGGAAAGCTGATCCAATATCGTTTTTATTTGTTAATATACATACACATATATATATATATATTTCCTTACCAGTTTTATAGCAGTGCCCTCTATCTTTTACTTAGGCGTCGGCACCTTTCCCTGGGTCAGTTGCAGGAAAGTCCCATGTTTCTTAGAGAGTAAAACAACGATAGGTATCTTTACTCTAACGATCTGGCCACTCTTCGTGGACCACTAATGCAGACCAAAAGAGACAAACGCCTCAGTCTGGATGTCAATCCTGAGAAGGGGTAAAATAAAAAATTAGAGTTTTTGGCGAATGATGATGCTAGACAAGAACCCTCAAAATACTGTTGACAAATAAAAGAAATGCATTCATGTATTGATTATTTATTATTGAAAACTGCACAGTATTACCCGTACTATTTCTTAATACTTACCTATATTGTATTGCATTTTATAATTATTGTATTTATAATATTAATATTAATCTACTGTGACGGTGCGAAGACGATGTGTGAAGGAGAATAAGGATTTGTGTGTAATGTTGTCGTCACTCTCTCTGGCCTACTTTCACACACGTTCTGCAGTCACAGAAAAACTCTTGATGACAGGGGTCCAACTTTTATTAATGAAACCCAATCAGGTAGCACATGAAGCATGCAGAAAACAATGTTGTCCACAAAGTTACTTTTTGAAGGTAATTCCTATACAACACTATTTAACCAAGCTATGTAGGTGTTCTCTACTTAACACCATATAATAACCCAGCACAGACTGCTGGACTCTCTGAAATAAAACGAAACAAAATAAACTAGCATCGTACTAATGGACAAACATCATCTACGTAATAATACATACATATGTGTGAAAATATGCAAGTACATGCACTTAAATGACCGTGTGTGTGTGCGTGTGTGTGTGTGTTCATGCAGGTCTGAGTATATGTGTAATCATATAATAAACATACCTCAGTCAACAATAATGCCTTCATACTCCTACTAAATACTAACTACATCATCACGCGAGAGAAAACTTAAATGAGGCACTTCTATCTATGATGAAATATTATACACAACTCACTGGTCTAAACACATCAATTTATCAGTATGTGAGATGCCTAGCTGCTCTAAAGAACAAGGAGATATATACTATATTCTCACAGTTCTATACTAAATGTAATAGGCATAGGCTACTCACGGAGCTAGAGGGTACGCTAATCTTTCTCTCACAATCATCACTGATATCAAATTAACCACACTTACGGCTCACAAGAATGCAATATAACCATTATTTAACACTACACAACTAATAATAATAATGGTAATAAATACACACTTGTATACAGCGCAATGCGACACTAGAATTCCTCTTATAAATTCACTTAGTACTTTGCACATTTAACACACAGTCTCACTGTTGAAAATAGCGATGAGATATACGTGAAATTACACTTAAATACACATAAATCGCCAGTCACGTTCTATCAAGCTATAGATAGACAAACGCTACAAAGCATTAACTTCTAAACCTGAAAGTCTAATATTACTAAATCTAAAGTATTATAAAAATGTACTTATATGCAAGCATACCTCTATGTCGTCAGTTCTCTTAGTACAGACGCAACATATGCGTATCAAATTCTCTACCTCACTGGTGTATCGTATCGAGGATGCATACCGCACATGGAAGAAGATCTGGCTTCCTTTCAACTCTGACTCGACTCTCTGACTGAAGCCTCTTGTGGTGAAGTGGGATGTTATAAATATTTATAGGGGACTTAGTGTACTGACTGAGATCAGCTGTTAAGGTATATATATATCTAATAAGAGTAGTGTATTATATATAACCTTACTTGCTGCCACATATGTATACCTCAGTCAGAATTATTCTGGAATAGTGTGATGACTACGTTATATGTCTAGGGTATGTGTATGATGAAGTGTAAGTCATAACAACAACAGACAGATAAACAATTTAATTTATTCCACCACACTTGACAACACTGTGACACTCACATACATAAAACACTCTATGAGGATATCTTAAAGGAGTCATTGATAACTTTTCAAATAACAATATGTATTCAGTGCTGTCATGAATGAATATGTGTCCTGATTCAAATACAAATGGAACCAGGAATCACAATCAATTTTAATTACAAGTTATATGTACAGAATTTCTCAATATGAATCTTGTAGTGACATGTATTTTTAATAGTATCCTATGTGTGTCAGTGGTGTAGTAGTAATATGAGGTAATACTGGTTTTGTTTTGTTCAAGCTCTGTTGGTATTTGTCATCATGACTTCAATAGTTTGTCTTTATTGGAACTAGTATTGGAGATGTTCTCAGTTCCTGATATTAAAACAATTAAATTCCCCTCTTAATTGTATTTCACACTGTCATTTTAAGATGGGGGTACATAATGTTGAGCTCCATGGCCACACTCTCTTATCTTGAGTGATGACTGCAGAAAAAGGCTCCTCTGCTCGATGAGTTCTGGAGCCACCCCACTGGTTGCTATATGGACCAAGGAGTATGCTGTCCACCTCTGGCTTCAGCAAAGCTCTGACCAGGTGCTGCTCAATAACTTTAAGACCACTGTCCCACAATTCATAGAATAATAAACAGTTTCGTTGACTGGCAATGGATATAGCACAACTCCGATCTGCCGATGTCCCAGGCTTTATTTTATATAAAATATACACTGGTGCTCAACGTACTGCTTCTTAGTAGGTTTATTACAAGATGTGGCAATGAACAGACGCTCTGAATCAAGTATATTCGCAGCTCTACCCAATGAAACCACGTCTCCACATCTTTTCAAAAAAGTACCCCTTCTATTCGTTTCCCATAACAACGCAATATAGTATTTATAGCCCGACCAATCGTGTTTAGTCTTATATTTGTTGCGCTCCAATCAATTTGGAGTTAACATGGTAGGCTATTTCCGTAACGTAAGGTTTTTTCAAACACGTAATAAAAAAATTTTATGAGCAGAAATGATTTCATGCTGTCAGGCATCCCCACTATTTTATTTTGGTTATAATTTATTAATTCCTAGACTATTTGCGTAACGTTTTACATATTCTTTGTCAGCAAGCCCTAAGGAACCCAAATATACAAAATTTAAAAGAGCTAAGTGGCTGCGTTCAAAATATGCAATTTCTTCTACCTCCTGTTTCGAAGATGTGCTGTCTGGGTACTGTAATGTTTTCAAACGTAAACCCATCTAATGTTATCTTTTCTAATAAGCGTTTTTCAGGATTTTAAAACCTAACTCTGGGAAGGTTAGTGTTTTTATCACTGTCCGTCTGAAAAAAAAGTTAGTGCATGTGGCCTTACACGCGTGATAGTAGTAATTGTGTATCGCGCGACGCGAGTTTAGTGTTGCATGTGTCCTTGTTTTCATTCGCCCCCCTCTCTTTCTATTTGAGTCCATCTGTTCGTTCGTTTTGGTAACGTAGTATAATTAATGTTAGGATTAATTTAGGTCATTACGCAGTGTGCCTCTCAATGTTTTTCTTAGAAATGCAATACCCGTTTTAATGTGTTGTGGAAACGCTTGTATTTATGCAGTGGCTTATATTTAACGTGGAAACGTTACAATTTGCAGACGAAGCATAAAACAAAGGGGGATTTCGAGTACATTCTTTGTGACAGCACTGTTATTTTACCATTGCTCTTTCCTTTATTAGAATTTATTTGTTAGGCTTTATATTTACCTGATAATTTATATATGTGGATTAGAATATTTCACGACACCTCCCCTCTTAAAACAGACATTATATGTCAGTCCTTTATTCTATATACACATAGATAAATGTAAGTCAACTTGACTTTACTCTGCTGTGGTGCTATCATGGTTTTTATGTAGTTGGGTCCATTCAGAGTAGGCACTACTCATGAAATCTGCCTCAGACTTCTACAACCAATAATATATTTCGGTTATGTTACTGAACAGCCGCAAGTGTGAGTGCTTGTCTTAATGCTGCTTCGCAACCCGTATTCACCATTTCTCTTCTCTGAGTCTGCGCAATGACATGTCCAGAGAACATTATATTTCCCTCAAAATGTACGTTATGAGGAGATAACATATACCTGGTGATAGCAGAGTTTTCGTAGTGGATCCCATAATCTTCTTATTATCCTGTATGAAACATTCGGAATATCCTCACTCAAAGAGGCAACTCAGGGATTCATTACGTTCCTCCGAAATGTTTACATCCAACAATTTTCTCATCATTCTAGAGAAGACACTAGGCGCATTCTTCAATCCAAATGGCAATCTATTAAACTCATAGTGTCCTTCTGAGGTACTAAAAGCTAGGTATGGTCTAACCTCAGGCTTTACTGGAATCTGATAGTATCCTTTACTCAGATCCACTTTTGAGAAATATTTAGCTTTATTTAGTCTGGCAAACAGCTGATTTGTATCCGGCAATGGATCCACCTGTCCTTCTGTAATAGCATTCAGTCTCCTGTAATCTATACAGAGTCTATGTTCTCCAGAGGGCTTCCTTAAGAGTACAACACCGGAACTATACGAAGATTCACTGTGCGAAATAATTCCTTCCTTCAACAGATAGTCTATCTCTTCCTTCAAAGCTTTCTCCTTAGCAAACGGAATCGAATATGGTTTCATACAGACAGGTGTGGGGTCTATCAGTTTCATATCATATTCCAATAGGTTTGTATGCCCTGGTCGGTCTGTTAACACCTCTGCATGATTATTTAGAACCTGTTGCACTCTCTCTTTCTGAGTTTTTCGTTAAATGTGTACTGATTTTCACCTGTGCTGCTGTCACACAGGGGGGTAATAGATATTCAAATGATGAAAGTGGTTCCTTTTTCATCTCCATGGCGATGGACAAGGTCAACAAGTGTGTCTCTTCCTGATGTTCTCTTTCCAAATATTTCTTCAGGAGATTCACATGATAGATTTTTTTTGTTTTCCCCTTCTTATCTATCTTATAATTTGTTCTAGACACCTTCTCTAGAACTGTATATGGACCCTGCCATCCAATTTGTAACTTATTCTGACTCCCGGGGAAAGAAGCAGTACTTCTCTCCCACAGCCAAATCTCTGTCTTTCGCCTTCCTGTTATAATAGGCAGCATGTTTCTTCCTGGCTTGTTTCAAATTTTCATTGGCAAGTTTCCAGCCAGTTTTTAAACGAGTGGTCAGCTCATTCACATATTGGTATGAAGATGTAATGTTTTCCTCTGCCTTTTCATCAGTCCACGTTCTTAACAAAGCTACATATGGACCTTTAATTGTGTGGACCTATTTGTCCATGCACCGGTATGGTCTCTTCCACTCGAAGCTCTATAGTGATGATTTTTCCTCCCAGAATTATCATGCACAAAACGACCGCTACCAATTTTTTTCTTTTGGGGCTTTCTCCCCACTTAAAATTCTTGATGAGAGATTTCCTCTCTACATCCTCTTCCTCCAGTTTGTTTAAGTCCGATTGAGGGATTGTCGGCTTATCCTGGGGTAAGACATCTGTTTGCACTCTCCGCATAGTGGCCATTGTAAAACAGTTAAGTGAAGCTTGTCCGTGAAAAGGGGCTTCCCATTCCATTTGGTCCACTTTATCAAATCTATTTTTCTTTTTATTATCAGGCCTAATTTTGCCCCGTGGCGTGTCCAGGTCCTGATCAATGTTCCCACTTGTGGGTGTTCCCTCATGTGCTATGCTACACCTTTCTACAAAATTCTCAATGTCCCATCTTGCTTTGGGCCAATAATAATTGTGAGCCACCTTTTGAATGATGGTACCTATCTTCTCATGGTCCCCATCTAGTTTCACATGTAGGCTCCTTATTAAGTCTGCCCTATATCTTTTAGGAAGTACCAGCTGCCCCTGACCTTTGGATCTAGCTCCAGTCTTCCTATACATCAACTTGTTTTTCATGTAAAAATCTCCCTTGCCTGGAGTTGTATGACAAGTTGACAATTTTCTGAAACAAGGCTTGAGTGTTTTATCCCCAGCCTGTGCCTTCCTCATCTCTTCTGGAGTGGTATCCAACATAATATCCTCCTCCTGTCTTGAGGTCGACCTGACCTGAAGGGTTGCCATATACACAGGTTTCCTTCTGCAACGGTCAGTGTCATGATTGTCCATCTTACAATTTTTACACCACCTTTTTCCTTGGTTGAAAGATTTTCTTTCATCATATTTCCTTTCATCGAATTGTGGGAATTTATTTTTATTTTCATACCGTGGCCTATCAAATTGGTGCTTACCTTTGTTTTGATCCCTAGGATCAAATTTATTAAAGTTCTGTGGTGCCCTAAAGTTATCCACTTGTTTCTTTTTATTACCTGTTACCTCTGCTTGAGCTGATTGATACCTTTCAGCAACATTTAGCAACTCACCCAGCCTCTCTGCACCTTGTTCCATGAGAAACTTTCTCAGGTCTGGAGCCATGGACTCTCTTAGTTGCTCTATAAGGACCATTTCCTTAAGATCTTGGGTTTTCCCCAGAGAAGTCCATTTCTCCAAGTATGTCTCTATTCGTGCAGAGAACTGGTGATAGGTTTCACCTGACAGTAGTTTAGCATTCCTAAATTTTTCCTATAAAATTCTGCATTCTTTTCATATCTTAACAAAAGAGCCTGCTTTAGCATGTCATAATTTTCCTGATCACCTCTGCTCATTTTTGCAAAAACTTCATAAGCTGCCCCACGAAGTCCTTGAGATAACTTTAAGCTCCACCTTTCTCTCTCTAACCCATATGTGGTAGCTAATAGTTCATACCTATTTAGATAGCTCTCTATATCATCGTCTTTCTCAACAAAATGATCTAAATGAAAATTCATAGCTGAGGTTGAGGCTCCTTGGCTAGCAGTGGCATCAGAGGCAAAGGGACTGGCACCATTTTCAGGAGCATGGCCCTGAAACTCAAACTCCCTTAGTCTTAACTCATGTTCCCTTTGTAATCTCTTCTCCTCCTTTTCTGCTTCCCTTTCTGCAGCTAATTTCTTCTCTTCTCTTTCTGCAGCTAATTTCTTCTCTTCTCTTTCTGCAGCCTGTCTTCTTCCTCGGCTTCCCTTTCTGCAGCTAATCTTTTGTCTTCTCTTTCTGCTTCCAATTTCTTAGCCTCAGCCTCAATCTGCAACCTCTTAATTTCTTTTTCAGCCTCTAATTTTCTTTCGGCCTCTTTTTCTAATCTTCTTTCTTCCCGTTCAATAAATTTGTCACATTCAGTAGTGACATAGGCAACCATAACTTGCCCATCTAATCCTAACTCTTTTGCAGTCTGAACAGGAGCAGATCGAAACTTGGCCAGGTCCGCCATTGTCTATCAGGTAAGTTTATAAAATGTCTAACCAACAATTCAATCTCTAAATATATATCTAATGGACAACACAGGCACCGAGAGCTCAACCTTATTTAATTCCACCCAAGGATACCTTTTAATTCTTATATTCCCTGAAGTGAATTACCCCCAATATTTTTAATAAGGAAAGATTCAAAATCCCAAGAGCGAGACCCCAATATATGTGGTGAAGTGGGATGTTATAAATATTTATAGGGGACTTAGTGTACTGACTGAGATCAGCTGTGAAGGTATATATATATCTAATAAGAGTAGTGTATTATATATAACCTTACTTGCTGCCACATATGTATACCTCAGTCAGAATTATTCTGGAATAGTGTGATGACTACGTTATATGTCTAGGGTATGTGTATGATGAAGTGTAAGTCATAACAACAACAGACAGATAAACAATTTAATTTATTCCACCACACTTGACAACACTGTGACACTCACATACATAAAACACTCTATGAGGATATCTTAAAGGAGTCACTGATAACTTTTCAAATAACAATATGTATTCAGTGCTGTCATGAATGAATATGTGTCCTGATTCAAATACAAATGGAACCAGGAATCACAATCAATTTTAATTACAAGTTATATGTACAGAATTTCTCAATATGAATCTTGTAGTGACATGTATTTTTAATAGTATCCTATGTGTGTCAGTTGTGTAGTAGTAATATGAGATAATACTGGTTTTGTTTTGTTCAAGCTCTGTTGGTATTTGTCATCATGACTTCAATAGTTTGTCTTTATTGGAACTAGTATTGGAGATGTTCTCAGTTCCTGATATTAAAACAATTAAATTCCCCTCTTAATTGTATTTTACACTGTCATTTTAAGATGGGGGTACATAATGTTGAGCTCCATGGCCACACTCTCTTATCTTGAGTGATGACTGCAGAAAAAGGCTCCTCTGCTCGATGAGTTCTGGAGCCACCCCACTGGTTGCTATATGGACCAAGGAGTATGCTGTCCACCTCTGGCTTCAGCAAAGCTCTGACCAGGTGCTGCTCAATAACTTTAAGACCACTGTCCCACAATTCATAGAATAATAAACAGTTTCGTTGACTGGCAATGGATATAGCACAACTCCGATCTGCCGATGTTCCAGGCTTTATTTTATATAAAATATACACTGGTGCTCAACGTACTGCTTCTTAGTAGGTTTATTACAAGATGTGGCAATGAACAGACGCTCTGAATCAAGTATATTCGCAGCTCTACCCAATGAAACCACGTCTCCACATCTTTTCAAAAAAAGTACCCCTTCTATTCGTTTCCCATAACAACGCAATATAGTATTTATAGCCCGACCAATCGTGTTTAGTCTTATATTTGTTGCGCTCCAATCAATTTGGAGTTAACATGGTAGGCTATTTCCGTAACGTAAGGTTTTTTCAAACACGTTTTAAAAAAAATTTTATGAGCAGAAATGATTTCATGCTGTCAGGCATCCCCACTATTTTATTTTGGTTATAATTTATTAATTCCTAGACTATTTGCGTAACGTTTTACATATTCTTTGTCAGCAAGCCCCAAGGAACCCAAATATACAAATTTAAAAGAGCTAAGTGGCTGCGTTCAAAATATGCAATTTCTTCTACCTCCTGTTTCGAAGATGTGCTGTCTGGGTACTGTAATGTTTTCAAACGTAAACCCATCTAATGTTATCTTTTCTAATAAGCGTTTTTCAGGATTTTAAAACCTAACTCTGGGAAGGTTAGTGTTTTTATCACTGTCCGTCTGAAAAAAAAAGTTAGTGCATGTGGCCTTACACGCGTGATAGTAGTAATTGTGTATCGCGCGACGCGAGTTTAGTGTTGCATGTGTCCTTGCTTTCATTCGCCCCTCTCTCTTTCTATTTGAGTCCATCTGTTCGTTCGTTTTGGTAACGTAGTATAATTAATGTTAGGATTAATTTAGGTCATTACGCAGTGTGCCTCTCAATGTTTTTCTTAGAAATGCAATACCCGTTTTAATGTGTTGTGGAAACGCTTGTATTTATGCAGTGGCTTATATTTAACGTGGAAACGTTACAATTTGCAGACGAAGCATAAAACAAAGGGGGATTTCGAGTACATTCTTTGTGACAGCACTGTTATTTTACCATTGCTCTTTTCTTTATTAGAATTTATTTGTTAGGCTTTATATTTACCTGATAATTTATATATGTGGATTAGAATATTTCACGACACCTCTCACTCTTTCAGTTTAACTCTTCATCTCCACCCCTGTACCACATGATAGCCGCCACGTCAAAATGTCAGGGAAAACTCCACCCATCCCTCTAGGGAGCAAATCAGGAGTCCTATGCTCAGTATGGATGACATGAGATCCCATCTTAGTCAAGAGTATCTTCCTAGACGTCCACAATAGGTCCGCCCACTAATGATTACATTCCCACGATATCACTTGCCTGGAGTCACACCTCACGGTTTTAGTGCTCAACAAGATGTGTTATCAGACCGCGCCAGGATGTCTAACAACCGATGTCTGTCTCCTGTTACATCTGCGTCTCACACGTTTGTCTACTTCACGGATGGCAAAGGTGTGTTTCGTTTAATTCGCCCATTCCCGTGTAAGAATGCCAACATGAGTACAAATATACACCGTAGACAAGATCGACAACTATTACTCAGTCAAAAATTACACCTTTCTGGCCACACGGTCACACTACATTAGCATTTTTTTTCACACAAATAATGTTTGGAATTAGTTCAAACAAATACGGCACCGTCCCAGTATACAACACAGTATTCGTGCGTTTGTATTTACATATTCATATAGTTATTTAAGTACAATATAAATGCATTTTTCACTTATGAAGAATTCTACTGGCGAGTTGGTCATCGGAAAGGAACAGAGGCGGATCTACAACGTAGTTAATGAAGCTTCAGGGCCTCCAAGTCCAGTTTCAATATAATACGTTTCTTTCCTAACCCCCAACATTTTTTTTATACAAGGGACCCCTCCAATAGTTCAATCTTCTGGGAACCCAAAGTGTACATCCGCCACATTGGAACCTCGTCGTAAGTCCAGGGATACATGAAATTCTTGCAGAGTTATTGAAACAATATATCCTAATTATAACGCAATCCGTTTAGATAACAATGCCTTGTTTATCAAATTTGTTTAAAAAATACACCAAAAACCAAGTCTGAACACTGCCTAATGATTAATAAAGTAACTTTTAAAAAACTACACACCCAACATAATTTGGCACTGTGAAGATCCTCACTGGCTTATGACTAACAATAAACTTGAAGAAAACTTGACGTTAAAACTGTAAGCGACATCTCTATGTCCTAGTTATTAGTTATATTTATTCCAGACATTGAAACGGAATATTTATGTAATCCATTAGCCACCAAGGACCAGCTAAAATGTATCGCACTTGTCTCTCTGTATTGACACTACCCCTCCCCGTCACATCCGTTAAATGCCACATTTTCATTAAACAGCTCCAACAAAACCGGTTTTTGCTAGTCCCATGTGATCCATCTTTTAATAAAAACTTGAATGTATGAATGTGAAAATGTGCGTGTACATAATGCTGCCTTATGTGTAATATTATATTCTGTCACCCTCAAATCACGTAATGCTTCAACAACTTTGTATATTCAAAACAGTGTTTCTCAAAATGGGTTCAGCTAAACCCGGACATTCTCAAAATGCGTAGCTGGTTTCCATTAGTGCTTCTGCCAGGCTGTTTAATTCCTTGTTTGTCTTGTTCCTGAGAGTTGTGATGACTGACATTGAGTTTGTGAGGAGCACTATCTTGTCTTCAGCAAAATTCAGTGTAAAAATTATATATGTAGTTTACTTATCATTTATATTTGGGGGCTATTTCGCCATTTCGAGCCATTTCTTTGCGTCCATTAAATGTCGCCCTATTACTGCTTTATTCCGTCTCCACTAAAGCATGTTTTGAGAAAAACGCATCCAATGTTTTTGGGGTATCAGTTGAACATGAAGGAGTTATCACATTTAAATGAAATTTTGCACGATGATCGAAATTGTTGAATGTATTTGAAATCAAAAATTAGAATATGGAAAACTTTCTTCAAAAAACAAATTATAAGCAACTTCAGTGTGGAGATAGAATAATATTCCAACAGAATTATTCAGTTCCTAGTTGGTTTCTTAATTCTATCTCCATATACGTGCCTTACAGTGACATAATTATTCCATCTCCAGTGTCCTAGTGAAGACAGCCTGTGGCGGGTTAGATAACCTCAGTTCAAATCTATTTCTTACTTCTTACTTCTCTTCTCAGATGTTCATTTGCTTTAAAAAAAAATAATTTCTGTCTATGTTCTTTACGATTATACCTCTTGACAAAATGGTGTGAGTTTGGAGGCTGTTTCTTGATAAGGTTGTTCTTCCTCTCACAAACATTAACTTTAACATGCTCGTTGTATACTTAATTTTGAGTATGACTGCATACTGTAAACGCACGCTGTTATATTACCATTATAATGTTGCTTGCCTTCATATTAATGCTTTAAGTAACATCTGGGAATGAAAGGATATAATATGCAAGATTAATGAGAGTGAAAGGGCAGAATGTTAGACGGGCCTGCGCGCCCAATTCTTAACCCTTCGAAAATAAAGATTGTTCGTTCGTTCGTTCCTCTCACAAACATTCACTTTAACATGCTCGTTGTTCTTCCTCTCACAAACATTCACTTTAACATGCTCGTTGTTCTTCCTCTCACAAACATTAACTTTAACATGCTCGTTGTTCTTCCTCTCACAAACATTCACTTTAACATGCTCGTTGTTCTTCCTCTCACAAACATTCACTTTAACATGCTCGTTGTTCTTCCTCTCACAAACATTCACTTTAACATGCTCGTTTTTCTTCCTCTCACAAACATTCACTTTTACATGCTCTTTGTTCTTCCTCTGACAAACATTCACTTTAACATGCTCGTTGTTCTTCCTCTCACAAACATTCACTTTAACATGCTTGTTGTTCTTCCTCTCACAAACATTCACTTTAACATGCTTGTTGTTCTTCCTCTCACAAACATTCACTTTAACATGCTCGTTGTTCTTCCTCTCACAAACATTCACTTTAACATGCTAGTTGTTCTTCCTCTCACAAACATTCACTTTAACATGCTCATTGTTTCTTCTCTCACAAACATTCACTTTAACATCCTTCTTCCTCTCACAAACATTCACTTTAACATGCTCGTTGTTCTTCCTCTCACAAACATTCACTTTAACATGCTCGTTGTTCTTCCTCTCACAAACATTCACTTTAACATGCTCGTTGTTCTTCTCTCACAAACATTCACTTTAACATGCTTGTTGTTCTTCCTCTCACAAACATTCACTTTAACATGCTTGTTGTTCTTCCTCTCACAAACATTCACTTTAACATGCTCGTTGTTCTTCCTCTCACAAACATTCACTTTAACTTGCTTGTTGTTCTTCCTCTCACAAACATTCACTCTCACAAACATTCACTTTAACATGCTCGTTGTTCTTCCTCTCACAAACATTCACTTTAACATGCTCGTTGTTCTTCCTCTCACAAACATTCACTTTAACATGCTCGTTGTTCTTGCTAACATGCTCGTTGTTCTTCCTCTCACAAACATTCACTTTAACATGCTCGTTGTTCTTCCTCTCACAAACATTCACTTTAACATGCTTGTTGTTCTTCCTCTCACAAACATTCACTTTAACATGCTCGTTGTTCTTCCTCTCACAAACATTCACTTTAACATGCTTGTTGTTCTTCCTCTCACAAACATTCACTTTAACATGCTTGTTGTTCTTCCTCTCACAAACATTCACTTTAACATGCTTGTTGTTCTTCCTCTCACAAACATTCACTTTAACATGCTTGTTGTTCTTCCTCTCACAAACATTCACTTTAACATGCTTGTTGTTCTTCCTCTCACAAACATTCACTTTAACATGCTCGTTGTTCTTCCTCTCACAAACATTCACTTTAACATGCTTCTTGTTCTTCCTCTCACAAACATTCACTTTAACATGCTCGTTGTTCTTCCTCTCACAAACATTCACTTTAACATGCTTGTTGTTCTTCCTCTCACAAACATTCACTTTAACATGCTTGTTGTTCTTCCTCTCACAAACATTCACTTTAACATGCTTATCGTTCTTCCTCTCACAAACATTCACTTTAACATGCTTGTTGTTCTTCCTCTCACAAACATTCACTTTAACATGCTCGTTGTTCTTCCTCTCACAAACATTCACTTTAACATGCTTGTTGTTCTTCCTCTCACAAACATTCACTTTAACATGCTCGTTGTTCTTCCTCTCACAAACATTCACTTTAACATGCTCGTTGTTCTTCCTCTCACAAACATTCACTTTAACATGCTTGTTGTTCTTCCTCTCACAAACATTCACTTTAACATGCTTGTTGTTCTTCCTCTCACAAACATTCACTTTAACATGCTTGTTGTTCTTCCTCTCACAAACATTCACTCACTTTAACATGCTTGTTGTTCTTCCTCTCACAAACATTCACTTTAACATGCTCGTTGTTCTTCCTCTCACAAACATTCACTTTAACATGCTCATTGTTCTTCCTCTCACAAACATTCACTTTAACATGCTCGTTGTTCTTCCTCTCACAAACATTCACTTTAACATGCTCGTTGTTCTTCCTCTCACAAACATTCACTTTAACATGCTTGTTGTTCTTCCTCTCACAAACATTCACTTTAACATGCTCGTTGTTCTTCCTCTCACAAACATTCACTTTAACATGCTCGTTGTTCTTCCTCTCACAAACATTCACTTTAACATGCTCGTTGTTCTTCCTCTCACAAACATTCACTTTAACATGCTCGTTGTTCTTCCTCTCACATTCACTTTAACATGCTCGTTGTTCTTCCTCTCACAAACATTCACTTTAACATGCTCGTTGTTCTTCCTCTCACAAACATTCACTTTAACATGCTCATTGTTCTTCCTCTTAACATGCTTGTTGTTCTTCCTCTCACAAACATTCACTTTAACATGCTTGTTGTTCTTCCTCTCACAAACATTCACTTTAACATGCTCGTTGTTCTTCCTCTCACAAACATTCACTTTAACATGCTTGTTGTTCTTCCTCTCACAAACATTCACTTTAACATGCTCGTTGTTCTTCCTCTCACAAACATTCACTTTAACATGCTTGTTGTTCTTCCTCTCACAAACATTCACTTTAACATGCTCGTTGTTCTTCCTCTCACAAACATTCACTTTAACATGCTCATTGTTCTTCCTCTCACAAACATTCACTTTAACATGCTCGTTGTTCTTCCTCTCACAAACATTCACTTTAACATGCTCGTTGTTCTTCCTCTCACAAACATTCACTTTAACATGCTCGTTGTTCTTCCTCTCACAAACATTCACTTTAACATGCTCGTTGTTCTTCCTCTCACAAACATTCACTTTAACATGCTTGTTGTTCTTCCTCTCACAAACATTCACTTTAACATGCTTGTTGTTCTTCCTCTCACAAACATTCACTTTAACATGCTTGTTGTTCTTCCTCTCACAAACATTCACTTTAACATGCTCGTTGTTCTTCCTCTCACAAACATTCACTTTAACATGCTTGTTGTTCTTGCTCTCACAAATGTTGTTCTTGCTCTCACAAACATTCACTTTAACATGCTTGTTGTTCTTCCTCTCACAAACATTCACTTTAACATGCTCGTTGTTCTTCCTCTCACAAACATTCACTTTAACATGCTCGTTGTTCTTCCTCTCACAAACATTCACTTTAACATGCTAGTTGTTCTTCCTCTCTCACAAACATTCACTTTAACATGCTTGTTGTTCTTCCTCTCACAAACATTCACTTTAACATGCTCGTTGTTCTTCCTCTCACAAACATTCACTTTAACATGCTCGTTGTTCTTCCTCTCACAAACATTCACTTTAACATGCTTGTTGTTCTTCCTCTCACAAACATTCACTTTAACATGCTTATTGTTCTTCCTCTCACAAACATTCACTTTAACATGCTCGTTGTTCTTCCTCTCACAAACATTCACTTTAACATGCTCGTTGTTCTTCCTCTCACAAACATTCACTTTAACATGCTCGTTGTTCTTGCTCTCACAAACATTCACTTTAACATGCTTGTTGTTCTTCCTCTCACAAACATTCACTTTAACATGCTCGTTGTTCTTCCTCTCACAAACATTCACTTTAACATGCTTGTTGTTCTTCCTCTCACAAACATTCACTTTAACATGCTCGTTGTTCTTCCTCTCACAAACATTCACTTTAACATGCTCATTGTTCTTCCTCTCACAAACATTCACTTTAACATGCTCGTTGTTCTTCCTCTCACAAACATTCACTTTAACATGCTCGTTGTTCTTCCTCTCACAAACATTCACTTTAACATGCTTGTTGTTCTTCCTCTCACAAACATTCACTTTTACTCACACAAACATGCTTTGTTGTTCTTCCTCTCACAAACATTCACTTTAACATGCTTGTTGTTCTCCCTCTCACAAACATTCACTTTAACATGCTCGTTGTTCTTCCTCTCACAAACATTCACTTTAACATGCTCGTTGTTCTTCCTCTCACAAACATTCACTTTAACATGCTTGTTGTTCTTCCTCTCACAAACATTCACTTTAACATGCTCATTGTTCTTCCTCTCACAAACATTCACTTTAACATGCTTGTTGTTCTTCCTCTCACAAACATTCACTTTAACATGCTTGTTGTTCTTCCTCTCACAAACATTCACTTTAACATGCTCGTTGTTCTTCCTCTCCCAAACATTCACTTTAACATGCTCGTTGTTCTTCCTCTCACAAACATTCACTTTAACATGCTCGTTGTTCTTCCTCTCACAAACATTCACTTTAACATGCTTGTTGTTCTTCCTCTCACAAACATTCACTTTAACATGCTCGTTGTTCTTCCTCTCACAAACATTCACTTTAACATGCTCGTTGTTCTTCCTCTCACAAACATTCACTTTTAACAAATGCTCGTTGTTCATTCCATCTCACAAACATTCACTTTAACATGCTCGGTTGTTATTTACTCTCACAAGACTTCACTATAAAAGGGAGGCTTAGTATCTTCTCACAAAACATTCACATTCACCTGTCTTGTATGTTTCTTCCCCTGACATACATTAACTTTAACATGAGGAGGGTTGTTCTTCCATCTCACAAACACTATTCACTTTATTAACATGCTCGTTGTGTTCTCCTCTCACAAACATGCACTTGTAAAACAT
>JAMPIV010017054.1:0-60000 GCA_024509875.1 Oreohelix idahoensis
TATGAACTAGTATTTTTAAAAGTGTTCTTGAATGGCTTTTTTCTCAGTTTACGTTCAAGAGGAGCGGGGCCCATTACAAGGTCGCCACAAGTTTAGCTTTAAAAAAAGTTCATATGTTACTGGAGTTATCGAACTGAGTTTGGCAGAACTCTGTATATAATTAATAATTGCTGGGATGCAGGTTGAATGATCGTTCTGAATGAAAGATAATCAAAACAAGAAATGCATTACAAATCATATTATAATCTGACGCGATAAATTACAGTTAGCCTATTTACTTATTAGCGTCGTCAATTAACAAATCAGGAAAACTTCCCGTGAGTTAAAATAATTAAAAGCACATCTATCTATACAGAACTAAACTGTATTAAAGTTATAATTCTCTTTAACGTCTGCAAAATAAATTTACGCGACAATTGTATTAGGAAATACTTTTAGCTGAAACATTAGTTTGCACTAGAACTTTGAAAATGGGTTTATTTAATAAGGTTAAATTTACACCACAATCCATTGAAATCAATAGAAATAACTCGACCAATGATCACTCGAAGCTAATGTATAAATTACCGTCTGCACAGAAAGAATACACTCCAATAGTCACGAAGGTAGATGAAATCCAGCAGGGATCCGACTATGCTAGTGCAACTAGGATTCTGTCAGAGCGAACGATAAAATGCAGTTTATCGGAGTTCTCTATTTATACTTCTCGAATGTAACTTGAATGGGGCGTGTTAAATTTTCGCACCTTTCTTGATCTTGAGCAAAATTCGGGGTACCTCGCCGATGTGTTAAACGTTGCGATTCCTACGTTTTCCCCGGTCTACCGATTTTCTTCCGTCTCAGGCTGCTCGCTTAAGAGTGCGAAAATTTCCCGAGAAGCTAACTCTGTGAGCTGCAAGTCCCTGATTCTTTAGATCGCGGCCGCTCCACGTTGAATTCTGAAGATCAGCCTGTTCTTTGATGGTACCGCTGCATGCCGGTAAAAAGTAGATTGCAACTTTTTTTTATAAATCTAAATGACCTTGACCTAGTTTTGAACTGTCCCATATATGACCCAATGGGCTTTGGTCTATATTTATTAGCACATGACAACAGGTATCCTTAAGAAAATGGCAAAGACACAAATAATAACTACAACTATTTAAATATTCTGTAACAAGAGAAACATATAACCCCAGACCTGGTGGTCTTTTATATTTGGACAGGCGCCATAATATAACCGACTAGGTTGAACGGTTCGCGCCTCGCCAAAACGAGGCAAAAGTTCTACATTTTTAAAAAATAAATAAATTTGAAAAAAAAAAATTCAAACTCCATTTTTATGGTACACTAATTAATAATAAACATACATTTGCTTACAAATACATGTAGCAAAATTTGAGTAAGTGAATAAAAGAAACACATGTAATACTTTCTACTTCACCATGTAATAGTTAAGTTAAATGTGGAACAGTCTGTAACAGTTCCTTTGCTCCATGAAACACAATGGAATATTGCATTTTTCACAAAAAGTGTTTGTTTTCTGGCTGCATATTTTGCATCGCAGGCGACAATTTACAGATTTTTTTACTGGCAAATGCATAAATCCATCTTTTTGGACCTCAGGTTCTGGCATAATAACTTTCTTGTTTCTTTTTACTGAATATGATGCTGCCAGCTGTGCATCTGAAGGCCTCCCTCTTTTTTCTTGGTGCCAACATCTCTATAAGTGAGGAAGCAAGTTTTCCTTGAAACCTTCGCTGAGTTAGAACACTCTTTTTGGGAACAGCGAGCAAATTACAGTCACGACGATATAACAACCAAGCATTTATCATCATAATCATCAAACTGTGCCAGAACACATACAAGTACCATCTTCTGGATTTCATTGGGTACTTGTACTTAGCCACATAGCAGTCTAAAAGGTCCACTCCACCCATATTTTGGTTGTACATACTGATGATAGCAGGCCGATCTACGTTTACATACTGCCTTTTGCCTTTGTCAAATCTCCTGACCTTGTTGCATGGTTCTAGGCCAGTACAACTGGACAAAATGGTCACAGCTCTGGTGTCATACCAGCGAACAGCAACACAGTTTGTGTACTGCTCAACACTGTAATCCATGGCACCACGTCCTTTCCTTTTCAGTTCTTTTTCCTCTTGCAATTTTGAATCAGGTAGACGGTTAATTCTGACAGTTCCTGTGAAGAACATGCCACGCTCTTTTAATGCTACAACAAGAGGCATTCCTGTAAAAAAATTATCTGCAAAATATCTGGTAATTCTTGTGAAAAGGTAGTGTTTCAGTTAAAAGTAGGACTGTTTTTCTGCTCCCACTCCAAGTTTTGAGTTTTTATGTTTTTCACGGTTTCCTTGATATACTTCAAAATCATGGAAAAATTCCATTAGTGCTACACCGAGCCCAAACTTTTATCCCCCAAGGATGAGGCTTGCCTTTTACATACTGTTTGAGTTTGCTAAATTTTCCAGTGAAAGGTATCATTATTTCATCCACAGATTGGTTGGCATTAGGGACAACTTTCAAACAGTTTGATCTTAACTTCTGCAGCCATGGCCTTATTTTCCATAACTTGTCTTTCTGATCACTTTCTGTGAAACTTAAGTTGTCTGTAAAATGCAGTGATTGGATTAGTGCTAGAAATGTGTTTCGGCTCATCACACCAGCAATAGGATCATACCGTGTCTCTTCTTCCCAGTAGCATCTGTTACCAGGCATCTTTACTAGCCCCATTCTAAAATACATTCCAATTAACTGTTCTATCTGTTTCTTGTTGGTATTTATGGACTTCCCACTTTTCTGTGTGCTGTATAAATTTGAATTGTCCACTAAAAGTTCTAACATGTCATCAGTGAGAAACTGCTTGAAGTAGCAAAGTGGGGATCCAAGCTCAAAATCATCTGAAAGTTCATAAGTAGGCCCTTTAAACTGAGAATTAGGTGGTTCAAATGATTTCTTTCTCCACCTGTATGTATGGGACTGGCCAGCAGTAATCCCATCTTTAGATGTCGAAGAGGATGATGTTGCAAGGGTTGAAGTAGCGGGTGAGTATGTCACATTATCCCCATTCAACATCTTATCAGATGGTGAGGTAACCTTCCGAGTAGTGTCATCGCCATCTTCCTCACTGCTATCTGTTGCATTAGAGGTAAAAGGGGTATCTTCATCGACACAGTCATTATCTGATAAATCATCATCAGTTGACTCGGCACCTGATAAGTCACTGTCATTTGTGTCAATCATGTCCAAAACATCAACGGCTGTCAACAGCTTTCCCTTTCGTTGAGATGCCATGTCTGAAATAATAAAAGTGCTTTTTTTTAAATTCTGTCTTACATATATAACTTACTTACTTACTTAGTCATTCCCCTTCTACCGTGAGGTGTAGAGGTTTGGAAGAGAGAGCGCTAGGCTATTCTATCGGCTGTCTTCCTCCTGGCCTGGTTCCATTATAGTCCTCGGTCCTTCAAAGATTGTCTAATGTTGTCCTCCCAGCGGACTCTGGGGGGTCTGGATCCCTGGCTCTTTGTTTCCCATGCTTGTCATGGTAGCCGATCTTCTCCCATTCTGCAGACATGGCCAAACCATCTTAGTTGGGACTGTTCTACTTGGGTCTGCAGGGGGTGGGATTTTACGCCTTGACGTATCGTCTGGTTGCGGACCATGTCTCTTCTTATTATATCAACCACCTTCCTCAGATACCTCATTTCTGAGGTTTGGATCTGGCTTTTACATATATAACTTCACACACAAATATTATGTTAGGTTTGTACTATATAAGTTGCCCCATGTAATTCTTGGGAATCTCTGAAGATATAAAGACAGGATATGGCTATTGCTCCCACAGACATGCCGTACAAGGTGACTCATATGAAGCTGCCAACCTTATCACATAAACAACTTGCTACAGAAACTATTGCTGCAACAGTATATACATGCTTTGTGCAGGCTTCCTGGTAGGAGATCAGCTGTAGTGGTGGCTCCATGCTCCATAAATAGTGACAAGGAAAATGATGATAGTGATGATATTATATAAACTGTAGGGGCCTATAGGCCAATAAAAAGTCAAAATTAAATGGGTTAACCAAATAAATGATCAAAATAAAGCCAACCAACTACCATATTGTGCCTTACATGCTAGAATTACTATTTCTACAGATGGCAGAAGCCAACACTCCTGTATGATTAGCATTTCTCACGGAACTAAGGAAAGTTTGTTTTACATGACAGTGTTAAACGTAGGCCTAAAGCCCATTGGACCACATGTGGGTCATCACATTTTAGATTTATAATGCGACTTTTCATTTACATCAGTGCATTCAATTTACGTTTCACTACATTTCTAAACATAAAATAAAGTTAACTATGTGGAATAAAACGTAGGAACTTACCGTGAAATGGCTTTACTCGCTAGAGAAACAGAGCTGATTCACGCTGCGAATTTCAAACAATGGAGGTCGCCATTTGTGAAAGGGAATTCATTGAGTAAATTTTGAGCAGTTATCAAGAGTTATGGTTACTATGGCCCAAGAGAGGGTCTATGGGCGTTACGAATTAAAAAAAGACAGAATATAAAAAAGTGTCTATGTATTGCAAGAAAATAAATAGTGGGTCATATATGGGCCGCTGGGCCTTAAGGGGTTATGTCGATGGAATCAGATCAGACGTAAAAATCGGCTTCACGTCTGGAATAGATAATATGTATTTATTTATGGCAGGAAAATGCTTTGCAAGTGCAGATAATCACACCATATTAGATGATTTGTACCTCTCACTTCAATGCACGTACTTTTCTGTGATAGAAGATTTATCTAGTCTATATTTAACCCTTTTTTGTAAACAGAATTAATGACATTCGTCGTTGGTATTAGATCTATCTATCTATCTATCTATCTATCTATCTATCTATCTATCTATCTATCTATCTATCTATCTATCTATCTATCTGTCTGTCTGTCTGTCTGTCTGTCTGTCTGTCTGTCTGTCTGTCTGTCTGTCTGTCTGTCTATCTATCTATCTATCTATCTGCCTGTCTGCCTGCCTGCTTATCTATCTATCTATCTATCTATCTATCTATCTATCTATCTATCTATCTATCTATCTATCTATCTATCTATCTATCTATCTGCCTGCCTATCTATCTATCTATCTATCTATCTATCTATCTATCTATCTATCTATCTATCTATCTATCTATCTATCTATCTATCTATCTATCTATCTATCTATCTATCTATCTATCTATCTGCCTGCCTGCCTGCCTGCTTATCTATCTATCTATCTATCTATCTATCTATCTATCTATCTATCTATCTATCTATCTATCTATCTATCTATCTATCTATCTATCTATCTATCTATCTATCTATCTATCTATCTATCTATCTATCTATCTATCTATCTATCTATCTATCTATCTATCTATCTATCTATCTATCTACCTACCTATTTATCTATTTATCTATCTATTTTTCTATGTATGTATGTATGTATGTATGTATGTATGTATCTATCTATCTATCTATCTATCTATCTATCTATCTATCTATCTATCTATCTATCTATCTATCTATCTATCTATCTATCTATCTATCTGTCTGTCTGTCTGTCTGTCTGTCTGTCTGTCTGCCTGTCTATCTATCTATCTATCTATCTATCTATCTATCTATCTATCTATCTATCTATCTATCTATCTATCTATCTATCTATGACCAGGTGGCCAACATAGACGGTTTGTGCCGTCCCGTGATATTACAGTAACCCAAGCTCGCTTCTTCTTTCAGAGATACTCGAAGTACATATACCTTCACTCGTATAACGAATACATTTATGTGGTTGTACGTAACTTAAGATCAGTATCGTTTTTTAAATTGTATTTTATTCAAGTCCTTTGAATGAACGTATTTACAAAAAGTCACGGATTTTGAAAAAAAGCACACATTCATTCTATACTGCCATTCTATACTGCCATTCTATACTGACATTCTATACTGACATTCTATACTGACATTCTATACTGACATTCTATACTGACATTCTATACTGACATTCTATACTGACATTCTATACTGCTGTGAACTGGTCATGCTACTTACTGCGTCTGCCGTCTTAGTTCTCAAAAATGTCATCTATCTTCACTGGTCACGTTGTACTATGTCATAGCTCGTCTATACTGACTCATCTAGCTGCACTGACTATTCCATTTGAACCGGCTGCCTCCAGGGTATGATTATTTATCTTTCTTATGCTAGTCTTTACAAAAATGTCTCTGCACTGTCTACACGAGTCTGAGTCTACACAAGTTCACTTCTATGAAAAATATCTGTCCTCAATCACTTGTGCTATTTACGAGATTCTGCTTATATCGTTGGTCTTGCTATAAGGATCTAATTGTATCGCTACATACCAGAGGATTGTCTCTCAAACACCTGATGTAGATTGGATTGTCAAAAACAATGTCGTTGATGTCGTCTCTTTGATAGTCTTAGTCTGCTTTCGCAGAAGATGGCGTGGCTACTGCTACGTGTTCTGACTGTCGAGGGACTACTACATGTCTGCTCACCAACAGGGCCACCTAATAAGGCGTACCAGAACAGAATCTTTTGGTGTTTTTTTTAAAATAAAATTTTGCCTCGTTTTGACGAGGCGCGTCCAGTTCAACCTAGCCGGTTATATTAGGGCGCATGTCCAAATATAAAAGACCTTTAGGTCTGGATAATCTAGTTATGTGTTAGTTATGTGTTAGTTATGTGTTAGTTATGTGTTAGTTATGTGTTAGTTATGTGTTAGTTATGTGTTAGTTATGTGTTAGTTATGTCGTTCTGTTTGTCCTTATATACAAGGTTATACTTCACCTACTCACGTGACTTCTAAGTAGCTCTAGTCTTGACTCATCTCACTTAATTACTCTGGTCACTTCCCTTCGATCATGTCTGTTCACACTTCATTATCTTCATCATACTCTGTTATTCTATTCCATGCTAACTCAGCGAGGACATATCTATCTATCTATCTATCTATCTATCTATCTATCTATCTATCTATCTATCTATCTATCTATCTATCTATCTATCTATCTATCTATCTATCTATCTATCTATCTATCTATCTATCTATCTATCTATCTATCTATCTATCTATCTATCTATCTATCTATCTATCTATCTATCTATCTATCTATCTATCTATCTATCTATCTATCTATCTATCTATCTATCTATCTATCTATCTTTATCCATCAACCCATCCATCCTTCTACCCATCCATCAACCCATCCATCCATCCGTATGTTTAGCTATCTGTATGTCTTTTTATCTGAACGTGTATGTATATCTGTCCAAGAAAATCACACGGTAAGTTTACAATTTCAAACGCTTGTCGTAAAATAGAAATACGTTTATATCAGCTACAGGTTTAGTTTACCAAAAGTTCTACAAAAGCACCCATTTATAAATTCTATATTCATTTGTAAAATAAATCATGTTTTAACAACATTCAAACTCATCAATTTAAAACTTACATTAGTGCAACCATATTTTTTAAAAATTATTATAGAATAAAAGAAAACATGACACCTAGCTTAATTTTTCTGTTTCTTAGTTTTGAATGCAAAAAAAAAAAAAAACCCCAAAACAAACAGAACCATAAGGCGGGAATAACAAGTACTTGTATGTCAGGGGAGAATGGTGTCATTTGGTGTAAGGTCAAAAAAAAAAGGTTACACAGATAAATCAAGCGAGCATCATCATAAGTAACGATTACACTGAGCAGTCTAGAATTATCCGAGACATTCTCTCAAATAACACCCAGCAGATCTAGAATTGCTAACTGGAGAAAAAGACAAAAAATGCCGTGTGTGAATTTATAGTGATTAATACACACGCTGATTTTGAATATAATAATCTTGTATTTATCATGCATCATCAACAATAAATAAGACATAATAATCACAATCAAGTGCCGACTTAGCTGGCTTATGTGAATGTCTCACCTTATTGTCCTTTTTCACATATTCTTTGCAGTGCTTTTATGAGATTTCTGGACTTCAGCATTTGTTAAACTGTTTCGCATCTTTTCTTTTTCTCGTCTACAATTGTAGTGGATTTTGATGGTATTGTATGGTTGATGTCACCTAGTGTGATGTATGAGGTCAGTTGTGAAGGCTCCTGAGATAAATGTAGATGTGAATTACAGAAGGCCCTTCTTACTACCACTTACGACCTCACACATATCTTTTTTACTAATGAATGTGGCTACGTTAAAAGTCTAGGGTACTAATATGTAATGTGTTGTGGTAAATTACACACACACAAACACACAGATATTTAAGAAGTCTAATAATATTAATAAAATTTATAACACACTGAACTAACTCAGGCTGTTTTAGTTTTTAAAGTTAAATCTTTTGATAAATTTATTTTGTTCTGAACCAAATGTTTAGTTGGTCAGAACATAAGAAATATTATGGAGTCATAAATGGAATGCAAAATCATATGACATAATAAAATGGAAAATGTGTACTTAATTATTTCAAATGACTGGTTAATAGTAATTATCTTAAGAAAGTCCCAGGAGAATTTATTTCTAGATATGCTGTTGGGATGGTGTCATCACTCCCAGTCTATGACTACCAAACATTGTCCATTGACATAAGGGATAAATACATAGTTTAATTTCCAAAATGTTATGGCTTTATTTGATGGTGAATTAGAGATAAATTAGTTGAAAATTTCGTTGGTGAAAGTCCAGCAGGCCAGATATAACTTATCTCGCCTGCGTCGATCTTGTACAAAAGTCGTGTGGCCCCACCTCTCCGTGCTGGGGGCAATATACGCTGCTCTGACACAATGATAGACTGCTCTGGTCCACACTTGTATATATTAATACAGCATTTGACACCGCTTTGGTGCCAAATAGAAACTCACAGTTCTGAAACAAAAGTATTGGGTCATGTGTCAGAACTCTATCTCCTGAACCACTTCTGCACACAACACTACACAACAACACCACACAGACTGGGTCAGATCTCTCTGACCACACAGCACATCTTACCAAGTTGGTTTCACATAGTATTAGTTCCCCAAGACTACATTATATCTGAGATATGTTTAATAGCTTCCTGCTATTGAATAAGATAGGTGATATGTTCCACTGATCTCAACACTAGATCCTGTTTCATTGTTTTATTTAGGCGTTCCTATATATTTTCTTTGTATGTATGTCTCTAGACCCTGAACATGGGCTGGGGATCTAGAGCGAACACTTACTTGTCGTAATCATTTTTATGATATGGCAGTATCAATCACTCGAATTATTAAAATATACCAAATAAATATTGTTCATTCTTACCAGAATTCAGAATTGAGAACACAGTTAAAGTTGCTAGCAAAACTCAGCTGAGCTGCTGGCCGTATGATGGCGTCCCACTATATAGTTATATTCGTATGGAATCAACACCACTATGGATTCAAACTGCGTCTCTGAACAGACTTATGTCAAATGGCAAAGTTTCACCTCTCTATCCCGCTACTATAAAATGCGTTGACCAATCGCCGACTTCCCCCCTAACTTTCAAATTACAACCAAAAAGTCACTTCAGTCAAATCTCAGTCAAGTATGTTTACGGTCTGTTAGTCCGTCTGTCTCTACTTGTTTTTTCATAAAAACACACTTGGTTTTACATGTATTTCCTACACGAATCTGCTGCCTAAGTTATTTTTAGCTACAATGCTCCACCACATTCCCTCTCTTTAATTACAGCTCGATTTTTTTTTCAACGATTTTTTGCATGCTCAAGGCCAAGATTTTAGAAACTTTTTTTAGTGACATCCGGGTTGAAACAGTCTCTGCTCATGGGCTATCTAGCTAGGCTTGTGTCATAACTCTATATAAGAAAAAACAATTTTTTCTCAAGTTTAATTTTTGGTCTTTTTGCCGTTCGAACTTCAAACACGTGTTCAGTCATATTTTTTCTTTTTTGTGTCCTCCGTTCTCTCCCGTCTACAAAGGGTAAACGTTTCGTCTGCACTTCTAACTCGTTAGTTTTAAATGGTGGTGGGAAAGGCTGGCATGGGCGAGCATGTCTCCTAGTATCTGACGCATTATTTTTAACCCTACATTTCATCGTTAAATTTGGAGATATTTTATCGTTGTATCATGGTGACATCATCACACATGTCCCCACCTGAGAACATGCACTACGGCAAGTTCCAAAACCAGTGATACACATAGATAAAATTCCTCCTCACGCCTGCCACTATCTAATCTTGATCACAGGGGTGCCGATTGAGGAAATCTGCACCGACATTCAATGACCCTGGGATATATTCGATAATAAACTGATAAGGTTGCAGTAATAAAGACCACCTCAACAATCTTGCGTTTTCATGCTTAGCCTGAGATAAGAATACGAGGGGCTGATGTTCCGTCTGGACCACAAAAGTCCTACCATACAGACAGATTTGGAACTTCTTTATTGCCAGGATTAACGCTAAACATTCCTTTTCGCTTGTAGAATATCCTTGTTCCGCTTTATTCAATTTGCGGCTTGCATAAGCGACTGGGTTCAGTTCCCCATCGGGTGAAGACGACCTCTGCAACAAGGCCGCCCCGAGGCCTACATTACTTGCATCTGTTCTCACCACAAAGTCCTGTGTCAAATCAGGCAATTTGAGAATAGGCTTGCTAGTGAGTTTTTCCTTTAATTCTTGGAAAGCTAATTCACATTGCGCAGTCCAAATAATTTTATCTGGAAGTCCCTTGCGAGTCAGATCAGTCATATGAGCACAAATGGAGTTAAAATTTTTGATATATTTTTGATAAAATCCGCATAACGACACGAATGATCGCACGTCCTTTTTTGTTTGTGGTCTAGGTGCTCTCTGCAGTTTTTCCAAGTTCTTGGGATCAGGGGTCATGTTACCCTGATATACAGTGTGTCCCAAGAAGTCCAACTCCTTGCATCCAATACAACATTTTGTTGGCCTAGCAGTTAAGTTCGCCTCCCTAAGTCTATCAAACAACATTTCTAGAGCGTCAATGTGTTCTTCAAATGTCTCTGTGGCGACGAGAATATCATCCATGAAATTTGTGATACATGGGTTATTCAGGGGATCCAACAATTTGCGCATCATCCTTGAAAATAAACTCGGAGCATTTTTCAATCCGAATGGTAGCATGTTGAATTCATAATGTCCTTCCGAGGTGCTAAACGCTAAATAAGGTCTCACTTCAGGCTTCACTGGAATCTGGTAATAGCCTTTACTAAGATCCACCTTTGAAAAGTATTTTGCCTTGTTTAATCTGGCAAATAACTGTTTTGTGTCTGGTAATGGATCCACTTGTCCTTCTGTGACAGCATTCAGTTTCCTGTAATCTATGCACAGTCTGTGTTCCGCAGACGGTTTTCTCAACAAAATGACACTGGAGCTAAAAGATGATTCACTGTGTGAAATAATCCCCTCCTTCAACAAATAATCTATTTCTTCCTTCAATGCCTTCTCCTTCGCGAACGGAATAGAATAGGCTCTCATACAGATTGGGTTTGAGTCTACCAGTTTCATGTCATACTGTAGCAAATTTGTATGTCCTGGTTTATCTGTTAATACATCTGTATGTTGTCGTGAAATATTCTAATCCACATATATAAATTATCAGGTAAATATAAAGCCTAACAAATAAATTCTAATAAAGAAAAGAGCAATGGTAAAATAACAGTGCTGTCACAAAGAATGTACTCGAAAATCCCCTTTGTTTTATGCTTCGTCTGCAAATTGTAACGCTTTCACGTTGATAGTAAAAGCCTACTGTATTATTACCCGCTTTCTTCAATGAAACGTGTGCTGTATTTCTTGGAAAAACATTGAGATACCAAGCTGAACAATGACCTAATTTTAATATTTCATTCATTCCATTTTATACACGGCGTAACTAAAGACAGATGGACTAAAGGATAGAGGGAAGGGAGAGGCATAAAGCCGAACACGTGCAACACAAAACACGCGTCGCGCGATACACAATTACTACTATCACGCGTGTAAGGCCACATGCACTAACTTTTTCGGACGGACAGTGATAAAAACACTAACCTTCCCAGAGTTAGGTTTTTAAATCCTGAAAAACTCTTATTAGAAAGATGACAATAGATGGGTTTACGTTTGAAAACATTACAGTACCCAGACAGCACATCTTCGAAACAGGAGGTAGAAGGAATTGCATATTTTGAACGCAGCATTTTAGCTCTATTAAATATATATATATTTGGGTTCCTTAGGGTTTGCTGACAAAGAATATGTACAACGTTATGCAAATAGTCTAGGAATTAACAAGTTATAGCCAAAATAAAATGATGGTGCTGTCAGACAACACCCAAAATCAGAATCGCTCAGTGGTAGATTTTTTTACACCACCATTGTACGGGAAATGGGCCACAAGTTACATTTGAACTGATTGGCTGGAATGATATGTAAGGCTAAACACGATTAGTCGGGCTATAAATGCTATCCTTGGTTGTTAGGGGAGACGTAGGAAGTTAAAATTTTTTCAAACACTTGTCGAAACGTGGCTCCATTGGCCAGACTCGCTGATATACTCACTTAGGAGCGTTAGTTCGAGACCACTAGTTCAAATAAGCTTGATAAAGCAACAGTGCGTTGAAGCCAGCTCATATTTTTGCTAAATAAAAGCCTGGAACATAAGCAGATGGGAATTTGTGCCAGTATTTGTGCCAGAATTCATTGCTAATCAACGTATCTGTGTTTGTTTCCATGAATTGTGGTAAGCTTGAAATATTCAGTATCTTTTAATGAAAATTGAATGTGAATTGTTAATTTATGCCTGTATATATGTGTAGTTCAGTAGCAAACATGATGTAAAGCCTATAATGCTCCAGCCTGAACAGAAGGTGTCGGAGGAAAGTAACACTGCATGGAATGGCCAAACAGTACACTGACACCTAGATTATTGATTAGACAGAAATAATGCTGGAAGTGCAGAGGCGTAGTAACCATTAAGGAAGTTAATACTGGTATAAAGTATTTCAGATGAAGCTGACAGTTGGCCTAACGCTCTGAACTCAATGTTTGTGATGTATTGTGCTCAGTGTAAAAAGAGAGTATAAATTAGTTATGAAGTAGAAGGTACATCCTTCTTGTTTTCAGGGACCGTGGTCTTGATGGTATTGAGCAGCACCTGGTCAGAGCTTTGCTGAATCCAGAGTCGGACAGCATACTCCTTGGTCCATTTAGCTATCAGTGAGGTGTCTCCAGAGCACAGGGGAGAAATCGAGCAGAGGAGTCCTTTCCTGCCGCCATCACGCAAGATAAGCTGATGTGGCCAGCTGAGCTCAAAATTATGTACCCCCATCTTAAAATAACATTGTAACATAAACTTAAGAGGGGAAGTAAATTGTTTTAATATCAGGAACTGAGAACATCTCCAATACTAGTTCCAATAAAGACAAAACTATTGAAGTCATGATGACAAATACCAACAGAGCTTGAACAAAACAAAACCAGTATTACCTCATATTACTACTACACAACTGACACACATAGGATACTTTTAATAATATATGTCACTACAATATTCATATTGATAAATTCTGTACATATAACTTGTAATTAAAATTGATTGTGATTCCTGGTTCCCTTTGTATTTGAATCAGGACACATATTCATTCATGACAGAAATGAATACATATTGTTATTTGAAAAGTTATCAGTGACTCCTTTAAGATATCCTTGTAGAGTGTTTTATGTATGTGAGTGTCACAGTGTTGTCAAGTGTGGTGGAATAAATTAAATTGTTTATCTGTCTGTTGTTGTTATGACTTACACTTCATCATACACATACCCTAGACATACAACGTAGTGTAGTGAAATTGACAGAGATACAACGGTAAAATCCCTCCAAAGATAACATTTAAGGATAAAAACATAATGCGTAGGCTGCGAATAGTACATGATCGCCTAGACCGCGGGTCATCATCCTCCATAATAATTGACTTGCTAGACAGGAGGGGAACGGCGGATCAAAAAGGAAAAAAAATATGACTGGAAAGATTGCGTGAGACTAGAAAGGCTAAGGAGACGCAATTGGGGGGGGGGAAACGGAGAAAAGTCACGTTTCCCAAGTTGACATAAAAAGTAAGCAACTCGACAGAAGGGACCATAGATATGTTACGCCACAGTCATTTATTGGACGCTTTTGCGCGATACCAAGGCCTTGATTTGAATTCAGCGGCTAAACGCAGATGTTAGGAATATTACAAAAATTAAAAAGTACTTTTTTCTTAATATTAATGTTAGGAATATAAAAATTAGCTGGCCGGATGGCCTATTCTGAGCAGTGAACTAATATGTTCTTAATTTTACAGACGGATAGATAATATTGAAGATAATGACAAAAGACAGTGTTGTTCACATCATCGACAGACTGTATTGAATCTAAAAGTGTCGCTAATTGCACAAAAAAAACACGACCTCGAGACGCAGGTGTTCAAATCTACTTGGTATGGAGGAGAGGGGATATTGTGGTGGCTGTGTCTAAAAATAACTTTTAACGACAAAATTTTGGAGGGGAGAGAAAGGTTGGTTCAAAAATCAAGTACATTTTGTAGAAACACAAGTAGAGACGGACAGACTAACAGATAACCATCCATACTTGACTGAAGCATGACTGAAATGACTTTATGGTAGGAAATTTGAAATTCAAATAAACCTAGGCAGTGATTGGCCACAGACAATCATATCATTAGCGCTCAGACGCGAAAGTGGGGCCATTCTTCAATAGTTGTTCAGTGATAGACACAGATTTTAAAGTGTGGTGATTTCCATATGAAAGAAAGTGTAAGAAGTTTAGGGACGCCATACTATAGCCAGCAGCTCAGCTGAGTTTTGCTAGCAATTCTGTGTTATTTATTCATAATCTGGTAAGATTGAAATTATTTCCTTATATATATTTTGAATATTGTTTCATGTTCGAGTGATTTGATACTGCCATATCGAAATCTAGCCTTACAAACAAGTAGGGATTTGCTCTAGACCCCCCGCCCAAGTCAGGGTCTAGGGACCAACGGTGTACATAAACTCCAGCAAGAGTTAGGCAAGACAGATCAAGTGTTGAGAATAAACAAACATATTACCTATCCTCTTTTAGGGCAGAAAACTAATAAATATTTTTCAGAATCTATAGTCTGGGAGGATCTATCTGATGTAAACCCACCATGGTAAATGTGCTGTTTGGTCAGAGAGATCTGACCTGTCTGTATGATGTGGTTGTTGTGTCAGTGTTGTGTCCAGACGTGGGTAGAGAATAGATTTTGACACATGGCCCATACTTTGATTGCAGAGCTGTGAGTTTCTGTTGTCAACCAAGCAGTGTCTATTCAGTTGGTGACTTACTCGAGTGTATCTGTGCAGTACTTGTGACAGAGACCACCATTATTGCCCGCCAGCACGGAGAGGTGGGACCACCAGATTTCAGCACCAGAGCTACAACCACAAGATGAGTGAGCCTCTGGTCTGCTGGACATTCACCAACACCGTTTAGTTACTAATAACCCCATAAAAATTCCCACCATTTTCTGGACACTGTGTAGTCAATATAGACAGGTGTGATGAGGCCACCCCAACAGCACAAACATTAACTATCCTCCCAAGTAGATGACTACTAGAACATTTTAATAAAACTAACTAGTATAGTACATATATATATGTACACTATTGCATTTATGATATAATATTCCATGCATTTCTTTCATAATTTCTAAATCCTTTTAAGTTCTGGTCAACCTAAAAAAATTGATACAGAACAAAATAAATGTAATATAATTCTATCAAAAAATTTTACACACGTGAGTTAGTTCAGTGTATTTTAACATTTAGAAATTGAATTGTTGGTTAGACATTGTATAAATTTACCTGATAGACAATGGCGGACCTGGCCAAGTTCGATCTGCTGCTGTTCAGACTGCAAAAGAGTTAGGATTAGATGGGCAAGTTATGGTTGCCTATGTCACTACGGAATGTGACAAATTTATTGAACGCGAAGAAAGAAGGTTTGAAGCCGAAAGAAAGTTAGAGGCTGAAAGGGAAATTAAGAAGTTACAATTTGAGGCTGAGGCTGAGACTAAGAGGTTGCAGATTGAGGCTGAGGCTAAGAAATTGGAAGCAGAAAGAGAAGACAAAAGATTGGCTGCAGAAAGGGAAGAGAAGAAATTAGCTGCAGAAAGGGAAGAGAAGAAATTAGCTGCAGAAAGGGAAGAGAAGAAATTAGCTGCAGAAAGGGAAGCAGAAGAAAAGATTGAGCTGCAGAAAGGGAAGCAGAAAAAGGAGGAGAAAAGATTACAAAGGGAACATGAGTTACGACTAAGGGAGTTTGAGTTTCAAGGCCATGCTCCTGAAAATGGTGCCAGTCCCTTTGCCTCTGATGCCACTGCTAGCCAAGGAGCCTCAACCTCAGCTATGAATTTTCATTTAGATCATTTTGTTGAGAAAGACGATGATATAGAGAGCTACCTAAATAGGTATGAACTATTAGCTACCACGTATGGGTTAGAGAGAGAAAGGTGGAGCTTAAAGTTATCTCAGGGACTTCGTGGGGCAGCTTATGAAGTTTTTGCAAAAATGAGCAGAGGTGATCAGGAAAATTATGACATGCTAAAGCAGGCTCTTTTGTTAAGATATGAAAAGAATGCAGAATTTTATAGGAAAAAATTTAGGAATGCTAAACTACTGTCAGGTGAAACCTATCACCAGTTCTCTGCACGAATAGAGACATACTTGGAGAAATGGACTTCTCTGGGGAAAACCCAAGATCTTAAGGAAATGGTCCTTATAGAGCAATTAAGAGAGTCCATGGCTCCAGACCTGAGAAAGTTTCTCATGGAACAAGGTGCAGAGAGGCTGGGTGAGTTGCTAAATGTTGCTGAAAGGTATCAAGCAGCTCAAGCAGAGGTAACAGGTAATAAAAAGAAACAAGTGGATAACTTTAGGGCACCACAGAACTTTAATAAATTTGATCCTAGGGATCAAAACAAAGGTAAGCACCAATTTGATAGGCCACGGTATGAAAATAAAAATAAATTCCCACAATTCGATGAAAGGAAATATGATGAAAGAAAATCTTTCAACCAAGGAAAAAGGTGGTGTAAGAATTGTCAGATGGACAATCATGACACTGACCGTTGCAGAAGGAAACCTGTGTATATGGCAACCCTTCAGGTCAGGTCGACCTCAAGACAGGAGGAGGATATTATGTTGGATACCACTCCAGAAGAGATGAGGAAGGCACAGGCTGGGGATAAAACACTCAAGCCTTGTTTCAGAAAATTGTCAACTTGTCATACAACTCCAGGCAAGGGAGATTTTTACATGAAAAACAAGTTGATGTATAGGAAGACTGGAGCTAGATCCAAAGGTCAGGGACAGCTGGTACTTCCTAAAAGATATAGGGCAGACTTAATAAGGAGCCTACATGTGAAACCAGATGGGGACCATGAGAAGATAGGTACCATCATTCAAAAGGTGGCTCACAATTATTATTGGCCCAAAGCAAGATGGGACATTGAGAATTTTGTAGAAAGGTGTAGCATAGCACATGAGGGAACACCCACAAGTGGGAACATGGATCAGGACCTGGACACGCCACGGGGCAAAATTAGGCCTGATAATAAAAAGAAAAATAGATTTGATAAAGTGGACCAAATGGAATGGGAAGCCCCTTTTCACGGACAAGCTTCACTTAACTGTTTTACAATGGCCACTATGCGGAGAGTGCAAAAAGATGTCTTACCCCAGGATAAGCCGAAAATCCCTCAATCGGACTTAAACAAACTGGAGGAAGAGGATGTAGAGTTTTGTGAATGATAATTCTGGGAGGAAAAATCATCACTATAAGCTTCGAGTGGAAGAGACCATACCGGTGCATGGACAAATAGGTCCACACAATTAAAGGTCCAGGATAATATCAGATTCCAGTAAAACCTGAGATCAGACAAAATTGTTGGATGTAAACATTTCGGAGGAACGTAATGAATCCCCGAGTTGCCTCTTTGATTGAGGATATTCCGAATGTTTCATACAGGATAATAAGAAGATTATGGGATCCACTACGAAAACTCTGCTATCACCAGGTATATGTTATCTCCTCATAACGTACATTTTGAGGGAAATATAATGTTCTCTGGACATATCATTGCGCAGACTCAGAGAAGAGAAATGGTGAATACGGGTTGCGAAGCAGCATTAAGACAAGCACTCACACTTGCGGCTGTTCAGTAACATAACCGAAATATATTATTGGTTGTAGAAGTCTGAGGCAGATTTCATGAGTAGTGCCTACTCTGAATGGACCCAACTACATAAAACCATGATAGCACCACAGCAGAGTAAAGTCAAGTTGACTTACATTTATCTATGTGTATATAGAATAAAGGACTGACATGGAATGTCTGTTTTAAGAGGGGAGATGTCGTGAAATATTCTAATCCACATATATAAATTATCAGGTAAATATAAAGCCTAACAAATAAATTCTAATAAAGAAAAGAGCAATGGTAAAATAACAGTGCTGTCACAAAGAATGTACTCGAAATCCCCTTTGTTTTATGCTTCGTCTGCAAATTGTAACGCTTTCACGTTGATAGTAAAAGCCTACTGTATTATTACCCGCTTTCTTCAATGAAACGTGTGCTGTATTTCTTGGAAAAACATTGAGATACCAAGCTGAACAATGACCTAATTTTAATATTTCATTCATTCCATTTTATACACGGCGTAACTAAAGACAGATGGACTAAAGGATAGAGAGAAGGGAGAGGCATAAAGCCGAACACGTGCAACACAAAACACGCGTCGCGCGATACACAATTACTACTATCACGCGTGTAAGGCCACATGCACTAACTTTTTCGGACGGACAGTGATAAAAACACTAACCTTCCCAGAGTTAGGTTTTTAAATCCTGAAAAACTCTTATTAGAAAGATGACAATAGATGGGTTTACGTTTGAAAACATTACAGTACCCAGACAGCACATCTTCGAAACAGGAGGTAGAAGGAATTGCATATTTTGAACGCAGCATTTTAGCTCTATTAAATATATATATTTGGGTTCCTTAGGGTTTGCTGACAAAGAATATGTACAACGTTATGCAAATAGTCTAGGAATTAACAAGTTATAGCCAAAATAAAATGATGGTGCTGTCAGACAACACCCAAAATCAGAATCGCTCAGTGGTAGATTTTTTTTACACCACCATTGTACGGGAAATGGGCCACAAGTTACATTTGAACTGATTGGCTGGAATGATATGTAAGGCTAAACACGATTAGTCGGGCTATAAATGCTATCCTTGGTTGTTAGGGGAGACGTAGGAAGTTAAAATTTTTTCAAACACTTGTCGAAACGTGGTTCCATTGGCCAGACTCGCTGATATACTCACTTAGGAGCGTTAGTTCGAGACCACTAGTTCAAATAAGCTTGATAAAGCAACAGTGCGTTGAAGCCAGCTCATATTTTTGCTAAATAAAAGCCTGGAACATAAGCAGATGGGAATTTGTGCCAGTATTTGTGCCAGAATTCATTGCTAATCAACGTATCTGTGTTTGTTTCCATGAATTGTGGTAAGCTTGAAACATTCAGTATCTTTTAATGAAAATTGAATGTGAATTGTTAATTTATGCCTGTATATATGTGTAGTTCAGTAGCAAACATGATGTAAAGCCTATAATGCTCCAGCCTGAACAGAAGGTGTCGGAGGAAAGTAAAACTGCATGGAATGGCCAAACAGTACACTGACACCTAGATTATTGATTAGACAGAAATAATGCTGGAAGTGCAGAGGCGTAGTAACCATTAAGGAGGTTAATACTGGTATAAAGTATTTCAGATGAAGCTGACAGTTGGCCTAACGCTCTGAACTCAATGTTTGTGATGTATTGTGCTCAGTGTAAAAAAGAGAGTATAAATTAGTTATGAAGTAGAAGGTACATCCTTCTTGTTTTCAGGGACCGTGGTCTTGATGGTATTGAGCAGCACCTGGTCAGAGCTTTGCTGAATCCAGAGTCGGACAGCATACTCCTTGGTCCATTTAGCTATCAGTGAGGTGTCTCCAGAGCACAGGGGAGAAATCGAGCAGAGGAGTCCTTTCCTGCCGCCATCACGCAAGATAAGCTGATGTGGCCAGCTGAGCTCAAAATTATGTACCCCATCTTAAAATAACATTGTAACATAAACTTAAGAGGGGAAGTAAATTGTTTTAATATCAGGAACTGAGAACATCTCCAATACTAGTTCCAATAAAGACAAACTATTGAAGTCATGATGACAAATACCAACAGAGCTTGAACAAAACAAAACCAGTATTACCTCATATTACTACTACACAACTGACACACATAGGATACTTTTAATAATATATGTCACTACAATATTCATATTGATAAATTCTGTACATATAACTTGTAATTAAAATTGATTGTGATTCCTGGTTCCCTTTGTATTTGAATCAGGACACATATTCATTCATGACAGAAATGAATACATATTGTTATTTGAAAAGTTATCAGTGACTCCTTTAAGATATCCTTGTAGAGTGTTTTATGTATGTGAGTGTCACAGTGTTGTCAAGTGTGGTGGAATAAATTAAATTGTTTATCTGTCTGTTGTTGTTATGACTTACACTTCATCATACACATACCCTAGACATACAACGTAGTCATCACACTATTCCAGAATAATTCTGACTGAGATATATATATATGTGGCAGCAAGTAAGGTTATCTATAATACACTACTCTTATTAGATATAGATACCTTCACAGCTGATCTCAGTCAGTACACTAAGTCCCCTATAAATATTTATAACATCCCACTTCACCACATATGTTCCTCCAGAGCCTGTTGAACTCTCTCCCTCTGATTTTTAGTCAGGTGCTTACTGACTTTTACTTGTGCCGCTGTTTCACAAGGATGTAATGGGTATTCATGCGAGGTGAGTGGTTCCTTTTGCATTTGAGTTGCGATAGCCAAGGTCAGTAAGGGGGTGCTTTCCTGGAGTGGTATGTCCAGATACATCTTTAAAAGGTTTACATGATAAACTTTCTCCTTCCCCTTTTTGTCAATTTTATAGTTTGTTCTAGACACCTTCTCTAGAACCGTATATGGACCTTGCCATCCAATTTGTAATTTATTCTGGCTGCCGGGTAGTAGAAGAAGCACCTTCTCTCCCACAGCTAGTTCTCTGTCCTTTGCCTTCCTATTAAAAATATGCTGCATGTTTCTTCCTGGCTTGTCTCAAATTATCATTTGCCAGTTTCCATCCAGCTTTCAGACGAGTGGTCAGTTCGTTCACGTATTGATAAGATGAGGTAACAGTCTCTTCTGCCTTCTCATCTGTCCAGGTCCTTAATAGTGCTTCTAATTGACCTTTTATTGGCCTCCCAAATAGCAGAGTTGCGGGAGCCATCCCGGTTGAACTATGTGGTACCTCCCGATACGCAAACAACGCGGCGGGCAGGAATTGATCCCACAGATCCGGTTTTTCGTGTGCCAGCTTCCTCAGGATAGAAATGAGAGTCCCATTAAACCTCTCTACCTGGCCGTTCCCTTGCGGATGGTACGGACTACAATGAAAGTGTCTGGCTTGAAATAGCTTAAAAACTTCTTCCGTTAGTTTCCCCTTGAACTGAGAGCCATTATCAGTCAAGATTTGATGCGGGAATCCTAATCTTGTGAATATTGTAAGTAGTGCCTCTGCTACATGTTTTGAATCAATTGATGGCAGGGCTACCGCCTCTCCCCACATAGAACAAGTGTCCACCAGAGTAAGGATGTAACTGTTCCTCCTCTTGGTCCGAGTGAGAGGTCCCACAATATCCACTGCAACCCTCTCAAAAGGTGTTCCCACTATGGGCATTTCCCCTAGAGTTGCAGGAGCAGTCCAGTGCTTTGGAGCTACCCTTTGACATTCTGGACAGGATTTGACATATCTTTTTATATCCTCCGTTATCCCTGGCCAGAAGTAATGACAAGCTATACGCTGTCCTGTGGCGCTGATCCCCATGTGACCACTGAAGGGAATCGCATGCCCGAGTTCCATCACTTTATCCCTATATGAAGTGGGAAGAACCAGCTGGTTGTGACCATTTGTTCCAGTTCCGGCCTTCCTGTATAATAGTTTGTTCTTCATAAAATATTCTCCCTTGCTTGGAGGTGTGTGGCATTTGGGCAATTTTTTTAAAACATGGCTTGAGTGTCCTATCCTCAGCCTGCGCCTTCCTCATCTCCTCTGGATGAGCATTTATAGGTTCACCTTCTTCCTCCTTTTTCTGTGACCTGGTCTGCACTGTCGCCATGATCACAGGTCTCTCGGGATTCCCCAAGAAGACGTATCTACACCCCAATATCAGAGGGTAGATTGGTTCATCTATCACTGCTGCTCTGATCTCTCCTTCCACATAGCGAGTTTTCACCGTTATCCTTGCGATGGGAAGTGTCATGAGTGGTATGTCCTTAGTCGCCCCTTGTATTTCCACTGTTTCTGTGGTATACTGACTTGGGTCCACTAGGCTAGACTTCACAACTGAATCATAATCCAAACCTGTATCATAAAGGCACCTTATGGTGACCCCATTACAAATAACATCCTCACAAACTGGGGGGTGATAAGGTTCCTGCTGTCCATTAGGATTAACCTTTAATCTTTGAGTCCCCGACTTCATTGCAGCAATGTTTGAAGGTTTCCTTCTACAAAATTCGGTGTTATGGTTATCTTTCTTGCACCATTTGCACCATCTTTTTCCTTGGTTAAACGGTTTTCTTTCATTGTATTTTTGGTCACTGAACTGTGAGTTTCTGTCTCGATAGTCATTTCTTGGCCGTTCAAAGTTTGTCCTGCCCTTATTACCCTGTTCTCTATTTTCAAATTTATTAAATGGCTGTGGAGCTTTAAAAGTTTCTATGTGCTTCTTTTTAGTGCCACTTACCTCTGCCTGGGCTGCCTGATACCTCTCAGCGACATTTAAAACCTCCCCCAACTTCTCTGCACCTTGTTCCATGAGAAATTTTCTCATGTCTGGAGCCATGGACTCTCTCAATTGCTCTATCATGATCATCTCTTTAAGATCTTGGGTCTTCCCCAGAGCAGTCCATTTCTCCAAATAGGTTTCCAGTCTGGCAGAGAATTGGTGGTATGTCTCCCCAGACAACAGTTTGGCATTTCTAAATTTCTTACGATAAAATTCACCATTTTTTTCGTACCTCAATAACAAAGCCTGCTTTAACATGTCATAATTGTCTTGGTCTTCTCTGTTCATTTTTGCGAAGACTTCATAAGAAGTACCTCTCAGTCCCTGTGATAACTTTAAACTCCACCTCTCTCTCTCTAACCCATATGTAGTAGCTAATAATTCAAAACGACTGAGGTACCCCTCGATGTCATCGTCTTTTTCAACAAAATGGTCTAAATGAAACCCCATAGCTGAGTTTGAGGCTCCCTGACTAGGCGTAGCATCTGAGGCAACAGGGCTGGCACCATTTTCAGGAGCATGGCCTTGTAACTCCAGCTCCCTTAGTCGTAATTCGAGCTCCCTTTGCAACCTTCTATCTTCTGCCTCCCTTTCGGCAGTCAATCTTTTATCTTCTGCTTCCCTTTGCTGTCGTTTTTCTTCTGCCTCTAATGCTTTTGCCTCTTTGTCAGCCTCAATCTGCAGCCTCTTAAGTTCTCTATCAGCCTCAATTTGTAACCTCTTCTCTTCAGCTACCTTCCTATCTTCCCTTTCAATATACTTGTCACATTCAGCAGTTACATACTGAATTAAATGTCACCGTTTGGTTATGCAGCGTAAAATACACTGCAGTTAAAGTCAGTCAAACAGTTATTTGGTGTTAACAAGATGAAAGAGTATATAAAAATGGGTTAGAAAATCAGCATAATTTAAGTGATAGGCTAGTTGTTCTTAACATGGGAGATAAAAGAATGAAAATGTAGTGTTTTTTGTAAGGGAGGGAACCTTTTTAGACTTTAAAGTAATCTAAGTATATATCATTAGAGTTTACCAAATCTGCATATCAGACTAGTTTTAGTAGAGACATAGAAGGAAAAATGTAACTAAGGTAAAAAAGTACTAAGGGGAATAACAATATTATTAGCGCCCTTTACAGTTAAGAGAATTTCAGAGTAGAATAAACCGCACGTGAAAAGTGAGCGAAATGTAAACAGCTATGTAGCACAGTTCACGGAGTTGGACAGCATAGAATTAAGCGTGTAGTTGGCAATAGGTGAGTGAACTGAATAACGGACCAATCGCATTCACTCAAAAACAACTGTGGATCATCAGATAGGAAATTGAAGGACGAAAAGAGATCAGTCCCATTAGAAACTTTGCGGAAGCAAGAAGTGCCGCCCAGGGCTCTCAAGAAACGAACTTGTGGTCAACAGTCGTTCGTATCCAGAAACTGATAGTTAGATTTAGAATTTCTTAGCGATAGGAATTCAGGAGAGTAGATTATCTGTGGTTAAATACTGAGATGAACATTAGGAATAGAATAAGGGTGAACAGTAGGGATTGTGATAGGTGCTGGACTTCGTTTTAAAACGGTAAGAGGAAATTTTGAACTATTTTTTTGACTTTCAGCAACTTTGTCACAGGCTAATGACGCTCATATTTAAGGGAGCGAGCTACAGAAGAGAATATTGAAGCAGAGGCATAATTAAAGCTTAAAAGTGGATAACTTTTATTATCAGATAGCCAGGATGGGCTGTCATACCAAGAAGATGAGGCATTGCCATGAAACAAGATTGTATTGAACAAAGGGTTTACAGCACTGACCTTTATGAAACATCTCATGCGCTCTCTCATATTAGAGTAAGTATGAGGGAGGCCATTTTGGTGTTGGACATTGTTTGATTATTTCAGGTGTAGCTATTGAATCTTATATGCTGCATTTAAATGAGTTAAACCTAACTAGGTTGAGATTGGGTGAGAACATGACTCCAAGGATTTAGAAGAACTGTTGTAGAAAATATGAGGAAAATAGTGAAAAATGAGAAGAAACTTTAGTAAGCTAGGGATACAACGAAATATGCCAGAGGCTACAGGAGAAACAATATAACTATGCTTTGAGATATTTGATTGAATTAAGTGGAAGACTTGAGGACATTGTAATTGAGAACTGTATCTGATGAATTATGTTGGTTGATATTGGATCATCTTATGTAAATAAAAGTTGTTTTCGAAATCGAATCACATCACTCAGGTTGCTTTGATGTGTGAAGAGATTAAGGAATGGAGAGTTATTAGAAGTGAGTAACAGGAGAGATAGAAATAATAGAACACCCTATACACATCAGTCGCTATACACCACCAAGGAGGGAAGAACGTGGTCTGGGTTGAAGAAAAAGACGAACCTTATCTCATCCAGGAATCACCATCTCTGGCGGAACAAGGGGGCCAGTAGGAGAAATAGTCTCACTTGGAGGTAGGAGAAAAAAGTGAATGATAGATGACTAGGCCTGCCTCAGCCACCTAGTTATAGCTATAAATTTGTAGAGCACCACCACTGTGACATGCTGTAATTTGGTGCCTTGGGACCAGTTCTCAGGTAACAAGATACCGGCACGGTCACATAAAGCCTGACCATCCATTCCCATTTCCTTCGCCGTTAGCACAGCAGCTGATCTGAACTTTGCTAACTCAGCCATCACACAAATTAACAATGATCAAGGTAAAAATCCAACCAATCAATAACTAAAGTAATTCTAATTAACTAATGTAATTCTAATTAACCAATTAATTAATTAATTACCACTGGCTGTGAAGATTCACAAACTTTTATTCTCACTTTCAATTTTAAGGGACACTTTTAATTTTTACAATTTGTTCCCCTGATTTAATTCTCCCACCAGGAGATCCTAATATTACTGATAAGCTAATTATCCCTGGACAAGACCCCAATATATGTAGTGGATTTTGATGGTATTGTATGGTTGATGTCACCTAGTGTGATGTATGAGGTCAGCTGTGAAGGCTCCTGAGATAAATGTAGATGTGAATTACAGAAGGCCCTTCTTACTACCACTTACGACCTCACACATATCTTTTTTACTAATGAATGTGGCTACGTTAAAAGTCTAGGGTACTGATATGTAATGTGTTGTGGTAAATTACACACACACACACAGATATTTAAGAAGTCTAATAATATTAATAAAATTTATAACATACTGAACTAACTCAGGCTGTTTTAGTTTTTAAAATTAAATCTTTTGATAAATTTATTTTGTTCTGAACCAAATGTTTAGTTGGTCAGAACATAAGAAATATTATGGAGTCATAAATGGAATGCAAAATCATATGACATAATAAAATGGAAAATGTGTACTTAATTATTTCAAATGACTGGTTAATAGTAATTATCTTAAGAAAGTCCCAGGAGAACTTATTTCTAGATATGCTGTCAGGATGGTGTCATCACTCCCAGTCTATGACTGCCAAACATTGTCCATTGACTTAAGGGATAAATACATAGTTTAATTTCCCAAATGTTATGGCTTTATTTGATGGTGAATTAGAGATAAATTAGTTGAAAAATTCGTTGGTGAAAGTCAAGCAGGCCAGATATAACTCATCTCGCCTGCGTTGATCTTGTACAAAAGTCTTGTGGCCCCACCTCTCCGTGCTGGGGGCAATATACGGCTGCTCTGACACAATGATAGACTGCTCTGGTCCACACTTGTATATATTAATACAGCATTTGACACCGCTTTGACGCCAAATAGAAACTCACAGTTCTGAAACAAAAGTATTGGGTCATGTGTCAGAACTCTATCTCCTGAACCACTTCTGCACACAACACTACACAACAACACCACACAGACTGGGTCAGATCTCTCTGACCACACAGCACATCTTACCAAGTTGGTTTCACATAGTATTAGTTCCCCAAGACTACATTACATCTGAGATATGTTCAATAGCTTCCTGCTATTGAGTAAGATAGGTGATATGTTCCACTGATCTCAACACTAGATCCTGTTTCATAGTTTTATTTAGGCGTTCCTATATATTTTCTTTGTATGTATGTCTCTAGACCCTGAACTTGGGCTGGGGATCTAGAGCGAACACTTACTTGTCGTAATCATTTTTATGATATGGCAGTATCAATCACTCGAATTATTAAAATATACCAAATAAATATTGTTCATTCTTACCAGAATTCAGAATTGAGAACACAGTTAAAGTTGCTAGCAAAACTCAGCTGAGCTGCTGGTCGTATGATGGCATCCCACTATATAGTTATATTCTTATGGAATCAACACCACTATGGATTCAAACTGCGTCTCTGAACAGACTTACGTCAAATGCCAAACTTTCACCTCTCTATCCCGCTACTATAAAATGCGTTGACCAATCGCCGACTTCCCCCCTAACTTTCAAATTACAACCAAAATTTCACTTCAGTCAAATCTCAGTCAAGTATGTATTACGGTCTGTTAGTCCGTCTGTCTCTACTTGTTTTTTCATAAAAACACACTTGGTTTTACATGTATTTCCTACACGAATCTGCTGCCTAAGTTATTTTTAGCTACAATGCTCCACCACATTCCCTCTCTTTAATTACAGCTCGATTTTTACGTTTGCATGCTCAAGGCCAAGATTTTTGAAACTTTTAGTGACATGGGTTGACAGTGCAGTTGCTCGTCTGATATGAACAATACAGTCTTTTGTCAATATATTCCTTATTATCTATCCGTCTGTATAATTGAAAGCATATTATTTCTCTGCTCAAGATGGGCTATCAAACTAGCTAGGTTTTATTTTCATAACTCTATTATTAAGAAAAAACATATTTTTTCTCAAGTTTAATTTTTGAAATTTGTTCGAGAACTTTCTCTCATGTGTTTTGCCGCGGCATTCAAATAAAGACCAAGTATCGAAAAACGTCCAAGAAATGACTGTCTCGAATAAGAGCTAAGGTCCTTTTCTTGTCCATTTCCTTACTTCTGTCAACTAGGGACGTGAATTTTTTCCTTTCACCCCACTTGCGTCTTTTTGCCGTTCGAACTTCAAACACGTGTTCAGTCATATTTTTTCTTTTTTGTGTCCTCCGTTCTCTCCCGTCTACAAAGGGTAAACGTTTCGTCTGCACTTCTAACTCGTTAGTTTTAAATGGTGGTGGGAAAGGCTGGCATGGGCGAGCATGTCTCCTAGTATCTGACGCATTATTTTTAACCCTACATTTCATCGTTAAATTTGGAGATATTTTATCGTTGTATCATGGTGACATCATCACAACAATATCTTTTTTTTTCAGTCAAATTTGACTTTGATTAACAATGTTTGCTAATTTACATTTATTTGTTGTATTTGATTTTTTTTTAAATGATGGTGTCAGCTAAATGCTCATGCTGGCAGAGAAGGAAGCGAAAAATATTTCAAGAAACAAAGACAGATACAAATCAACTAAATAAATGGTTGCACAGAACAGAGACAAAAATCACAATTAAAGAATAATAACAAAAGAATATACAATGGCTAGAGATGACAGTTTAAAATGAAGACACACATACAAGCTGTTCATAGTTCCAATAAGAACTGATCAAGTAATTAGAGAATATCAATATTCAGCAGTAAGAAACTGCTCAGTTCACAACTTGGAGCATCATATTTTACGAGGGACGAATATTATTGTGCCGAGTGCCTGCAAGATAACACTAAAAAAAACAAAAACACACACACACACACTCACACCTCCTACCCCTGTTCTTCCCCCCCCCCCTCACCCCCCACCCATTTCTAAAATGTAAAAAGTATAAGCAAAAGTATTCCACTGTTCCAATATTTACAATCATGTCTCTCTCCAATAACCATATTTCCTATATCAGAAAATACACAATATAGTTTAACAGTGTATTATTGGAGCAAACTGTAATACTACAGAAGTAGTACAAGTATACTATGAATATACGTATCAGATAAAGTATATTGGAATCAGCATCTATTGGTTCAGAAATAAATTCTGAGAGGTGTATTTATAGAAAAAGCAAAAGGAAATGCATTATGGGATATCAAAATGTAACCACAGAAAGAAACATCCCAACGGGCTGATCACCCGTTTGCCAGTCACTTTGATTACGGAAACAACAGCAAACGGATTGATTTGTCGTTGCCCTAAAGACGCCATTAGGCGTGATGGGAACAACGGCAAAGAAAATCTATTCGCTGTTGCCCTTAAGAATCCACTAAGAAAAGGCGTAATGGCCACTGACTGCTTTGCCGGTCGTTGGCTAAGGACGGAAGAAGAAGAAGAAGAAGAAAGAAACATAATATATTCTGATGTTATGGTATAAAAATATAATACGGGATAATCATCCACATTCTCTTCCCAAGTGCGCATTACAAACACGCATACATATGTATGCACACACCATCTTTTCCATTTTTCAGACATTTACATTTTCTGAAACTAGCAACGGTAAATATGATTGCTTAAGAAAAAATTACCTAATGAGAATTTCAAATCAACTGCTATGCAAAATTGAATCAATAAGCGTTGTGCAGTAGAATAGTGGAATCAATGCAGCATTGTGCTAGTAAGTTTTGTCAGCGTTTGGATATATTGTCAACAGTTATTGGCACAATACTGTATATTGTAATTGTAAAGTATTAGAGGTTGACCATGATGCTTTGTCAATTAACGTGTTAATTAGTGTTGTTGTTGTTGAACGAATACTGCTGAGCTCGACGTTATTTTGCAGCCAGTGACAAGTTTGAAGAATCCTTGATATTATCTATATTGCAGATATAGATTATTATTGTGGGTTTTCTGCCATTTTGAAAGTTATTTAGCTGAAGTCAGGAGCTCAAGTTTCTTTACCGTGTATTCTATCCTGGCTCGGCATACATTTAAAGGATCCTAACATGGGGTTTGTGGCTGAAAGTGCGGGAGAGGTGAGGTAAACAGTGCTTTCCCCACCATTTATGGGTGGGGGCTCTTCAAATATGCAGGGCTAAAATACCTTACGCTTGTTCTGGGCTCTCCCAAGGAATCGTCACGTCCTTCGTAGAGCCAACTCTTAGCTTCCCTCGACTACCGTGTACTCCGTCTGAGATCCTTATGCATGCAGCCCAACCAGATAAAAGCCGGAGTTATGTCTTGGACTCAAATGATACCCTCCCCCCCCCCCTCCCTTCCCCCAAGATAGTGCACAATGCTGGGTTCTCATCATGTTTCACCACGGAGAGAATCGGGATTTTGAGACACTTTGATTTGGCTAGTCGATCCCTGAAGCGTTGGCCTTGAAACCTGAACGTTAACTGTTTCCAGGATGCACCATGTGGATGTACTACAGGGTTTTAGAGATCTAACCCCAACGTCTACGCAAGAGCATCCTGAATTCCTTTAGATTCTTTTGTTACTGTTGCTATTGTTTATAATAATCGACATCATTGCACTCCGGGAAAACCCACAGGCGTTCAGTATCCCTCAGCAAATGTCGAAGGGTAGGCCTATTAATGATAATTGTTCGTGTTGCGCGCTGGTTGTAAATACGCTGGATGCATCCTCTCATACATCCATCCCTGCTGGTCTTACATTTGATGCCAAATTCCAGCAATCAAAGCCTTGATGATTCCTCGAATGCAGTGTCATTCTCTAATAGGCGATCATTAATCTCACTCAGTATGTCTCCCTTATCCATCCAATTCACCTTCAGTGGGTGCTCTTGAAGCTAGTCTGTCAGCTGCGTACCCTTGCATGACCTGGGCAGTAGATCATGTCCAATTCCTGAAGATTCGAGGCTTCTATGGAGGTTTTCCATTCATGCCAGAGCCATCCACTTTGGACCTTCCGAAGCATGGATTGTGAGTCTGATACAATAATTGCCCTTGTTAAGGAAGTTTCAGACAGCCATCTTAAGGCTGCAGTAGCTGCCTTTACCTCCATTCTCATGCTGGAGGTTGTTATCGTGTAAGCCCCGATATGTTCAAGGACGATTCTGCCATATACTCTGGCAGAGAAGCCCCATCCTGATTTCTCACCACGGATTACAGACCCATCAGTGTACACAATGGCATCATCATCCCGAGCATGATCATTTATCAGTTAATCAATTGTCTGCTCTGCCCTCCCACTAGCCAAAGTTCTGCACTGTCTACCAAGGCTGGTGATGACTTGCTGGTATTTCGTCCAGATCTCACCTGACTTACTCCACTTTTCTTCTTTGAATATATTTTTAACTGTGATCACCTGTCTAATAGTTGTCTCTAACTGTGCCATCCATGACATCCCCCTCTTTATTCTTGCTCTTTTGATGTCAATTATGTTCCCATGCAGGGGATGCCTTTTGTCTGTGGTTACTCGCATATAAGCTTTTACCTGAGACATTGCGTGTCTAGATCTAATTGACAGCAATCCAAGCATGTGCTGCGTCATCACAATTGGGGGGAGGGGGGGGAGAAAGGGGGGGTGTTATCTCGCGCAAAGCCTAAGACTATACGCATCCCCTCATTTTGAGTGCGTTCCAGTAGTTCAAATTGTGATATTGACAGGATGAGTATTCTCAGACCATACTCGATGACTGACACGACTAGCTGATGATACAGGCAAAACAGTAGTCTCTGTTCCAGGTGCGCTGCGGCCATTGTTTTTAGGGCTGCCAGACCTCTGTTGTTGTGGTTAGATAATGTTACCACTTGTGGCACTGGCTGCAGTCTACCATCGCTCCTGTCTTATTTAGACCTTAGATTGAGAACAAACATTTTAACTTTGGCTTTGTTTTTCTGTTTTCTATTTCATCAAAATATTTTGTCTTGATTACTGCCGTAATGATTGAGCGTGTGAACAATTTCAACAAATTGTATATAATTTATGGGGAACATTTGTGAAAACGCAGGGTCTCGAACTTGAAATATCAGTAATTTTGTCTCCTCCTTTTCTTTGCCTGGTATAGATATAATGCTGTGTTTTCAATAACAAATACAGCTATTTGTTGCTATGTGAATATTTAAAAAATCAAATATTTTTCTTGCTTTCTTTCCCACGAAAGTGTGTCAGGTCGATACAGAGGTTAATACATGGCTGTGACAGTGTCAGGAATAGCACAAAAATATTGTGTAAAATAACTGTTGTCATGAGAATAATAACCTCTTCTGTTTTACATTGATATCTTGTCTACGTTGTCTTCTTCGTTCCACGTCACTGAAGTTTTGTACCACAAGAATAGCCTTGTATGTTTTGTCTATTCTTGATGATAGCTTTGCTTAAGATATCCTGCTCTTCATGTAGTGCCGGAAGGGGGAGGGGATATCTAAAGAGACTAACAAATAACAGGACTACTCCACCCTCAAGCATGTCGTACAAGGCGACTAATATTAGGTTGAGCATGGGGCTGGCAGCTTCATCATGTAAACAAATTGTCACAGAAACCACGTCTACAGAAACTTGTATATACCTGGTGCAGGTGTCATACAAGAGGACAAGCTGCAGTGGTGGCTTCATGAGGTGTGCAAACAAAAACGATCAAGACACCTGTGTCAATTGTTTACCTGTCCAAATAGATTACCTTAAATTAACCTGTTCACATTGTACAGGTGATTGTGATTAGTTCATATTTCTCTAGTAATCACACCTGTTCTACTCGCGTGTCAATTGTTTTCGCTGTCCACATTTTTTTTCTTACATAAACCTCTTATGCTTGTCCCGGTTAAAATAATTTAGATTATACTCTTTTGGTGGTCAGAAACATTCCACTATGAAACGTGTTCAAATAGATTACCTTACATAAATAATGTGTACATCCGTGATTGAACATGACATGTATCTTACGTTGACATCTGTGCTCCTGCGACCGGTAGCTTGGGACTTTAAGAATGAAAGAGTGCAAAATAATGGTTAAATAAAGTTAAATAGAGTTGTTAAAAGATTATATGACTTTGTTAAGGGGAAGTAAAATTAGCAGGAGAGTGTTTGAGGAAAGGGAGGTAACTCTAAAAATTCCTTTTTGGTATTGGTATTTTGATTTAGTATAGCTTGTACGTTCTCAATTATGGTGTAACTGATTTGCATAGTAATGCTTTATTGTTTTGGTTAAAGAAGGGTTTATGGGTTTTGAGCTTAATCAGCTAAGGGAGATGACTTTAAATTACGTCCCGTGAAAGGCTTTAGTGAGTGATCAAATATATACACACGAGAAAGGTTTGCGAAAATGAACACTTTTAGCATAGAATAAAAAAGAAATGAGGGAAAAGATTGGGCAGTCGGATATTTAGAGGGTGAACAAGGTAGACCAGCGAAAGTCATCGTTGTATTAAATTGTTGTGTAGTGGAGAACGCTAGTTTGGATGGTGCGCTGGGGCGAATATGCCACTGGAGGTGGTTGGCTTCTGCGTTATGCAGAAAACTATGTTGCCCAGCCATCGAGCCGTTCCCGTTTAGCCACCTTGATAGATATAGGTGCAGGTTTACTGCTCGAGTGTTTGTTTTATTCGTGGAGCAAGGAGGGCAGTGGTACCTGTCAAGTATTTTGATGGTCAGGCCAAGGCGAGAAACTACAGGTATGTTGAAACTTGCAAGTAACATACATCGTGTAGAATAAGGTGAACTTTGAGACAACACAGAAGAGAAAAAATGACGGTAGTGAATTACAATAGAGAGCGAGACTTGGTATAAACTGTCAGCCCTTGTATTAGACCAGTCTATATAGATACCCCAAGCTACTCTAACAGAGAAAGAAGAAGATAGAATTTTATGTCGGACAGGAATGAGATCAGAGGTAGAACAACGAATAATAACCACATAAAAGATCAAGCAGTAGCGACAGACGACGTAATTGAGAGACAGAAAATGCCAGCATCATTATGACCAGCAGCCATTATTGTAGAAAGGTGCCACCAAGTGAAGGTCGGCCGCCCAGTGTGGGAGTAAATTGACTTTGTTTGTAAATAAAGCTTGATTTTCGTTCAGCCGATGTTAGCGTGAGGTCTATACATCAGAATGTAACATCATCCTCCATCATATGTTTTCGTCAGCACTGTGGAGAATAATTAAGTGGTTAAATTAACTATGCACGACCTAACTGACTGTCTACTGTCGGGTAGTGAAACGAACTATACGATAATACAACACTTCTCTCTCAAATAAATGCACATCCGCTTGTACGGCCACACTTCTATCTCAAATAATTGCACATCCGCTTGTACGGCCACACTTCTCCCTCGAATAATTGCACATCCGCTTGTACGGCCACACTTCTCCCTCAAATAATTGCACATCCGCTTGTACGGCCACACCCCCTTGTTGTCATGGCTTCATGTCTTTTAAAACCTTGACATTTTGTTTTCATTTCTTCCAGTTACCCCCTCTCACCCCATCTCACCCCCTCTTACCCCATCTCCATCCTCATTTCTCCTTATTTTGCTCTCTGTCTGTCTGTCTGTATCTCTCTCTCTCATTGTAGAACCTCTCTTTTTCTCACCATTTTATTTGTACAGTTGCAGGTGCAGATTTTATTGTTAACATTTCAATAAAATAACCGTTTTATTTGCGTTAACTACGAAGTGCCTAGACACTTGTTTTGATAATCTTAAGATTGACGTCTGCTGTTCTGAAACGATGTTACTCATTCATTATTATCATTATCATCATTATCATCATTATCATTATCATCATTATCATTATCATCATTATCATCATTTTTCTCACTATGAAGCACGTAGTCGCCACTGCAGCTTGTTCTCCCTAAAAGACATCATCTAATTCCCGCCGCATTCTTAGTAAATCTATTTCGTCATTTCCGTTTTTGTTCTCTTTCTTTTGTTCATTACATTTCAGAATACAGAGATATATATGGTTTGTGTTATTGTTGTTGTTGTTGGTGTTGTTGTTGATCTAGGGTGACTGAACTTCTTGTTCTTTAGCAGCCAACACCAAGTTGAACAATCCTTGACATTATCTACACTGTAGATCTAGGCTTTTCCTGTGGCTTTTCTGCCATTCCCAAACGTGTTGAGTTGAAGTCATGAGCTCTAGTTTCTCCAGCTTGGCTTGCACTAACAGAATCATCACATCTGGTCCCAAGGTAGGAGAAAGAAGCGTGTGCACACTGTGTATTCCCCGCCATTTAAAGAGGCTTTCCAAATATGCAGAGCTAAAATACAGTGCACTGGTTCTTGGCTCTCCCAAGGAATTGTCACGTCCTGCACAGAGCCACTTTTCAGCTCCCCCTGCCTAACATGGGTCCACAATGAGATCATCCTGCATGCAGCGACCAGGTGAAACACAGATCTACGTCTGGGGCTCGAGTGACTCCTCCAACCTTAGTGTGCAATGCTGTGTTCACTACATTTGTCACTACAGGGTGAACCCCTAAAAGTATGTGGATGATTTCAAGAGTCAATGACGATGTAATTAGCCTCACAGAGAGTTTCACTTCCACATTGTATGATATAACATTGTGCTTAGCTAGTGGTTATATAAGGATGCCTCCAGATATGCCTACACGCGTTTGGTTTGAGTAAATCCATTTCACTAACGAGCCAGAAGCTCTTCATACAAGGAGACAAATATGAGGTTGTGCATAGGGCTGGCAATCTCATCATGGAAAACAAATTGGCACAGTAACTACCGCTACAAGAGCATGTGAGTACATTGTGTTGGCTTTGATCCCATTAGACGAGCTGCAGTGGTTGCTACATGCTCAGTACGGAGAGCAAAGGCAAATGATGATGATGAACAGGCCAGAAGAGGTATTAAATATTAGTAAAAGTATTTTTATGTTCAGTGTATGGCAGTGAGACACTGCTTCAGACATGGTAGGGGTATGTAGTGTTAGAAATAAATTGTATTTATACCAGATACTGCAATAATTGATTTATACCAGCAAGACACGGGATCAGAAGTCGCGACAGAACCGCCGTACTGCATGCAAAGTAGATTGTGAGTTTCAGTTTAAAAAGAAAAGTTATGAGGCTGGAATGCTGAAGATGTACTCTGTGACACATCATTTATCTTTCTTGTTCCTGTCTTGTTGTTAGAGACTGTGCACTTGCGACACTTGTGATAAGCCATTGTTGTTGATGAGTGAACATATCATCTTTAATAAGAATACACTCTAACTCTCGAAAGTGAACACGACTTGCTACTCCAACCAGCAGTTCCAGACTCGTATTTTTCTACAGCACCGAAAGTCGATAAGGCTGCATGGGATAGTTGTCCTTGTTCATGTGACAAGATAATTGATTTGTACCCAGTTTGTCATAGTCGGAATCATGTAGTCTTATCTTATATTTTTGGAGGCTTGAAACATCCAGCAGCGCGAAGTTAAAACGACACATTAACCATTGTACATATATGGTTAATTTGAGACTTATTCGGTGTTTTATACAGCACAGATTACGTTGACAATGTTTTTATTTAACTTCAATATTACTAATCTTTACCAACACAAAGACGGCTTACATTCTAGTTCTGTATTTCCCTACAGAAAATGATTTCCCTGACCTGAGGTCACCGACAGCAATATTTGAGGTGATGTACTTCTGTAAACCACTACTGTTTCACACCAGCTTGTCTCTGGCTATTTATTGGACTTGTTCATACTTTCTTTCCCTGTGGATTCCATGTCTGAGAGGTGTTAGAAGGGTGTAATTTTTTTTAGGTTGCGGTCTCGCGACCTCACCAGACTTTGTAATGATTTTGTTTATAAAATCAGGTAACTTCTAAGGTGTCTGTATAATTGTTAGATTTCAATAATTTTCTCGGACAACGTCGCTGGCACGCAATAGGTTTGAGCCTCTTGATGACTTTTCCAGCACGTTTGAATTAATGACTTGTACAGTATCTTGCTTTCTTTCCATTTATCAGTTTTCGAAGCGAAAGCTTTTTTTAACTGCAAGTTGTAAAAGGCAATGCTTCCATATACTTACAACCATATCACATGCAGCAGAATAAATAAACGTAATTTGTTCCTTTCTTTTCAACAACAGTCTCACGTGTACGTTTATTATTGTTATTGTGTCTTTCTCTTTGTTTGTTATTGTTTTTTTTCTCTTTGTTATTGTTTCTTTCTCTTTGTTTGTTATTGTTTCTTTCGCTTTGTTTGTTATTCAGCTTATACCAAGCGGTCTTTGACAGTGTTATGTTTTAACATATGTCGGACTCAATTTAATTATGTGGAGCAGTACGTGAACAGACGGTCTACAGTCTATGTACATTAATTGCCAGCAATACGCGCGCTTTGATAGCCTCAACTAAGGGGCGAATATTTAAAACAAATATGCATTTGTAAATTATATCTATCTATCTATCTATCTATCTATCTATCTATCTATCTATCTATCTATCTATCTATCTATCTATCTATCTATCTATCTATCTATCTATCTATCTATCTATCTATCTATCTATCTATCTATCTATCTATCTACCTATCTGTCTATATATCTATCTACCTACCTTACCTACCCATCTTACCTACCCACCTACCCACCCACCCACTTACTAACCCACCCACCCATCCACCCACCTATCTATCTATCTATCTATCTATCTATCTATCTATCTATCTATCTATCTATCTATCTATCTATCTATCTATCTATCTATCTATCTATCTATCTATTTAACTATCTATCGATTGGTCAACCTACGTACCTATCTACCTACCAATCTACCTACCTACCAATCTACCTACCTATCTATCTACATATCTAACTACCTATCTATCTACCTACCTAACCTACCCACCCACCTATCTATCTATCTATCTATCTATCTATCTATCTATCTATCTATCTATCTATCTATCTATCTATCTATCTATCTATCTATCTATCTATCTATCTATCTATCTAACTATCTATCTATCTATCTATCTATCTATCTATCTATCTATCTATCTATCTATCTATCTATCTATCTATCTATCTATCTATCTATCTATCTATCTATCTATCTATCTATCTATCTATCTGTCTGTCTGTCTATCTGTGACAAAATGGGTTATAAATTCTGGGCACTGGGAAGAGCGTAAGCCAACCCCTATTTCTTGTTTGATTTTTGTGTCCGCCCATTTCATTTTTTTCAGTCTTCTATAATGGTACAGTGGGGTAACTGGACTGTCACTTTTAATTGGACAGGTACCCTCCCCTTAGTCTGTAATATGGCAAGAGAAATGTTTGACGCGCCCAAGACGCTCTGTCGCGGTAGTCGGCATATTTCTTATTCTTTGACCACGAATCAGAAACCCGGCACTCGGTAAGGGCCAAAATTGTCCTGGCCTTTGACACCAGGGAAAGCTCTTGCCTTCTTGCGTCCGCGAGTAGAACCTATTATGCCATATATTGGCGGTTTCTTTCTTTTTTGCACGAAACACGGGAAACTGTTCCTGGAGTTCCGTCATGTTACGTGGCCGCCCGGGCGACAGAGTGACTTGTCCCGAGACACCCGCGCAGCTGAATGGCCGTCAAAAACTTCCCTGTGTTTTAAAGCCAGGGAAAGTCTGGGACTTTCTCAAACGTAAGATCGTCACTCTGTTACGCAAATTATTTTGTAGCTTGTCCCTAGGAGAAATCTCTGGGTAATTTTTACGACTGTTTTCGGCATTCTCTACATAGATGTTAACCCAGGTGTTCGAACACACGGGGCCTATTCCTACTTTATAATTGATTCTATTCTGCTTCTAAATGCTTCAGTCCTAAATTCCTGTCGTGAACTGTAGTGACCCCTGTGCAGTTTGCCACCTAAATCAGTGAGGGATATTCTACACAAGTCTCGGTAAGAATTCTTAAGTGACGTTAGAGCATTACATTTTTCTTGGGTTTTATAACAAGTCAGAGTAAGCCATTATAGCGGTTTCTAGTAATTGTTGGTTCGCCTACTACCCAACAAACACCAGGAGCTATAATAGTACTTTCCTTTTTTTGTGTGGAAATTATGTTATACCACTTACGGTTTTTTTTTCCAAGCCAAAAAGTTGTGTATATTAAACTGCTACATGGAAGCTCAGCCAGAAAACGACCTTATTCACGTGGTGTACATTTATCTGACTGGTTTCACTAAGAGAATGACTGTTAACACAGTGTAGCAATAAACTGTTTCTTTGGGTTTTTTTCGGCCTCTGCGGCGGATCAGTGTATAATTTTTCACTACCTGTAATTTTGTTTTACTTGATTATTTGCATACTGTATGGTTACTTTTAACTCAGTTAAAGATTTCCCAACAGTAGCCTTATATGTTGTTACATATAGATGCACGCAAATATACTTACTTACTTATTCGTTCCTCTTCTACCGTGAGGTGTAGAGGTTTGTAAGAGAAAGCGCCATATTATTCTATTGGCTGTCTTCCTCCTGGGTTGGTTCCATTCTAGTCCTCGGTCCTTCAAAGATTGTCTAATGTTGTCCTCCCAGCAGACTTTGGGTCGTCCTGGATATCTGGATCCCTGGCTCTTAGTTTCCCATGCTTGTCGTGGTAGCCGATCTTCTCCCATTCTGCAGACATGGCTAAACCATCTCAGTTGGGACTGTTCTACTTAGGTCTGCAGGGGATATTTTTTAGGCCTTGACGTATCGTCTGGTTGCTGACCATGTCCCTTCTTGTTACTTCAACCACCTTCCTCAGATACCTCATTTCTGAGGTTTGGATCTGGCTTTTGTGGGTTGTAGTCATTGCCCATGACTCGCATCCATACGTCAAGACTGGGAAAATAGATGGGGCGGTATACAGCCACCTTCGTCTTACCAACTTCTCTTTTGCTGAGGAATCCTCGATTTATGGCTTGAAAAAGTCTCCCAGCTGCTGCTCTTCGGGTAGCCAACTCTTCTTTGATGCCTTCCTTCCGGTCCATGACAGCTCCAAGGTATTTAAAGTGGTCGACCTGCTCCAGGACTTGTTCTCCCAGATTAATCTGATGTCTTCTTTCCTCTCGTAATATCACCATGGTTTTTGTTTTCGAGCTGCTTATGATCATCTTTCTCTTCTCCAGCTCTTCCTTCTAGACTTGCAGGTTGGATTGAAGATGTGCCTCTGATTTAGCAATCAGGGCAACGTGATCAGCAAATGCCAGCTCTGAAATACAGACCTGTCTCATCTTCCAGTAACGCACTGAATACTTTCCTGTCCTTTCCTTACATGCCTTGATGACATCGTCTACGCGTAAATATAATGAGATTAAATGTACTAAAGTCAGCCTGACGACTGCATTTTAAACGCCGGTGCGTTAGGCCAGACTGACATATGTTATAAGGTCAGTTTGATGCCGAGCTAACGGCCATGTATGTTTACGTTCCTAAACCGCCCCCCCCCCCCCCCCCCCCGGTTTTTTGCCAGTCGGGGTATCCCACTGATTACGCATGTGCGAGCTAACGGTCAGTGATAGAGGAGGGGAGAGAAAGATAAATTGCGGCACCAGGTCAGCACTGACCCGCAGTGGGGACGGGCTGGGTTGTGTATATGTTAATCTGTACTGGTGTTTGCACTTGCTTTATTTAATGTTATAACATTTAATTATTTTGTTGTTGACGATGATAAGTGTTTTTTTTTTTTTTTGACTATGTTTGATTCCAGCCAGTCCGGTTCACTCCGATTGAGTGAAAAGAACACGGAGCCTTCGTTCTGAATTGCCTTCCTGATAAGGCTGGATACAGCAGCAACCCACTTACAGTGGGGCGTTCACACCCACCATAGTTGTTCGTTTTATCAGCCGCCTACGACGGGTTCTGTCGGGTAATTTCCCCTGCTGGGAATATCTGTAAACGCCACCTCGCAGACAAAGTGGAGTGTCCATGCTACACTGACGTCATTAGCATAAGCTACCTCATCCATATTATTTCACGGCGCGGCAGGAGCTGCGGGCCTGAGCCCTTCGTAGACTTAATACCTCTTACGAAAAAACAATCTGAGCACCTTCATCAACACCCATTTAGATCGTGGATTCACAGCCTACGTGTCCATTTGGAAGACTTTGCATAGGTCCTTGAAATTTCTTTCTTCCATTGGTGGATACACAGAGAGGTTATAATTTCTTCACTGATTTGCTGGAGGAAAACCCGGAGAAGAGAGGGTTACCATTTCTCCGACGGTTATCGGCCAGTCAGCTGTAATCCCAGTGGAGTATAAGCGCACGAGTGCCAACGGAGTAGGACTAATGGGAGAGTGCACTCAGAAAAAATAATTGTAAGTGTAAGAGTTTGAATAAACTGTTGGCAGGGACATTTAATAGATTTAATCGCTGTTTTGCTGACAAGAAGAAGTCAGCAGGCCATAAGTGGTGGTGTAGCGATTTATCTTTATTTCAGGGTTCCCTGCAGCCGGAATATTATAACATCTGCTCAATAACAGAGGGCTGTGACTGTAAGTTGAGTTACACTTGATACCTATTATTTCTAGCTTTATTTGTCTCTCAAATTGATACATGCATTTCTATGTTTTGACGTTTGGTGATTGATATTTCTTACTTTACCATTGTAGCAAGTGTAATTTGCCGGGGAGGTTAAGATGTTATACCTAACAAGAAAGATAGTTGTGTCAGTGTCAACTGTGTGAGGTCAAGCACATGTAAGTCCCTGAATCTAAAGAAAAGATGATGATGATGATGATATTATTTATCAGGGAACCTAACGCTACCTCCCTAGATCTCACACAGTCCGTATTTTGATTCTAGTAGCTGGTGTATGATGTCTCTAGTGTCTAGGGGTGAAATGGAAATGATGGAACATCAACACAATACACTTTAACTCACTATAAGAAAATGAATAAGACTGTGGTTAAAGTTTTCTTTAAAATTTGAATGTTTTTTCTTTGCACAATTTAATCTGCCTGTCCCGCCATCTCTTTTGGACAGGTCTTTGAAAATGAGGAAATATATTTACATATAATGCTTTAACTAAAAGTATGGACTCTTGGTCCTATGAATATATGTTATTATAGAGTTCCTGTAGGTGTATTCACAGACTAAAACTTTAATAGTTGCTAGTGAAAGTCATTGGTTATAAGGAGCTGTTGTTTTCATCATGCCCCATATAATTCTGTTTTATTTTGATAAGAACCAGTTTATTTGGATGAAGTGTCAGATGTCCCAGATGTTAACGTGTCACATGGGATTCTTGGTATGACGATCATAAGACAGTATAGATCAGCACACACACACAAGCTCCTTCAGGCTATCTGATGACAGCATAAACTTTATAATGGAGACTTTTCTCTTCTCACTCACTCATCAGGTTTCCTGTCACCGGATGGTAACAGGAAATAAAAAACCCTGTAATAAAAAGGCACCCTGGCCTTTTCATATCTGTTCACAACTTCTTATCCCTATGTATACATGAAGGTATGGGGTCAGCCTCGTGTGCATTCATGTGCTTCAGCCCCTAATTATATGACTCACACCTTTCTGTGACCACACCTCAGGTCCCTATGGCAGATACGCCACTGTACTTTCACATAGTTTGCTTCAATCCAATAATGTGGAGTAACCACATCTCTTTTTATGATTTCTCTTTTCTTTTCTAAATTATAAACGCTCTAGGCATGTTGACGAGTGTTCATAGAACACTGAGGCTTACTAACATCTTCCAATATCAAATTATTAATATAAAATCATAATAAAATGCAACAGTCAAATACAGTTCATTGTGACGACTCAATAATGTTTGCTCCCGGCATGTCCTTCACTTTTCCACAGCAGTATCTACCTTTGGCAGTTTTAATCAAGCATGTAAATACATAAAGCATTCTTACCACTAATTCAAAGAAATATGTCACAAATAACGTTGACTGGCAAAGAATATGGCCTCAGTTTTGCTCTGCCCCGTCCAGATAGTGAATTTAGTAGTTAATTTTACAATTGTCACATCTGCTCTCAACGTAGTTGTTTGTATAAAATTTTCTAGTCAAATGGCCACGAGACCACTATGCCTCTTGCCAATATCTATTAGAGCCGACCAATGAAAGCAGGCACTACTAAATCTTTTTGAATTTAGTTTGAAAAAACAAAACCAACACTCCAAACAAACTATTTGCCTCGTAGTCCATTGGTCAGTCTGCGTTAGTTATGCCAATAGAAAAAGATGTTTAGTTTTAGTTAACATTTCCCTATCTCACCCTTTTACTCCTATACTCTTATACCAACCAAAAGGATTTGAATTACTCCCATGCCTCTTTTTTTTAAACTTGCGTCCCCAATAACGTTATGTGTAACGAGCAAGAACAACAGTCTGTCCGTTCAAGCGTTCTTAGACATCTAGTATTTTCTCAATAACTTGGCTACAACTTGGACTACCATATTTTTTCAAACATATTTTTGCTCAGGGGACACTGAGCTATCCTACTATATGATTTTTATGGTCAGTTTCCTTATGGTTTAGATTTTCAATTTTGTCACTGTCAATCGTCAAATATAACTTATACACAAGTCGGCCATCTTCCCCCCCCCCCCCCCACGTCTCTATCATTTCTCTCATTATTCAAATAACCAACTAGTTTGAGTGACGTCATAATTTTACCGCTATGAGGAAATGGAAAACTGTCTGTGTGTTTGTCTCTGCTGGCTTTGCTCACAGCGTGTATATATTAAAGAGACAGCGTGCAGAACGAAGACGGGTTTTTCAAAACGCTGGTAGTGTTGGCGTTAGTTATTACAATCGTCTCGTTCTTACTACTGGAAAATGTCCGAATTATTACAAAGTTTAGTGTTAAAGTTAACATATTACGTTAATTTAAACGCCAGTTTGGTCTCACAGTTCTGGCAATTCGTTAATTATAAGCGTTTCCCCCGTTTCGTGCAGCAGATCGGCGAGATGTTAAAATGTTTATTGTACGTTTCGAAACCGAAACTAAAAGCGTGTTAGATTTTTACGGCGGGTCATTTTTTAAGCATTTCCACTGCACCAAAGGGAGCGCTCTACTGGCGTTGAAGATGAAAATAGTCAGACACCTGAGGGCGGGTGTATTTATTATCATAGGACTATAATATTACTGAAATAAGCGATTATCTCACAGATTTCGCTACAACCATAGTTTTTTTTTTTTTTGGTTGTTAATAAATCAGAAACTCTATTTGCGGGTCAGACTCTACTTTCTATCAGTACTTATATTGAATTGTTTGTGGAGTCATTAATGTTTACTCAACCTTATCTTGGGCCGGGAAGACACCCCTGAGGCCCCACCCCCACTTCAGTTCAAGGCATGTTTGTCGCCCATATATTTTCGGTCGGCCCACGTGACTGTCAGATCACGTGACGGCGCGAGCCTAGTGCCTATAAAAAGAGATAGCGAGCTACCAGCGGACCTTTCCTAGTATCAGCCGCCAGAGAGAACAGACGACAGAGCCAAACTGTAAATGCATTGAGCACGTGAGTTAATTTAAATTAGAATTAATTTTATATAATTCTAGAATTATATTCAGCACGAGTCTGTTTTAATGTTTAGTGAAATAGATAGATGTGTTTCCAAAGGAAATGTCTTTTTAGGACATTATGATTTAGTCTTGAAGAATGATAGATGAGTGAAAATAATGTTTGATAGGTTTTATGAGGCACGCAAAGCCTAAATCCAGATGTGAGAATTTAGTATCAAGTATTTCATCCATCAGACCGGGCAAATTTAGTAGGAGAGTGTTTTATACATGAAACTGGACAGAAATGTTATCAGAAAGGCAGATATAGTATGAAGCTATTTCACGGGAATGTAGATAAGATTAACAATAGCAAGTTTGTAGCCACGTGGCGAGGACTGTATAAAAAGCGGCGAATAACACGCCCCGCGTGGTAAACCTATAATGTTACGCCATGTGACACGTTGTGTATTTAGTTCCAGTTTGGTTTAAGTCGAGAATAATTATATTTTATTTTTCTAATGTAAAAGTAATTGAGTGTATTTCACGATAGCCTACTTATCATAATTCTACTGTATATATTTAATGGGTTACTGTGAGGTGAGAATATGTATTTAGATTTCTGGAGAGCGCGAGGCCACTCCTTTGTTGAGACATGTGTTTCTCTGGTTGCTCCCGGCGGAGCATGGAAACACCAATGTGGCTGGTGTCTATCACAAGCCGACAAGAAGCATTTTTATGCTATGGCAGTGATTTGTTTCGGTAACGATGTGTTTCGTGTGATGAGATTCTCAGTCGCACCAGTCGTCACATACGACATGCTTCAGAATGCAGTAACGAATATTGAGATAGATCAGTTACGAGGTAGTAGTTTATTCTCATTACTGAGAGTATTTGTTGTACATACAGTTGAATATTATTTTATGTCCATTTTATGATTATTTAATTATGGTTATGTGAGGAATGGTTGTGAGAGCACGTGGGCTCACTTCAAGGTATATATTTCTCTTCTCCGCTCCTGAGGGAGCATGGGGCCAACAGTGTGGTTTGCCTCCATATTAAGTATTCATATGCTAGGGCAGTAGTGTTTCGGTAGCAATCTGTGTTACATGGTGAGATTGCCAGCCCCACGCACAACACCTTACTAGTCTCATTGGACGACATGCATGAGTGTGTGTGTGTGTGTGATAGCTGAGTGTGTGCTCTTGCAGTAGTGGTTTCCGTAGCAACCTGTGTTACATGGTGAGATTGCCAGCCCCCCGCACAACACCTTACTAGTCTCATTGGACGACATGCATGTGTGTGTGTGTGTGATAGCTGAGTGTGTGCTCTTGCAGTAGTGGTTTCCGTAGCAACCTGTGTTACATGGTGAGATTGCCAGCCCCACGCACAACACCTTACTAGTCGCATTGGATGACACACATGAGTGTGTGTGTGTGTGTGATAGTTGAGTGTGTCAGGTGGCGGCGTAGGACAGTTTGACAGGTGAGAGCGTGGTGTTTCTCATTCAGTATTATATTATGATTTTAACTATTCTGTGCTTTGTTTGCTTCTTCAGATTAGCATCGGGCACTGTTGGGTGTTTGTTTGGTTTGGTGTTATGTTCGCTAGTTTATTTGTTTAATGTTTGCTTTGTCACTGAATGGGCTGTAAAAATAAATATAGCCCCTGCCTCTAGAATCAAGAGTTTTATTGTTGTTCGGGTCGGTGCGAGTGTAGCAAGAGAGTGATCACACATCACAATATAATCATCATCATCATCATCATTATCTCGCCCACCCTATCACAATTGGCGTCGTCGGCAGGATAAGGCAGACAGTGACACTGAGCAAACCGCAAGCGAACAAATATAGTAAACACCCAGCAGTGCGGTCCGGCAGCAAGATGGCCGCGAGAAGCACACGTGCTACGAGCAAAGGGGAGCATGAGGATGCAGATCCAACACAAGTGGTCGGGGCATCAGTGGTGCCAACTGAAGGAACAGTAGCAGGTCCACTGCCCCAGGCAGGACACGGGCAGTACATGTTGGTGTCAACCCACAAGAAAGTGAGGACTTTTGGAGAACGCACAGGGCCAAACGCGGAGGACTATGCAAGGGAGGTTAGAGCTGCGTGGAGGTCCGGCTACATGAGTAAGGAGGATCAAACCGATGTGATACTCGACAGTGTGACCCCAGTTGTCCGCAGGGAGCTGCGGATACAAGTAAGAGACAATGACCCGGAGGCAATGCTTCAGGCCATACTCAGGGTGTATGGAGAATCGAGGAGCACCCAAGAACTAATGGCGCTATTCTATTCAGCGTACCAAGGGCCACGGGAATCGGTGAGTGAGTTTGCCTATAGGCTGCATGAGATATTTGAGCAGGCAGCAGGGGCGCAGGAGAAAGCCAGTGGTGTCAAGCTTGACGAAACAGTGCTAAGGGACCAGTTTGTTGCCAGTCTAAGGGACGACTTGACGCGGAGAATGATGGAGGACAGGGTCCGGCACGACCCTGCAGTATCATTTGTGTCCATAAGAGATGATGCTCTGAGATGGACTGGGAGTGGTCAAACAGCAAGAGCTGGGATAGCCACAGTCACAGCATCCGACGAAGAAATGGCACCCTGGTCACATGAAGGAAACGCCCTAGTGGAGCAACTCAGAGCAGAGGTCGCACAGCTGAAGCGCCAGATGGCTGAAATGCAAGACAGGCAGAGAAGGCCGGCGAGGGCCATCCGATGCTTTCGGTGCAAAAATTTAGGGCACGTCCAGAGGGAATGCCCACAACAGGCACTAAACTAGACCCCTCTGTGGCTGGGAGTCAGGCTGTGGAAGGGGAGCTTTGTGACTCGAATAGAAAGAGTACAGGTAGAGGGGGCAGACAATCACAGGTTGGCATGAGGAAGAATGTAAATGAAAGGGAAGGGCCTGTTTCTCCAAATAATAGGGAGACTGAGATGTTGGTGCGACAAGTGGGGGTCATTAACAGGAGGACCATCTCTAGACGCCACGGGAACAGCCGCAGGTACAGAAGTAGAAAGAAACGTCATTTGTGGAATGGCAGCCAGAGAATCAGGTGCTATAACTGCGCTGATTTTGGGAATCATATAGCTGCCAGGTGTCCATGTGGTCCTCTACCTAGAAGATGTTTCCAATGCAAGTCAGCACAACATTTAGTGGCGAGCTGTCCGTTTGGTAACTCTGCAGCTAGGGCATCACACAAAGTGGAGCGCAGGCAGAAGGACCGCCACTCAGAAGGAAGGTTAGAGATTCAACCATCGCAGGAAATGTCGACCAGCAGCGGACCAAATCCCCAGGAGCTTGAAGAAAGAAACGTGAAGGGAGAGCACCATGAAAACCGGATCAAGATGGTAGGAGGTCGGCCTGAAGGAGTAGTGCTGATGGAAGGAAAAGAGGTAAATTGTGTGTTTGACACAGGTTCACAGGTGTCTACCATCACAGAGCAATGTTTCAGGGAGATGTTTGGAGGGCTCCCCTTGGATGAGGGTAGATGGGTGCGCCTGACAGCAGCAAATGGTGCCACCATTCCATATATTGGTCACTTAGTGGTGGACATACAAGTTGGGTGCACAGTAGTGAAAAACTGTGGGGTTTATGTTGTCAAGGAAGTACAAGGACCTAGAAACCAGAAGAAAACACCAGGGATTATAGGTACTAATGTCCTTGTGGAAATCCCAAACATACAGAACATACTAAAATGGAACCCTCCAAGGGATCAGGAGATGACGCAGAAATCAGACTCTATAAAAGTATGGGTAGCTGGGAGAAAGCAAACCCACATACCTGCTCGATCGATCAGGGCCATAACAGTCAAATGCAGGGGAAGAGGCCAGTCAGAAAGTACTTTTCTCTTTGAGCCAAACAGAGACTTAGAACACAGAGGGCTGATTATGAGTCATACATTGACTGTTCTTAGAAGTGGGTCTTGTGATATTCAGGCCATAATTTGGGAGATGAGGACTTGTTTTTAGCTCCCGGGACACAAGTAGGAATACTGACAGAAGCTGGGGTGGACTATAGCACATATTTCAGAGTTGTAGGAGCTCAAGAGGTAGAAATGTCAGCAAGTCCACCATACACGAACCCAGAGCAAGAGATGTGCCCAATTGACCTAACCGGGTTTGAGGGCAGTGAGACTGAAGAGCAGGAAGTAAGAGCATTGTTGAGACGCTATGCCGATCTTTTTGCCACAGATGAGACAGATGTAGGGTACACGGACAGGGTAAAGCACACCATCCCATTAACAGATGACACCCCAGTTAAGCAGCCTTACAGGAGAATACCTCCTGCTTTCTATAAAGAGGTACAGGATCACCTACAAGGATTGCTTGACAAACAAATAATCAAGGAGAGTTGCAGTCCTTGGGCCTCCCCAATAGTTTTGGTCCGGAAGAAAGATGGTCGGCTTAGACTCTGCGTAGACTTCAGGGCACTCAACAGCAAGACGAAGAGGGATGCATACCCTCTACCCCGAGTAGATGAGTACCTGGATGCGTTAGGAGGAGCAAAGATATTCTCATCGCTTGATCTGGCAAGTGGTTACTATCAAGTAGCAATGGATGAGAAAGACCAAGAGAAAACCGCCTTCACTACCCCTTTTGGACTTTATGAATACACCAGGATGCCTATGGGTTTAGCCAACTCGGCCAGCACCTTTCAACGATTAATGCAGAGCAGTATGCATGATTTAGTGTTCCAGCTGATACTAGTATACCTTGATGACATTTTGGTGTACTCTGCTGACTTCACTAATCATTTGAGCCGACTGGAGAAAGTATTCTCTAAGCTACGCCAGCTAGGGCTGAAGTTGAATGGAGGAAAGTGTAAGCTGCTTAGGACGACGATTGAATTCTTGGGGCATACTATATCGGCAGACGGAATAGGAGCTATGGAAGACAAGGTGAAGGCTGTTCAAGAGGCCCCTGTACCACGTTCCCAGACTGAGTTACGGTCATTCCTGGGATTGGCCAGTTACTACCGCAGATTTGTGCCGGGCTTTGCAAAGATAGCCAAACCGCTACATGATTTAGTAGCTGCGCTCAATCAAGGCATGCAGACTAAAAGACGAAGTAAGTCACCCATAGGAGAGTTGTGGACAGAAGAGTGTGCTGTAGCCTTTGAGACACTGAAAAAGGCACTAACCTCCACACCGCTACTAGGGTTCCCTAACTCTCGCTACCATTTATCCTGGAGGTAGATGCATCATTTGAAGGATTGGGAGCAATTCTCTCGCAAGTACAAGATGGAACAAAGAAAATCTTGGCATATGCAAGTCGCACACTTCGACCCTCTGAAAGAAACTCAAAAAGCAGTATGAGACTGGAACTGCTAGGTCTTAAGTGGGCCATGACTGAGAAGTTCAGAGGTTACCTGCTAGGATCACAAGTAGAGGTATTTACAGACAATAGGGGTCTGGCCTTCTGGGAGAAAGCTAAACTAGGAGCTATAGAGCAGAGATGGATGGCCCAGATGGCGATGTTTAACTACACAATCCGACATCGGGCAGCAAGAGCCAATGGAAATGCAGATTATTTGTCCCGTTTTCCTATTGAAACCGCAGGCGAGGAACTGGAGGATGACGCAGATGTTGCTGTGGTGAAGTGGGATGTTATAAATACTTATAGGGAACTTAGTGTACTGACTGAGATCAGCTGTGAAGGTATCTATATCTATTAAGAGTAGTGTATTATAGATAACCTTACTTGCTACCACATATCTATATATCTCAGTCAGAATTATTCTGGAATAGTGTGATGCTACGTTATGTGTCTAGGGTATGAGTATGGTGAAGTGTAAGTCACAACAACAGACAGATAAACAATTTAATTTAATCCACTACTCTTGACAACACGGTGACACTCACATACATATAACACTCTACAAAGATATCTTAAAAGAGTCACTAATAAACTTTCAAATAACAATATGTATTCATTACTGGCATGAATGAATATGTGTCCTGATTCAACTACAAGGGAACCAGGAATCACAATCAATTTAAATTACAAGTTATGTACAGAATGTATTTAATATGAATATTGTAGTGACATATATTATTACAAATGTTCTATGTGTGTCAGTTGTGTAGTAGTAAAATGAGGTAATACTGGTTTTGTTTTGTTCAAGCTCTGTTGGTATTTGTCATCATGACTTCAATAGTTTGTCTTTAGGGACCAGTATTGGAGATGTTCACAGTTCCTGATTTTAAGACAAGTAAATTCCCCTCTGAATAGTATTTTTATAAAGTTATTTCAAGATGAGGGGGCATAATGTTGAGCTCAGCTGGCCAACTCTGCTTATCTTGAGTGATGGCGGCAGGAAAGGACTCCTCTGCTCGAATTCTCCTCTGGGCTCAGGAGACACCTCACTGATAGCTAAAAAGACCAAGGAGTATGCTGTCCGACTCTGGATTCAGCAAATCTCTGACCAGATGCTGCTCAGTACCATCAAGACCACTGTCCCTGAAATCAAGAAGGATGTACCTTCTACTTCATAACTAATTTATATTCTCTTTTACACTGATCACAATACAGCACAAACATTGCGTTCAGAGCGTTAGGCCAACAGTCAGCTTCATTTGAAATACTTTATTCCAGTATTACCCTTCTTAATGGTTACTACGCCTCTGCACTTCCAGCATTATTTCTTTCTAGTCAATCATCCAGGTGTCAGTGTACTGTTTGGCCATTCCATGCCGTTTTACTTCTCTCCGACACCCTCTGTTCAGGCTGGAGCATTTTAGGCTTTACCTCACGTTTGCCACTGAACTACACATATATATACAGGCATAAATCAACAATTCACATTCAATTTTCATTAAAAGATATTAAATGGTTCAAGCTTACCACAATTCATACGAATAACACAGATACGTTGATTAGCAATGAATTCTGGCACAAACTGGCACAAACTTCCATCTGCCTATGTTCCAGGCTTTTATTGAGCCAAATATATGCTGGCTTCAACGCACTGATGCTTTATCAAGCTATTTTAAACAAGTGGTCTCGAACTAACGCTCCCAAGTGTGTATATCAGCGAGACTGGCCAATGAGCCACGTTTCGACAAGTGTTTGAAAAAATGTTATCTTTTCCCGTCTCCCCCAACAACCAAGATAGTATTTATAGCCCGACCAATCGTGGTTAGGCTTTCATTTGTTGCGCTCCAATCAATTTGGAGTTTACATGGTAGGCTATTTATGTAACGTAAGGTTTTTTTCAAACACGTTATAAAAAAAATTTTATGAGCAGAAATGATTTCATGCTGTCAGGCAGCCTCACTATTTTATTTTGGGTATAATTTATTAATTCCTGGACTATTGGCGTAACGTTTTACATATTATTTGTCAGCAAGCCCTAAGGAACCCAATTTTCCCACTTTAAAAGAGCTACGTGGCTGCGTTCAAAATATGTATTTTCTACTACCTCCTGTTTGGAAGATGTGCTGTCTGGGTACTGTTATGTTTTCAACCGTAAACCCATCTAATGTTATCTTTTCTAATAAGAGTCTGTTATGATTTATAAACCTAACTCTGGGAAAGGGTAGTGTATTTTATCACTGTCCGTCTGAAAAAGTTAGTGCTTGTAGACTTACACGCGTGATGCCAGCATTTGTATATCGCGCGTCGCGTGTTGCATGCGTTCCTGATTTTCAGCCCTCCCCTCTCGCTATCCTTTTGTCCATCTGTTCGTTCGTTTTGGTAACGTAATATAATTAATGTTAGGATTAATTTAGGTCATTACGCAGTCTCTCAATGTTTTTTCCAAGAAATACAGCACACGTTTCATTGAAGAAAGCGGGTATAATACAGTAAGCTTTTACTATCAACGTGAAAGCGTTACAATTTGCAGACGAAGCAGAAAACAAGGGGGATTTCGAGTACATTCCTTGTGACAGCAATGTCATTTTACCATTGCTCTTCTCTTTATTAATTTTATTTGTTAGGCTTCATATTTACCTAATAATTTATATATGTGGATTAGAATATTTCATGACACCTCCCCTCTTAAAACAGACATTATATGTCAGTCCTTTATTCTATATACACATAGAGAAATTTATTATTATTTCTGGGGTTTACGGTGATTCTCATCACACGGATGGCGGCTTAAAAAATCCGCTCCCAGATTGGTTTTTCCAGATATATATTCAATGCTAAAATTATATGGAGCCAGAAGCAAAGACCATCGGAGTAACCTAGAGTTCTCATGCTTAGCCTGTGCTAAAAACGATAAAGGTTTGTGGTCAGTTTGCAACTTAAATGCCTTCCCATATAGATAAATATTGAATTTCTTTATTGCCCATATTACTGCAAGACATTCTTTTTCGCTAGTTGAGTAGTTGATTTCAGCTTTATTCAACTTTCTGCTAGCATATGCCACTGGGCTTAATTCCCCATCCAATGCATCTGATTTCTGTAGTAGAGTTGCACCTAACCCAATATTACTTGCATCCGTCCTTACTATGAATTCTTGACTTAAGTCAGGTAATTTCAAAATGGGTTTACTTGTGAGCTTTTCCTTCAATTCTTGGTAAGTCATTTCACATTGTGGTGTCCATGTAATGCGATCTGGAAGTCCTTTACGTGTCAATTCCGTTAAAGGTGCACATATGGAATTAAAGTTTTTGATATACTTCTGGTAGAAACCACATAATGAGACAAAGGATCTCACGTCCTTCTTGGTTTGTGGTCTCGGGGCTTTCTGTAGTTTTTCTAAATTCTTTGGGTCAGGGGTCATATTTCCCTGATAAACTGTGTGTCCCAAAAATTCCAATTCTTTACATCCAACGCAACATTTGGTTGGTCGGGCTGTTAAATTTGCCTCCCTAAGTCGATTAAACAGCATGTTCAGAGAGTCAATGTGTTCCTCAAATGTTTCTGTTGCTATAAGGATATCATCCATAAAATTTGTTATACAGGGATTATTCAGAGGATCCAATAATTTTCTCATCATTCTAGAGAAGACACTAGGCGCATTCTTCAATCCAAATGGCAATCTATTAAACTCATAGTGTCCTTCTGAGGTACTAAAAGCTAGGTATGGTCTAACCTCAGGTTTTACTGGAATCTGATAGTATCCTTTACTCAGATCCACTTTTGAGAAATATTTAGCTTTATTTAACCTGGCAAACAGCTGATTTGTATCCGGCAATGGATCCACCTGTCCTTCTGTAATAGCATTCAGTCTCCTGTAATCTATACAGAGTCTATGTTCTCCAGAGGGCTTCCTTAAGAGTACAACACCGGAACTATACGAAGACTCACTGTGCGAAATAATTCCTTCCTTCAATAGATAGTCTATCTCTTCCTTCAAAGCTTTTTCCTTAGCAAACGGAATCGAGTATGGTTTCATACAGACAGGTGTGGAGTCTATGAGTTTCATATCATATTCCAATAGGTTTGTATGCCCTGGTCGGTCTGTTAACACCTCTGCATGATTATTTAGAACCTGTTGCACTCTCTCTTTCTGAGTTTTCGTTAAATGTGTACTGATTTTCACCTGTGCTGCTGTCTCACAGGGGTGTAATGGATATTCAAATGATGAAAGTGGTTCCTTTTTCATCTCCATGGCGATGGACAAGGTCAACAAGTGTGTCTCTTCCTGATGTTCTCTTTCCAAATATTTCTTCAGGAGATTCACATGATAGATTTTTTTCTTTCCCCTTCTTATCTATCTTATAATTTGTTCTAGACACCTTCTCTAGAACTGTATATGGACCCTGCCATCCAATTTGTAACTTATTCTGACTCCCAGGCAAAAGAAGCAGTACTTTCTCTCCCACAGCCAAATTTCTGTCTTTCGCCTTCCTGTTATAATAGGCAGCATGTTTCTTCCTGGCTTGTTTCAAATTTTCATTGGCAAGTTTCCAGCCAGTTTTTAACCGAGTGGTCAGCTCATTCACATATTGGTATGAAGATGTAATGTTTTCCTCTGCCTTTTCATCAGTCCACGTTCTTAACAAAGCTACATATGGACCTTTAATTGTGTGGACCTATTTGTCCATGCACCGGTATGGTCTCTTCCACTCGAAGCTTTATAGTGATGATTTTTCCTCCCAGAATTATCATTCACAAAACGACCGCTACCAATTTTTCTTTTGGGGCTTTCTCCCCTCTTAAAATTCTTGATGAGAGATTTCCTCTCTACATCTTCTTCCTCCAGTTTGTTTAAGTCCGATTGAGGGATTGTCGGCTTATCCTGGGGTAAGACATCTTTTTGCACTCTCCGCATAGTGGCCATTGTAAAACAGTTAAGTGAAGCTTGTCCGTGAAAAGGGGCTTCCCATTCCATTTGGTCCACTTTATCAAATTTATTTTTCCTTTTATTGTCAGGCCTGATTTTGCCCCATGGCGTGTCCAGGTCCTGATCCATGTTCCCACTTGTGGGTGTTCCCTCATGTGCTATGCTACACCTTTCTACAAAGTTCTCAATGTCCCATCTTGCTTTGGGCCAATAATAATTGTGAGCCACCTTTTGAATGATGGTACCTATTTTCTCATGGTCCCCATCTGGTTTCACATGTAGGCTCCTTATTAAGTCTGTCCTATATCTTTTTGGAAGAACCAGCTGTCCGTGACCATTGGATCTAGTTCCAGTCTTCCTATACATCAACTTGTTTTTCATGTAAAAATCTCCCTTGCCTGGAGTTGTATGACAAGTTGACAATTTTCTGAAACAAGGCTTGAGTGTTTTATCCCCAGCCTGTGCCTTCCTCATCTCTTCTGGAGTGGTATCTAACATAATATCCTCCTCCTGTCTTGAGGTCGACCTGACCTGAAGGGTTGCCATATACACAGGTTTCCTTCTGCAACGGTCAGTGTCATGATTGTCCATCTGACAATTTTTACACCACCTTTTTCCTTGGTTGAAAGATTTTCTTTCATCATATTTCCTTTCATCGAATTGTGGGAATTTATTTTTATTGTCATACCGTGGCCTATCAAATTGGTGCTTACCTTTATTTTGATCCCTAGGATCAAATTTATTAAAGTTCTGTGGTGCCCTAAAGTTGTCCACCTGTTTCTTTTTATTACCTGTTACCTCTGCTTGAGCTGCTTGATACCTTTCAGCAACATTTAGCAACTCACCCAGCCTCTCTGCACCTTGTTCCATGAGAAACTTTCTCAGGTCTGGAGCCATGGACTCTCTTAGTTGCTCTATAAGGACCATTTCCTTAAGATCTTGGGTTTTCCCCAGAGAAGTCCATTTCTCCAAGTATGTCTCGATTCGTGCAGAGAACTGGTGATAGGTTTCACCTGACAGTAGTTTAGCATTCCTAAATTTTTTCCTGTAAAACTCTGCATTCTTTTCATACCTTAACAAAAGAGCCTGCTTTAGCATGTCATAATTTTCCTGATCACCTCTGCTCATTTTTGCAAAAACTTCATAAGCTGCCCCACGAAGTCCCTGAGATAACTTTAAGCTCCACCTTTCTCTCTCTAACCCATACGTGGTAGCTAATAGTTCGTACCTATTTATATAGCTCTCAATATCATCGTCTTTCTCAACAAAATGATCTAAATGAAAGTTCATAGCTGAGGTCGAGGCTCCCTGAGTAACCGTAGCATCAGAGGCAAAGGGACTGGCACCATTTTCAGGAGCATGGCCTTGAAACTCAAACTCCCTTAGTCGTAACTCATGTTCCCTTTGTAATCTCTTCTCCTCCTTTTCTGCTTCCCTCTCTGCAGCTAATCTCTTCTCTTCCCTTTCTGCAGTCTGTCTTCTTTCCTCGGCTTCCCTTTCTGCAGCTAATTTCTTCTCTTCTGCTTCCAATTTCTTAGCCTCTTTGTCAGCCTCAATCTGCAACCTCTTAGTCTCAGCCTCAGCTTGCAACCTCTTAGTCTCAGCCTCCAACTTTCTTTCGGCCTCTTTTTCTAATCTTCTTTCTTCGCGTTCAATAAATTTGTCACATTCCGTTGTGACATAGGCAACCATAACTTGCCCATCTAATCCTAACTCTTTTGCAGTCTGAACCGCAGCAGATCGAAATTTGGCCAGGTCCGCCATTGTCTATTATGTAAATTTATACAATGTCTAACCAACAATTCAATCTCTAATGGACAACACAGGCACCGTGAGCTCAACCTTATTTAATTCCACCCAAGGATACCTTTTAATTCTTATATTCCCTGAAGTGAATTACCCCCAATATTTTTAATAGTTAAAGATTCAAAATCCCGGACGAGCCCCCAATATATGTGGTGAAGTGGGATGTTATAAATACTTATAGGGAACTTAGTGTACTGACTGAGATCAGCTGTGAAGGTATCTATATCTATTAAGAGTAGTGTATTATAGATAACCTTACTTGCTACCACATATCTATATATCTCAGTCAGAATTATTCTGGAATAGTGTGATGCTACGTTATGTGTCTAGGGTATGAGTATGGTGAAGTGTAAGTCACAACAACAGACAGATAAACAATTTAATTTAATCCACTACTCTTGACAACACGGTGACACTCACATACATATAACACTCTACAAAGATATCTTAAAAGAGTCACTAATAAACTTTCAAATAACAATATGTATTCATTACTGGCATGAATGAATATGTGTCCTGATTCAACTACAAGGGAACCAGGAATCACAATCAATTTAAATTACAAGTTATGTACAGAATGTATTTAATATGAATATTGTAGTGACATATATTATTACAAATGTTCTATGTGTGTCAGTTGTGTAGTAGTAAAATGAGGTAATACTGGTTTTGTTTTGTTCAAGCTCTGTTGGTATTTGTCATCATGACTTCAATAGTTTGTCTTTAGGGACCAGTATTGGAGATGTTCACAGTTCCTGATTTTAAGACAAGTAAATTCCCCTCTGAATAGTATTTTTATAAAGTTATTTCAAGATGAGGGGGCATAATGTTGAGCTCAGCTGGCCAACTCTGCTTATCTTGAGTGATGGCGGCAGGAAAGGACTCCTCTGCTCGAATTCTCCTCTGGGCTCAGGAGACACCTCACTGATAGCTAAAAAGACCAAGGAGTATGCTGTCCGACTCTGGATTCAGCAAATCTCTGACCAGATGCTGCTCAGTACCATCAAGACCACTGTCCCTGAAATCAAGAAGGATGTACCTTCTACTTCATAACTAATTTATATTCTCTTTTACACTGATCACAATACAGCACAAACATTGCGTTCAGAGCGTTAGGCCAACAGTCAGCTTCATTTGAAATACTTTATTCCAGTATTACCCTTCTTAATGGTTACTACGCCTCTGCACTTCCAGCATTATTTCTTTCTAGTCAATCATCCAGGTGTCAGTGTACTGTTTGGCCATTCCATGCCGTTTTACTTTTCTCCGACACCCTCTGTTCAGGCTGGAGCATTTTAGGCTTTACCTCACGTTTGCCACTGAACTACACATATATATACAGGCATAAATCAACAATTCACATTCAATTTTCATTAAAAGATATTAAATGGTTCAAGCTTACCACAATTCATACGAATAACACAGATACGTTGATTAGCAATGAATTCTGGCACAAACTGGCACAAACTTCCATCTGCCTATGTTCCAGGCTTTTATTGAGCCAAATATATGCTGGCTTCAACGCACTGATGCTTTATCAAGCTATTTTAAACAAGTGGTCTCGAACTAACGCTCCCAAGTGTGTATATCAGCGAGACTGGCCAATGAGCCACGTTTCGACAAGTGTTTGAAAAAATGTTATCTTTTCCCGTCTCCCCTAACAACCAAGATAGTATTTATAGCCCGACCAATCGTGGGTAGGCTTTCATTTGTTGCGCTCCAATCAATTTGGAGTTTACATGGTAGGCTATTTATGTAACGTAAGGTTTTTTTCAAACACGTTATAAAAAAATTTTATGAGCAGAAATGATTTCATGCTGTCAGGCAGCCTCACTATTTTATTTTGGGTATAATTTATTAATTCCTGGACTATTGGCGTAACGTTTTACATATTATTTGTCAGCAAGCCCTAAGGAACCCAATTTTCCCACTTTAAAAGAGCTACGTGGCTGCGTTCAAAATATGTATTTTTCTACTACCTCCTGTTTGGAAGATGTGCTGTCTGGGTACTGTTATGTTTTCAACCGTAAACCCATCTAATGTTATCTTTTCTAATAAGAGTCTGTTATGATTTATAAACCTAACTCTGGGAAAGGGTAGTGTATTTTATCACTGTCCGTCTGAAAAAGTTAGTGCTTGTAGACTTACACGCGTGATGCCAGCATTTGTATATCGCGCGTCGCGTGTTGCATGCGTTCCTGATTTTCAGCCCTCCCCTCTCGCTATCCTTTTGTCCATCTGTTCGTTCGTTTTGGTAACGTAATATAATTAATGTTAGGATTAATTTAGGTCATTACGCAGTCTCTCAATGTTTTTTCCAAGAAATACAGCACACGTTTCATTGAAGAAAGCGGGTATAATACAGTAAGCTTTTACTATCAACGTGAAAGCGTTACAATTTGCAGACGAAGCAGAAAACAAGGGGGATTTCGAGTACATTCCTTGTGACAGCAATGTCATTTTACCATTGCTCTTCTCTTTATTAATTTTATTTGTTAGGCTTCATATTTACCTAATAATTTATATATGTGGATTAGAATATTTCATGACAGTTGCAATAAGTGGCATAACAGCTGAGGTTATCGGAGAGTTTACCCAGATACCATATGAGATAGGGTTGATGACAGCAACAAGCCAGAAAGATATCAGTGAAAGGGTACCGGCCGAATCAACCACAGCACCAGCAACCACTCAAGCATTTCCCACCTATTCGCGTGAGGAATTGATAAATCTCCAGGGAGCGGATGATGTGGTAGCGATGGTTAGGAAGATGGTAAAGGATGGCACCAGACCTGCAGGAAAAGATGCTCGAAAGATCCCCTTGGCTGCAAGGAAACTACTTAATCAGAGTAACCGGCTCGAAGTGACAGATGGGTTGTTATACCGGACAGTGAAGGGATCAGATGGATCCAGCATAAAACAACTGGTAATACCTGAGTCCATGAAACCACGGATACTAGACTCTGCTCACAGGGTGGGCCATCAGGGAAGAGAGCGCATGCTGCAGTTGCTGAGAAGTAGGTGCTTCTGGGTAGGCATCACAGCTGATGTTGACGTCTTTTGTCGCAGATGCAACCGATGTAACGTTGCCAAGGCACCTCAACTGAAGTTTCATGGGCCATCGGGAAACTTGATTGCCTCCAGACCACTTGAGGTGGTAGCAATGGATTTCACCCTGCTAGAGCGGGATTCCAAAGGGTTCGAGAATGTATTAGTGCTGACAGATGTGTTCAGCAAGTACACCATTGCTATACCAACAAGCGACCAAAAAGCAACAACAGTCACCAAGGCCCTGGTGGAAAAGTGGTTCCAGTATCTCGGAGCTCCTCAGAGGATACACTCTGATCAAGGCCGGAACTTCGAGTCAGCGATAGTCGCAGAGCTGTGCAAGGTATATGGAGTCCACAAGAGCCGCACTACAGCTTACAATCCTAAAGGCAACGGGCAGTGCGAGCGCTTCAACAAGACGTTGCATGATCTGCTGAGACCCATGACAGCCGACCAGAAGCGAAGGTGGTCTGAGCATCTAGCGGAGGTGGTTATGGTCTACAACTCTACCCCCCACTCTTCGACAGGGTACTCACCATACTACCTCCTCTTCGGCAGAGAACCGAGGCTTC
>JAMPIV010017054.1:65000-240000 GCA_024509875.1 Oreohelix idahoensis
AAGTCCTACAGTACAAAAAGAACATTCTTTTATAACTATCGGGTCTTCAAGGTGGACCGGTCTGGCCTCTTGTTTACACCCAGAAAGAGACAGAGTACCAACCCAAGGAATATTAAGAATAAATTGTAACTGGGCCTAGAGCTATCCAGATTTCTTTTTCCCAATTTTTATATACATTCAGCCCGTTGTGGCGAAATAATCAAACATTGACATTTTCCGACTATCGACTATTTGTGGTGTGACGAGGATTTTTGATCCTGAGAGTATTTAATGCCTGACATTTCCTTCTAGTATCAAATGTATTAGCTACTGACACAGTGACCATTAAATCTCTTAAGTAATTTCCTACCTGGACTCATTGATATGTCATAAACAGAATCCTAGTAACAGTAAAGAAGCAAGCGTTTCCCAATAAGAGAATTAATCAGTCTAGGAGAAACTGGTTCTGGTTTCGCCAAATAACCCAACCTTGGATTTGTGGATGTATAATGGAGATATGTTCCAGATGTGGTGAAAGCACTTATTTGGTAAGTGAGAATGAAATGTGATCACATGTTTGTCAGAGCGAGAGAAAGAAGGAATGAATAATTCTTAAATTTGTATAACTAATATACTCACTTTGTTGTGCCTTTCTTATGTTTTGCTAATAATGTTCATTTCAGAATAGATTAACTGAGAAACTCTGTTCTTTACAGCATAGGCAAATTCTAGACCATAACGCAAATCCTTGTGAGTTTTTTTTTTTTTTTTGGGGGGGGGGGGGGGGGGGGGGGGGGGGGGGGAAGAGGGGTTAATAACTTCTTCTAACGGAATCTTGTCTCAACAGAGGGAGGGGGGATTACACTTTTGGGTCTATTCCTTATTAATTCTGAAACCTATGATTTTTATGTTTTGATATTTTGATAAATGTTGTGAAGTTCTTTATCATAAATAAAATTAACAAAAAACTTAGTAACCGTGTCGGTCAGCTTCTCCCAATATCCCTACTCCATTTAATTTAGTTTTCACGTTTGTGCGTCTAATTGTCGTCACTTATCTGTGTGTGGGTGTATGTGAGTGGTTGATATTTATATATATTTGTCAGAACAACAATCTCTGCATGTTGTCGGATCTAACCCTATTTGTGCTTTGGATTTAACACATGGCAGTCTAAATCTTCTGGCTCGTTATCTACAGGTATGCTCACATCACACAATAGCTGACATTAAATAACCCATAACACTGGGAACAGGTACTGATCCTTTAATGAAAACTGTACACACACAAAAGCCACACACAGCTATCAATACGCATGAACAAATTGCAAGCAGTACACAATGCAACGAAGATTGCCAAAATAACCTGCTAAACACTGTAGCTCAATATAATAGCAAAAATAGTTACCGACATAATCTAACCAGTAACTACACACTGACCATCGCTCACAGGCGGAGTCCAGTACCAAAGTAAAGCAATACATGATTGCAAGATTCTACGTAAATAATATCCAGGAAAGAACTACTAGGAAAAATCACATCACCAATCTAGTAATCTATCAATAATCCTGAACACCTGAAACAATCGGCAAGCAATGAGCAAAAATGGCATTCATATAATCTCCCAGCAAAACTGCTGACAAAGGCAACAAACGTCCGAACATGACGGCAGACATCTCGTAGAATGATTTGCGCCAAAAGTTTACTATCGTCTTCCGTTTTGGCCAAACTGACCAAACGGGTTTTTTTCTATTCTACCAGCGTCGCCACTTTCCAACGTGACCAACACAAAATTTCGGCAAATGTCTATGCTGTGAAATCCACCCCCCTTAAGAAAGAAAACGAAGTTTTCTTCCACCGGAGGAAATACGCCCAACCCCCTTCGGAGTATGGACGAACAAAATACCTAGATGGCACCTCCTCATGTAGATAGAGAATGCCAGAGTTGTTCAATACCATTGTCACACATGCCTTCTCACTCACTAGACTAAATAGAAGAAAACATGTACCAAACCACACCAGGTACTGGCAGCCGTGAAAAATAAAAACGACTGACTAATCCTGGAGTAGTCTAAACACAATGCATGTTACACCAAATCTATATAACTAATTGTCAAAAAACACACCAAGTCATCGTAACAACGATCATTTCCTACAATATAACTGTAGGTATAAGGTAACAAGATATATCCACATTGATTACAACTTAATAGATATTGCCTTTATGGCAGCATAATACATACATTGTATACCATAATACATCATCATGAAGTACCAATTTAAATAGTCATAATACATTTCTTACATAGATTCTAATAAGTACTCTATTCAGAAGTACGTGTCTCACAGACTATAACTGTCCCACAATCTTCACAACCTGGACAAGACATCTGCTACCACATTATATACACCCTGAATTGGTAAAATAGTAAAGTTAAATTGCTGTAGCAATAATGCCCAGCGTGTCAATTTAGCACTGGTGGATTTAGCCGATTGCAAAAATAGCAGTGGTTTGTGATCTGTTTGGAGGAAAAAATGTGCCCCCAACAGGTATCGTGCCAATTTAGACACCACCCAGATAATCGCAAGGCACCCCCTCTCGATCGTGGAGTATCTGGTTTCTGCTGGTAACAGCTTACGGCTGACATATATTGTAAAGCATGACATGTAAATTACAGAACAAGGCATAGTAAGGTAACAACATCACCCATAAATATCACAAGACCATCATATTCCATAGGTCTCTGATAAATGCACGCCAGGCCTGCCTACAGTGCACCTGCCTACAGTATGCCTGCCTACAGTGTACCTGCCTACAGTGTGCCTGCCCACAGCGCACCTGCTTACAGCATGCCTGCCTACAGCGCACCTGCCTACAGCATGCCTGCCCACAGCGCACCTGCCTACAGCGTGCCTGCCTACAGCGCATCTGCCTACCGCATACTTGCCCTCAGCGCACCTGCCTACAGCATGCTTGCCTGCCATCATGCCACATTATTTCAAAGCACGACATAGCCTAATACAACATAACTATGCATTTCATACCCTGTACAAGTTTACAAAATACACATATTCATCTCAATATCGAACTGGGGGCGTGGGTCAGAGCAACTCAGGTTCGGTTCGTATTACCCGAAACATCTTACTGAATGCGAACCCGAAATCTACCCCTACTACTGCTGGACTATCAGCAGATGGTTCTGAAGCAAGGACATATGCTTCTGCCTGACTGCCTTACGCGCACCCCAACTATTCGCAAACGTCACCCGTGCCATTCTGGTGTTGTCGCGCAACGACACTACCTCCACAAACCTAACCTGCGCGACTTCATCAAATACTCTTCTGAATGTGCGCCAATTAGTATTCTGGGGAACGTTATGCACCCAAACTGTGCGATTATTAGCATTCGGGCCCTCGTATATGTACCTACTGCTTCTACTCTGTTTCTTTGGCTCTTGCCGCGAATCACCTCTACATGTACTTTCTGGTCATCCCCCTTGGGAGTTTGGTGATGCTGAGCCTCTGCTCCAGCCACACCCCTGGCTTTATTAACTCCCCGTACATTGCCGACGATTAAATCGGCAATCGGATCCTCGAGAACGAATGCGTTCACTCTACCTGTTATGAAAGGAGTGTCCACATTGATACATGCTTGGGGGTAAGACTCCACGTTGCCCCCGAATGTGGTGCATTTCACAGTTCTGCCTGTAAGGCAAGAGTCGTCGATGCACGATCGACGCACACCAATTGTCGTGCACCCCGTGTCCCTCAACACGGAGACTGGTTTCCTCTCCACCATGCCTTTGTGAAGATCCACCTTGCCAGTCTCATGGACTGCTGAGAGACATGGTGCCGCATGCCCGCATTGAAGCACCAACCTCTCGTTCGTATGGAATAGAAGGCAACACCCTGCACAGTCCTCGCTGTTGATTGTATCTAATACAAACGCGGAATTCGCGTGTTCTATCGGGGTAGTGCATACGTCAGCACAATGACCTTTGCCACTACAAATGGTACACAGACGCTATTTCTTCTTCTCCTCGCGAGTACTTTTGCTGGAGCCCTTCGATGACGAAGACCCCGCATCAGAGTCAGAAGAACGACTCTCTGATGAACCACTCCTCTGCTTGAGATGTTTGTTTTATACCAAAATCGGTCTTCGTCACGCGAGTATTCAAAGCGTACCTGTCTTCGCGCTTGACACTCCCCTCTGTCGCTATAACTATGATATTGACGGTTCTGCCATCTCGGCCCACCATTCCTATGAGAACGAAAGTTTCCATAGCTACCTCTAAATGGTTGATAAGAACTTGACGGCTTCTCATACTTCCGCTCTTGGTCCCTATCTGACTGATTTCGCCAAGGATGGCGCTGCACTTTGCCAACACTGGCAACTAAGTCTTCTGTCAGACCCGACTTCTGAATAGGTTTGCCCGGATGAGCCAGGACATAATGGTGCCCCAATTGGGCCATGGACTCAATATCTTTTGGCTGACGTTCCTGAAAGAACGCCACCAATTCACTAGAACACGAGGACAACACTTTGTCTCGTAGTATTAAGTCCAACAAGCCATCATAATCCTTAGGAATTCCCTCCATTTCGATCCATCTATTCATCAGAAGTTTTATCTTCGAGGTAAAATCCTCGAAGTCTTAGTCTGCACTAGGCATTGCGTTTTTAAAACGCGTCCGGTAGCCGTCAGCAGTCAGACGGAACTTCCGGAGCAATCTGTCCTTCACTTTGTCATAATCGGCCCTTTCTTCTACAGGGAGGCTATAAAAAGTCTCCATCGCGGGCCCCACTAGCAGTGTCGATAAAAGAGATGGTAACTGATCCCCATCAGCCTTAAAGGCCACACATCGTTCTCAAATCTTTCCAAGAAGAAATCTAAACTGTCTATTTTATCATTGAAATTTGGTAGACGCAGCCTAAAAGGACGATGAGCCCCACCAGAAGTTGAGTTCTGACCACTCGCACCCACTTCTAACTTCTTCAGTTGTATCTCCTTTTCCATCATTTTCTCTTCCAGAGCTATTCTCATTCTCTCCTTCTCCAACTGTAACTCTCTATCTTCACTCATCATCTTTTCTTGTAATTCTCTCTCTATCCTCTTTTCTTCCAACTCTCGCTCTATCTTCTTTTCTTGTAATTCAAATTCTCTCTGTTTCCACTCACTTTCTTCTTTCATCTTCCTTTCTTGTAATTCTCTCTCCATCCTCTTTTCTTCCAACTCTTGCTCCATCTTCTTTTCTTGTAACTCTATATCTTCTTTCATCGTCCTTTCTTGTAATTCTTTATCTTCTTTCATCTTCCTTTCTTGTAATTCAAATTCTTTTCTTCTTAGCTCTAGCTCTTCAGCTCGAGCATCTCTTAGAGCATTCTGTTTCTCAATTCTTTCTTTTTCTTCCTTTGCTTCCTTCTCTTTCTTTTCCTTCTCCAGAGCTTTCTAATTCTCGACTGAAAAAGATTCAGCCTTGGCATATTCACTTAGTTCTCTGCTAGTGTACCCACAGTCTTTCCCAATCTGAATGAAAGCCTGTAGATCCATGGTGTACACTTAGAATGCTCACTTTTAGCTTTGGTATAAATCTTTACAATACAATTACTGAACTGTATATATTCCACAGATAAATTTCTGCTTACACTAAAATTCAGTAATAATAGTGGTAAATACTGATATCACTTCTTTAATCTATATATATATATATATATATATATATATATATATATATATATATATATATATATATATATATATATATATAGATATATATATATATATATATATATATATATATATATATGCATGAAAGTACATATCACCTCGTAGTTTATTGAATACTTATTAATCATCTTTACCTTATAGTATCAATAAAGTCTCACTTAGCCCCTTGGCTGTGGTGTCACCACATATGATAATTTAGTCTCTCTGACCACTTATTCTCTATGATATCCTCAATCAAACTTACAATAGTTGATGAAAACTAGATTCACTTGCCATCTCCACTTTATCCGCACCTGCCTCCGCCTTAAAGTTCTCCCTGATGGCTTCACTTCTCACTTAAACCCCTCTGCTGGCCATATTCACCCTCGTGAACATCGCCTCTTACAGCGCATCGAGACCACATGTGGGTTCCAGCGTATGCGAGCTGTCGCAGCTATCCATTCCCGCCTCCTGGCAGATATCAGTGCTCAGCAGTCTCAGCTTCTACTCCGCTTACGTAGTCTCACCTCCAGCTACTTTCCTGCCTTCCGTATTATCCGCATTATTATCCATACCCTCAACCGGCAATTGTATGATTTTTTATCCGCCCAGAAAAAGGACAAACTTTCCCGCCTCTGTCCTACCCCTGAGACTGTCCCTGCCTCCTCTACTCCATCTCGTTCCCAGGTTGTTTGTATTCCCTCTGATCTTGCCCTCTCTGAGGGAGAGCTTTTAGTCCTCAGCAAGGGCTTGCACTTTGTCCCTCTCCAACCATCCTCTGATCAGTACAATCTCCTCCAAGATGTCCATCGGTTTCATCGCCGTCTGCGACTTCAGCTCCATTTCCGCAACAGTGATGGTCCTCAGAGATCACAGACTGAATCAGATGATGCCTTTGCACGCTTTGCTCCTCCCAAGAATAAACATTTTACACCCTCTCCTGGGGCTTCCCACGCTCTGGATTTATATATTCAGAATACCCTCCACGACATTCAGCAGCTCCAACCTCAACGCCTGCGTTATTCAAACCTTTCTTCTGATGAGTCTCATGCCCTTACTAAGCTCCGCCGCAGAGATGACATTGTTATCAAACCGGCTGACAAAGGAGGTGCCATTGTGGTATGGCGCAAGGACCTGTACCTCCAAGAAGGTAATAAGCAGCTCACCAACAGCTCCTTCTACCAGCGCCGTGACAATGATGCGACAGTCCTCAACAATCGTCGGTCCATGACACCATCAAAAGTCTTATCGCCAACAAGTTCTTACCTTCTAGCGCTTCTCATCTCCGTATTGACAATAGTGGTCTGGGTAAGCCTGTGTTTTATATGCTTCCCAAAATTCATAAACCCTCCAACCCTGGGAGACCCATTGTCTCTGCGTGTGCCTGCCCTACCGAACGTATATCAGACTTCCTCGACGGCATCTTCCAGCCTATTGTAGAGCAGCTTCCTTCCTTCTTAAAGGACACAAACCATGCTCTTACTACTTTTTCCTCTATTCAGCTTTCTCCAGACCGTACCTACCGTTTATTTCTGTTAGATGTTTGCTCACTTTACACTTCCATTCCTCACTCTGATGGTCTCCGAGCTCTCCGGTTTTTCCTGGACCAGCGCACGCACCCCTCTATAGCTACAGAGACTCTCCTGCGCCTTGCAGAACTGGTCCTTCGACTCAATTCCTTTGAGTTCAATGGGCAGTTCTTTGACCAAATAAGTGGAGTTGCCATGGGCACCAAGATGGGTCCCAGCTATGCCTGCCTCTTCATGGGCTACCTGGAGTATCAGGTGTGGCAGCAGTATCCTGGACCTTTTCCATTGATGTATCATAGATACATCGATGATGGTATAGGTCTCACCGATATGCCAGAGGTTGACCTATCTAGGTTCATTAATTTCATTAACAACTTCCACCCTGCAATCCAATTCACCTCTCACATCTCCACTGTCTCTGTTAACTTCCTTGACATTGTTGTCACTATCACTCCGCCCCACCTCACCACTTCGGTGTACTACAAACCCACCGATGCACACAGTTACCTCCTTTATACTTCCTCTCATCCTCCGGCTTGTCGGGACTCCTTGCCTTTCTCACAACTTCTCCGCCTCCGTCGGTTATGCCAAGATGATGACAACTTTCTATGCCGAGCACAAGAAATGTTGGACTTCTTCCGTAACAGACAGTATCCAGAAGATGTTCTTACCTCTGCCTTAGAACGTGTTCTCCCTATCTCACGTCTAGAGGCCCTCAAACCGCGCCAAAAAACCTCCTCTGATAGAGTCAAGTTAATAATGACCTATCACCCTCACAGCACTGCTGTCAAAAGGATCCTGTTTCGCCACCTACCTCTCCTCCAAGCTGACCCAGTGGCGCGGGAAGCATTTAGTGAGCCACCCTTGCTGGCATATAGACGGGACAAAAATTTGAGGGACCTCTGTTACAAGTGGAACTTACGGAAGGGGAAGTAATCTTTAGAATGTTTTGAACACATTAAATTTCGAGTTGCAACGCTTGATTAAGCGGATACTTGTTTGACTTTAGGATAGAATTATCTTTTCCTATTTTTCGGGTGACAGAGTACAGATAAGCGTGTGAGCGCTGTTTAATCTCAAGTGTTGAGATGTGTTTATTCTGTACTGTTTTGCGTCATGTGAATAGCCCGCAGCTAGTCTGCATGTGTTATCGAGAGCGGTGTTCAAGACAACCGAATCTCGTGACGGGTTTTTTGGCGGGACTAGTGTGTGATTTAGGGAGTTGTGTTTTGGGCGTGGACCGTGTAGGTCGAGTCCCAGTGTTTTTGGATAATGTATGCCTACGTAGGATTTGAGAAAATGTCGACTTATATATTTCGCTGTGTGTACAGCCTATGCGATAAACTGCAGTGAAGATTTGTTTAGGCCATATGAACATTATTATAGCTGCCGTGTGATGCAGGCTTTGCTATGTATTGAAGTACTTTTGTAGGCCATATTGTGAAGATTAATGAAGCTGCCGGGTGATGCAGGCTTCGCTATGTATTGAAGTACTTTTGTAGGCCATATTGTGAAGATTAATGAAGCTGCCGGGTGATGCAGGCTTCGCTGTGTATTAAGGTACTTTTGTAGGCCATATTGTGAAGATTAATGAAGCTGCTGGGTGATGCAGGCTTCGCTGTGTATTAAGGTACTTTTGTAGGCCATATTGTGAAGATTAATGAAGCTGCCGGGTGATGCAGGCTTCGCTGTGCATTAAGGTACTTTTGTAGGCCATATTGTGAAGATTAATGAAGCTGCCGGGTGATGCAGGCTTCGCTGTGTATTAAGGTACTTTTGTAGGCCATATTGTGAAGATTAATGAAGCTGCCGGATGATGCAGGCTTTAGTGAGTGTTGAAGTACTGTTTAGGCCAGGATGTGGACAGGCCGTATTATATATATTTAATGCAATGTGGAAATTATATGATTCGTGTTTTGCTAGCGAATGCGAATACATTTATGCATATAACATTCAGACTGAAACCACTTCGGTTACATTTATGGTGGTTTTCAGTTAACAGGATCTAACATCTACGACTATTCGCGTCGATATAGCCTAAGTGGCGTAGTTTTGTATCATTGGATATGATTTAAGATGTGCCTGGGTGGCGTATACGATTAAGAAATTGTTACCTCTACAGTGATATGTACTTGAAGCAAGAGGGTAAAGTGAATCAAATTTTGTCCACCAGACCATAACATATCTAGAGGATCAGTCACTACAAGGTGGAAAGAATACATATGACTTTCACGGGACAAGAGTGTAGAATACTTGACTTTGTTATAGTTGGCTCTATGTGGGCGTGGCTTGAATCTCCTGTACTTCAGAACTGTGACCTAAATATTATCTGCCTGGGTGGCGCATTTGAGAAACAACGCACGCTTTATTTGGTAGTATGCAACTCTACACCAGTAGCAATTGACGTCCTATTTCATGCCTATAGACTACAACAACGTCTGCAGTGGTCAAGAGCATTCTATTAGACTTGGACAGTATTTGTACCAGCATTTGTACGGGTTGTCACAGATTTCTGCAATATTCGGGTTACCTGTGCCAGTTGTCACCATCACAAGTTCATGATGTTATGATACACGGAGTTGCCGTGTACATTTCAGACTACAGAAGAGTCAAGAGGGGCAGTGTGTGCTGTATTATGGTTCCTGTCAACTTGTGCATTGTTAAGCACATATCATATTGACGAAATTACCTGAAGAGAAACGAATCAAGTTGCAGTGCTTTCCCGCAGTGGAGGTTTTAGCAGTCTATGTGATATCCAGTGTCGTGGCGGAAAGAAGCGGGATCATTGACAGATAAGTGATTTTGTCTTGTGTAAATTGTGTCACTTCATATATGTCACTGGGCCTCCCTAATAGCTCATTCTGTTGTTGTTGTTGTTTATGTCTAATTTGACATATGATTAAGATTTTGTGCATAGGTGTTAATGGCTGTTGACATATGTCGATTTTCCTGATAATGATGTGACTTGATAAAGGTGGGTGATACAGAATTGAGGAATAAGCTCATTTCTTGACAAATAGTTAACTTTGTGAGCTGGAAGGGTAATTGTCAAACCTTTTGCGACAGTAATTTGTCATAACTATAAGTGATTACTATATATAGTTGATTAAGTAAGTGAATCACCATGGATCGTGATATGTACCCTACAGATATAAGGCCTATGTTGGAGTCTGCATTGGTGGTAGGTAGAGATGGTAAGGGATTGAGATGTGCACGACTTGGAGAATGGATAATGGATGATTTTTTTATTAATGTGTCAACATCCCTGGAGTTATTTGCTGAACACAAGTTTAAGTTTGTTTGCAATTTGGTAATGGCCAAGGATTTGGTGAATTTGCTTCGGCACCTTCGTGTGTTTTTACAACAGTATATTGAACTTGAACACGGACATATAATGCAAAGCATGTTCAAAATAATCCACAACCATACATCTGATGAGCAGGAAAGGGAATTGAGAATTGAGAAACAAGCAAAAGTAAACAAACAAAGTGCTCTACAGCAAAGAGAGAATTTCCTAGAAGGTGTTGCTAAAGAAAACGAACTACAGGCAACTGTGTATAGGCTTAAAAGTGAGATACTTGAACCAAACTCAGAACTTTCTAGTGCACAAGCTACATTAAATTCAGCTTTAAGCAAAGTCCAAGACTTGGAAGCTCAGATAGGTAATCTCACGCGGGAACTTCAAGAACAGAAAGAGATGTATGAGAAATTGAAGGTTGAGAGAAATGTCTGAGAGAAGACTTATAAAGATATGCTTCAGGATGTGTTGGATGACAATGATATTCTCAGTCGCCAACTGAAAGAAAAGAGTAATGTATCCTCGGAGAATATGAATGAGTTAAAGGCACAAGCTGCTCAAATCCAAGGACTTCAGGCTCAAGTGGCTCGACTTCAGCCACAGATAGAAGAGGTTCAAAAGATGAGATTGAGAAAACTAGCGCGACAGAGGAGAGCAAGCAAAGAAAAGGATGAAAAGGTGAAATTAGAAGAGTTAACTATGGAGAACGAGAAGGTCGCTAAAATTGAAAATTTGCTAGCAGAAGAAAGCGACAAAGTTTTGGCTGTTAAGGAGTTAAATAAAAGGGTAAGTGAAGAGATTTCACTTAAAGATAATGAAATTGCGGAAGCAAGGGAAAGAATATTTGGCTTACTAGATATGGTTTTGAAAAACAAAAGGTGCTCTTCTGTCAATGTTGACAATGATAGACAGAAAGTTGCGAAAAGTCAGCCCCATACACTTTTTGCTCAGAGAGAGGTCATTCATGGTAAAGACAGATCTTTTCGTGGTAAATACAACTTTAAAAGTTCTAATATTACTGATAGTTCCAGTAATAATTCTTGGCGTCAGACCAACAAAGATTCTTGTGTAACAGCCAGTTCTGTTGGTCAGGAAAAGAAAGGTGATAAATTTCAGGTCAAGACTCATAAGAGCAAATATTTCTCTACTACTGGAAATACTCAGAAATTAATAGCGGGTGTTGAGGCTATTACTACTTGTTCCAAAGATGAAACCCATATGCGGAACAATAGAGATACTATTGTTTCTGGCAGTTGTCAAACTCAGCACAGTCAGTTTGAAACTATTGGTAAAGATATTCCCATAGGGGAAAAGAAAAACAGTTCTAGTAAGAGAGATAACCCCAAGATTAAACAGGACCAAGGGAGATCAGTAAATAATAATTTTCCCTCTCGTAGATACTGTAGACAATTTAACAAATCTCAAAGTTTTGATTGTAAGAATGTTGGAAAGTATAATAGAGATAATGGCTTTTCAAATGTTGCTTTACATCACCAGAATAATGTTCCTCAACAAAAGACTAAAGTGATTATTTGTAAACAAGGCAACGGTAATAATAAGTATTTTGATCATAGATCAAATAATAAGCGCAATTGTGCTAATTTTGTTCAACATGAGCCCAGAGTCATTTATAATCAAAGTAAACAGAGTAAAAATAACAGTGGATGCTTGAATACTATTGCTTGCTCTACTTGTTGTTGTGAATGTGAGACTTTGTTTCAGCGTAAGGCAGCGGCGACATTCAAGGTCGGTCATGTTGTCCCCAAGAATTCTATGATATCTACATGTGATAGAGAGAGCTAGTGACATCGTGAAGAGACCGGGTTTTTACACAAGCCGGTGTTGGGTAATTGTAAATGTGATTTCTACGTTTTTCTCATTAAATTTCACATTGAGTAAAATGGAAATTTTCATTTGTATTTGTTGACAGAAGCTACGTTACGATAAGGGTCAAGGCTTCTGTGACATATTGACGGTCAGAAATGTGAGTCAACTTTCCGCTCGAGTAGTCAACCGAAACCTGTCAGCGTCAAACTAAAATCTGAGGTGTTGCTTTCTGAAGGTCAAGCATGTTTACAAGAGAGTGGGAGACTTCGCGTCTGATTTTTTTTTATGTGAAGATAGTAAATATTTTTGTATTCTATATTAGTACATGACATGTTGTTGTTTTGAAATAACATATAATTTTGTTGTCATGATTATTTCTATGCATCTTTTGATTGCCATAATTTTTTAATTGTTGTTATTTTTATGTCGGTAGTTTGATTACATGTTAATACATTTTTATGTTATTTATATATTATTGTGAAACTTTGATTTTTCCAGAACTTGATTTCTTGCCATTCAGGTATGCAGATTATTTTCTTAGCAGATTATTTAAAAAAAAAAAAAAACTTATTTTTTTTTTTTGTAGAGATTTTTATAGAACCTTTTGCATATGACATATTAGCAACAAAGTGTAGATTTATTGATAATGTATATCTTATCGATTTGATTAAGAGATAAAGTTATAGCTAAATAGCATTGTACTGAGCTGAACGTAATTGTCAGCAGAAAGAACTTAAAGGATAAATTAAATTTACATGTGTTGATTTAAGGGTTTCTTCGAGATAGGATTTTTGTTTTATATTTCACTCATTTTGTTAAAATATTGATTTCATTAGTAGGTTTTAGTGGTCTTGAATTACTTAAAAATTAAATACTGTTTTTATGTAACTTATCGTAAAAAAATATGTTTGTACGGTACTTTTGAAAAATGATTTTTTTTGGCATTGTAATTTTTGTTGTGTGTGCCAAGCATTTGACAGTACGATATCATTGATATGTAGTGTGATTAGTTCTTGTAAAAAGTTGTTTTTTATGATGATGTATTTTTTATTTTAGCGCTTCATTGTGCGTTGGTAGTATTAGTTATAGCAATGCTATTACTTGTTTGTTCGATGCCTATAATTTATTTATTTTAGTTTTGTATAACTCTTGTAACTTCGTTAAATTACTTATTATGTTTTGTTTAGTTATAAATTATTTTTTGGTGGTGTTAGTATAGATATACTTTGATATTTTGTGTTGTGCCTTTCGATCATGTTTATATATTTATTTTTTAATAGGTTATCTGATCAAAACAGTTATTAGTATATACTGTTATTGACTTTCTCTGCGTTCGTGCCTTTGCTTTCTATCTGTCTTTGGTAACTATTCATCATTTCATTCCTCCTTTTCTGTTGTCTTTTCGGTATGGATTTCATATCTTGTTTATACTTTCGTACCTCATCTTCGTTTTACTTGATTCTACTTGTATACTTTGTCTTCTTTCAACACTTATACTTCTATTCTTTGTATTGTTGGAGTGGTTATATGACTTGATATAACATATCTACTTATGATAGTGGTATTTATTTTACATGTAATTGTCCAACTTAATTATGAGTATATGGTATTATTGAGTTCTTATTTTTTTTTTACAGATCATTCTTCTTTTGATTGATCTTGTGTTTTCTTTTTCGATCGGTTGTTGTCGGTTTGGTTTGTACTAAATATACGTATACTTGACTTAATTTTTGAACTGATCATATTTGTATATTTAACTAATTACTTTTTATACTTAGCTGATTATGCTGTATGCTTTAATTGCTACTTTACACTTTAATGCTGATATTTGTTGTAGATATAATTTTGATTTAAAATAAGGTGTTTTTTGTAGGCATATGTTAGAGCTTCATTTTCTTCTAAATTTTTTATTTTTGGGAGTTAATTTTAAAAAAAAAAAATGATAGAATCATTTTTTTTCCCGGAGCGGGTGGTAACTGTTGCAAGTGGAACTTATGGAAGGGGAAGTAATCTTTAAAATGTTTTGAACAAATTAAATTTCGAGTTGCAACGCTTGATTAAGCGGATACTTGTTTGACTTTAGGATAGAATTATCTTTTCCTATTTTTCGGGTGACAGAGTACAGATAAGCGTGTGAGCGCTGTTTAATCTCAAGTGTTGAGATATGTTTATTCTGTACTGTTTTGCGTCATGTGAATAGCCCGCAGCTAGTCTGCATGTGTTATCGAGAGCGGTGTTCAAGACAACCGAATCTCGTGACGGGTTTTTTGGCGGGACTAGTGTGTGATTTAGGGAGTTGTGTTTTGGGCGTGGACCGTGTAGGTCGAGTCCCAGTGTTTTTGGATAATGTATGCCTACGTAGGATTTGAGAAAATGTCGACTTATATATTTCGCTGTGTGTACAGCCTATGCGATAAACTGCAGTGAAGATTTGTTTAGGCCATATGAACATTATTATAGCTGCCGTGTGATGCAGGCTTTGCTATGTATTGAAGTACTTTTGTAGGCCATATTGTGAAGATTAATGAAGCTGCCGGGTGATGCAGGCTTCGCTGTGTATTAAGGTACTTTTGTAGGCCATATTGTGAAGATTAATGAAGCTGCCGGGTGATGCAGGCTTCGCTGTGTATTAAGGTACTTTTGTAGGCCATATTGTGAAGATTAATGAAGCTGCCGGGTGATGCAGGCTTCGCTGTGTATTAAGGTACTTTTGTAGGCCATATTGTGAAGATTAATGAAGCTGCCGGGTGATGCAGGCTTCGCTGTGTATTAAGGTACTTTTGTAGGCCATATTGTGAAGATTAATGAAGCTGCCGGATGATGCAGGCTTTAGTGAGTGTTGAAGTACTGTTTAGGCCAGGATGTGGACAGGCCGTATTATATATATTTAATGCAATGTGGAAATTATATGATTCGTGTTTTGCTGTCGAATGTGTGTCATTTATGTCATCGTGTCTGTGTTGTTCGGAATAAACAGTATCAAACTGTTCTAGACGTTTGCAACCCTTTTTGACTCCTGCATGTACTCTTATGTACGTACCGTGGTGTGCGAACATATCAACACACACCCAGGTCAACATTCCAGACACAGTGACAGGACAGCAGCACACATATATTGAATTAGCCTGTGTGGCGATGATATAGACCAAACCACTACACTCGCAACAGTGGGTGTAAACAGACTATTTAACATGGAGAAATAGCGTCGTTATCAACCTCCTAGTCCACAGCCATCTGAAAACCGTCAACGATGGCCACTTTGGAACCAAGCCATGTATCCGTACACGATGTAAGACATGTCAGTATGTAATCGAAACACGTTCAGTCTCGTTCCCTAACGCCAAATTCACCATCACCCATGGCTTCACATGTGAGTCACGCAACGTCATTTATGCTATTATATGCAAACGTTGCACCATTACGTACATCGGCCAAACGGGCACACGACTGGGCGACCGATTCTGCAGACACCTCTATGACATCTCTCAGTTTAATTCCACACCTGTGGCCATCCACTTCAATGGCCCTGACCACCACGGTGCCACTGACATCCAGGTGACAGCCATCAGATACTGTTCCTCGGACGCCAACAGTCGGTTTCGCCAGGAACAACGCCTCATCCATCTTATGGGTTGCCTCAAACCACACGGTTTGAATACCCAACATTCTTTTCTCTGAGACGCCTTTCTCTATCGAGTCCCTGTTGTATTATGACTTTCTACTTTGATGCGATCACTTTTTTTCTTTTTTTTCTTTTTATTTATTTATTTTTTTTTAATTACCATTTTTTTAATTTAATAATTTTATTTATTTATTTATTTATTTTTTTATTATTTTTTTTATTTTTTTTTTATTTATTTTATTTTATTAAAATTTTTTTTTTTTTTTTTTTTAAATTATTTTTTTTCCTTTATTATTTTTTATTTTATTTATTTCTTTATTTAGTTTTCATTTATTTATTTATTTGTTTTAAATTTATTTATTATTATTTTTTATTTATTTATATTTTATTTTATTTTTTATTTTATTTATTATTTATTGATTACTTTTTTCTCACTCTTTTCCAGTCCTTGTTTTCATTATTTCTTATCTTTATGTACTATCAACTTCCTCTTTCCGGTTTAGTAGCAGCCATCCTGCTTTGCTTCACATGTGACTGGACTTAATATTAAGGGAGTTTTATTTCTCTTATTTTTATAGTTTCATGTTCTCTACTTAATTCTCATTTTCTTTCCCTCCTGTCTCTTGTTTGTCTGTCCCTGACGAAGGCCTTGTGGCCGCAACGTAGGTTTTTCTTGTCCTTCTCATTGTAAGACGTATTACTATTTGTGTGTGTGTGTGTATTTTTTTTTTCACTGTTTTACAATAGTTGATAGTTGTATAATAACAACTTCTTGATACCTTGACACCACTGTATAGACTCAGTTCCAAATAGGTGTCACTTCAAAATCTGTTACTGGCACCCACACTGGTGCTATATTCACATAACACTTCACTTACTTCTAAATTCAATAATCTCTGTTATGCAAGTACTACCTATGGCAAAATGAGCACAACACAGATGAAAGAAACGCATACATCACATTACGAAAACAAAATTCCAGTCACGAGGGAATAGATAATAGAACACGAAGAGAAGAGGTAGATTTATATCTACACTGCGTGACTGAGTACGAACGAAAACAAGGGATACCTGTAAACGTATTTACAAGATAGTAAGATGGGACAAGAGAAAACACCACTTAAACAGAACACAAGAATTACTAAATGTACACGACACTATAAATACCCACACCACGAACACAGCTAACACCAATAGGGCTTGGAATGTTAAGCAGGGCAGTCGCAGGACATCCGTCTGCCAGACTCCACCACAAAACAAACACAGCCGCACCCTAAAAGAAATCGGTCTAATCCACTCTTTTCCCACGAGAGGCCAAGAATGGATTAAACTCACCACCCTTCCTCCCTTAAACACACCAATACACTATAACACCAAAGACTCCACGAAAACCACACTCAACAATGAAGTGCTGGAAGCTAACCCTTCCACCAAGCACTATCTTCACTCCAGTGAAAATAAACTAAATAAACTAACAGTAAAATTATACTATAATGTAACAAAATATATATAATCCAAATATTACCAAACTACTAAGAAAACAAGGGAAGATCAAATTTAACTAACAGTCAACATACATATATACAAACTAAGTCATACTTGTACAAGGAGAAAAGACAAAACAAAAGGAAAGAAAACAATAACAAACTAAGAAGCAGATAAAGAAAACAGTACTAAACTACTCAACAAGTCAAAGTATATCATAGCTAGAATCAGTAAGAAAGACAGACAAGAACATTAAATTCTCAGAAAAACCAGAAAATATCAATATAGTACATAATACACAAACATACAAACAATAACTTAACTGAAGCTCCAACAGCGCTTGAGTACGGAAAATCCTCAGCACTGGCAATAAATGATGAAACAGCACAAACTAGACTCCACAATACGTATAATCCAACAGAATATAGTCTAGGAATAACTTCACTGTCAAATCTGAGTGTCACGGTATAATACTCTCTTATGTGATGACCGCACTATACTCCACGGTGCTCACACAGCACTGTTCATAACATATACTGCAATGACTACTTCTTCTAAGTTCAGCTGCACAGCTACTATCAACAGTCTCCGGTAAGTCGGCAAGGTACAACGCACATACGAATTCACCCCTGGTTGGGCACGTCTGAGTTGTCAGGCAAGTCACTGGCGTCGGCTTAGGAAGGTGACGTCAGAGACTTTCACCACTGGGTGGGCACATCTTAGCAGCAAAACAGGACCAACAGTCCAACATAGAGGCTTGGGGTACCAACAACCATAACAACCTCCTATCCACTAAAAACTCTTAACAAACATCACTTTCAACCCTAATACCGAGGTTGACCAAACTAACTCCCATCTGGCATCTGCACATGCCGACTGGGCCCCTAACTAAATGGTACCAACACCCCAAGCTCCGCTGCTCTACCTGGATCCCTGTCGCCAGCCACCAAACAGAGATACGTCAAACTGACCCGTCTGACGCACATTGTAATATCAGCCTAACACTTCAAAAATCGTACCCAAACCTGCAACAATACCAGAGCAAACACTTGCAGCTTAACTACCCCTTATTCCACCGGAGATAAACTGAAACAACCAGAAAAGTAGCCATTACTCCTGTGATGCTGAAAGTAGGTCAGCGCCTGAAATCGAGGTCAGGTCACGCGACCGTAAACACTACCGTGACAGACTGACACACACACTCGCCTTCCGCTGGACTAACAAAAACAACTCACACCCGTGAGTTGACGATAACTAGGAGTGCGCCAACACGGCTGCCCACTCCTAACACTCTGTGTGTACAATACTAACCTATTTAAGGCCAACACAGGCTCCACGGCCTTGCTATCAATAATATGAAATCTAGTTGTCAGCTAGCTGGGAATTAAATATTATCATAATACAAGCCTCACGGCTCAAAGAACGGACGAGCCCCCAGCTGTTAGAACAACAATCTCTGGATGCTGTCGGATCTAACCCTATTTGTGCTGTGGATTTAACACATGGCAGTCTAAATCTTCTGGCTCGTTATCTACAGATATGACCACAGCACACAATAGCTAACATTAAATAACCCATAACACTGGGAGCAGGTACTGACCATTTAATGAAAACTGTACACACACAAAAGCCACACACGGCTATCAATACGCATGAACAAGCAGTACACAATGCAATGAAGAATACCCAAATAACCTGCTAAACACTGTAGCTCAATATAATAGCAAAAATATTTACCGACATAATCTAACCAGTAACTACACACTGACTATCGCTCACAGACAGAGTCCAGTACCAAAGTAAAGCAATACATAATTGCAAGATTCTACGTAAATAATATCCAGGAAAGAACTACTAGGAAAAATCACATCACCAATCTAGTAATCTATCAATAATCATGAACACCTGAAACAATCGGCAAGCAATGAGCAAAAATGGCATTCATATAATCTCCCAGCAAAACTGCTGACAAAGGCACAAACGTCCGAACAGGACGGCAGACATCTCGTAGAATGATCTGCGCCAAAAGTTTCCTATCGTCTTCCGTTTTGGCCAAACTGACCAAACGGGTTTTTCTCTATTCTACCAGCGTCGCCACTTTCCAACATGACCAACGCAAAATTTCGGCAAATGTCTATGCTGTGAAAATATTTATATCTAGAAAGTAGACTGTCTGATCAACAAATTTCTGTTGTAGAGATAGGCTGGACTAGAGTATCTTCTTAATTCCAGGGACAGACTCTACCTTTCACCATTTCACTCGTGAAATCTATTTTCTTTTCCTTATCTCTCACTGAGTTATCACATGTTCTAGTTCTATTCAGACGGGACCAAAATCGATCATAAATACCTATCAAACATGTACGACAGAATTGTTCGCTCGTTTACCGAAAATTTTAACCAAAATGGTTTGCTCCTTTACCGGGAAGTACGACAGAATGGTTTGCTCGTTTTCCGGGAATTTGAGCTAGATCTTGAAGTAGTACCACTGAAAGGGTGCGAATTCCTTAGATTTGTCTTTTCTAGTACGTCAGATTGACTTTGTTTCCACGTTTGAATATAATCTTTATCTAGACATTTGACTTAAATCTGAGAGAATCTTTTATAGTCTGAAAGAGAAAGAGTGTGGTCGTCTCGTGAGTTTAAGTAACTTTAAATAATAATTATCCCCTAGACAAACGATCTGTTTATTGGCTTGCTGACCACACAAATATATCAATTGTTTTTTTCCCACAGCATTGTAGAGTATATACTATTAGATTTACAGGGTGATCTTTGTCGGATAGATGTTATGTAATGATTTTGTAATACAGGGCCGCTGGTAGCGTGTGATTGTCTGACAATCACATGGTTTTTTGAAGCAGATGTGTTTGAGCTAAGCGAAGGAGTGCGTTCGGACTATTACGTCCAGTTAATTGCCTCCCTTACCCTAACTGACTTCAGGAGTGGGCGAGTTTGGTGGACTTAAAAATTAAGGGATTTTTTTTTTCTCTTTATAAATTTTGAAATAATTTTTTTTTCCTTTCCACTGTAGTATCATAGTATTTTTTGTCAGTTGATTAGTCTGAACTACCATTTATTTTGCGCAGTCGTCTGCATTAGGAGCCTAGTTGCCAGATAATAGCGGTGATAGATTAGATAACTGTTATAAGGAGGAGGTATCTCAGTTAAATTACAGTATAATTGTTTTTGTTTTTTCTCGTAATTGTTAGAGAACCAGTGTATCCTTTTTCTTACTTCTTTCTCGGGTAAGTCACAGTCAGTTATTTGCAATGGCTGAGCGTGCAAAACTTAGGCAAATGCTAAGAGAGGAAGCAAGGGAAGAGGGATTACAAGCAGAAGAAGCAAAGGTGTTTGTCAACGAAGAACTTGACAGATATGATGCGGAGAAGAAAGAAGAAGAAGCTAGGAGGAAGGAATCAGAAGCTAGGGAGAAGAAAAAAGCAGCCGTAGCTAGGGAGCAGAAGAAGATTGAGGAGGACATGGAAATTTGCAGGGCGAACGAAAGAAAGAAGGAGAGACAGCATGAGGAACGAGAGAGGGAGAAACAGTATGAGGTAAGATAGAAAGACAGACAGCACGAATTGGCTCTTAAAGCTCTAGAGGTCCAAAGCCGTGGGGCTGCCTCTACTTCCAGCAATGGAGAGCCGTCTTCTCCCCATTCTTATTTAACTGATCAAGCCAGCACTCAATCTCCCCAACTCACAGCTATGTCCTTCGCCCTTGAATCCTTCCGAAGCCCCAACTAAAAAATTGACTCTTATCTAGAAAAATTTGAGAAAATGGCAAATTTGTACGGTTTAGAGAGGTCGTGTTCGTGTTTGAAGCTTTCACAGGCTTTAAAAGGCTCTGCGTATGATGCGTACGCAAAACTAGAAAGCAACCAACAAGACGATTACGACATGTTGAAGAAGGCTTTGCTTGAGCGTTTCGAAACGAACGCTCGAAAATTTTTGCAACTGTTCCGTAACAGCAGAAAGGAGAGTACGGAAACCTTTCACCAGTTCTCTTCTCGTCTGAAGGGATACTTGACAAAGTGTCTGCGGCTTTCACAGCTTGCCTCTACCTATAAAGGACTTGAGGAATTCGTTGTAAGCGAACAAATAAAGAACACTTTGTCAAGTGACACCCGTAGATTTATGGCCGAACAAGGCGCAGAAAAACTAGAAGACATTTTGAGCAAGGCGGAGCGATATAACAATGCGCTGGCCGAACTGCGAGCAGCAAAACGTAAACCGACATAAGAGCTTTCTCGGAAAAATAATCTAGAACAGTCTTCCCATTCTTCTCAACACCATAACCACAGAGAAACTGTACCCCATAATTCCCTTCCTGAGAAACCTAAATACTATAAAAACAGGTACCCCACCAACAACACAAATTCTGATCAACACAACCGGTCTACAATTGTGGCAGCAGTAACCACAAGAGGGCAAACCAAGAAGGAACGGGAGCCTGCCCCAAATTTATTACCTAAGGAACTAAAAGAGGCGCAACAAAAGGACCCTACCTTGGAGCCCTGCTTTAGGAAACTGCCCATGGCCTAGGACCCCAGACACAACGGGGACATTTTTTCTAAGGATGGCGTACTTTATCGTAGAACGGGCAACCCTGAACAAGGGCATAACCAGCTCCTAGTACCGACACAGTACAGAGACCAAATCTTAGAAATGGGGCACTCTCTTCCCTTTAGCGGACATATGGGACAAAACGCCACTAATCAGCAAATATCGATTCACTACTGGTGGCCAGGAATGAACTCTGATATTATCAGGTACGTGAAATCCTGCGCCAAGTGCCAACGTGTGGCACCCAAGCATTGGACACCCCCAGTTCCCATGGGTGAAATGCCAGTAGTGGGGACTCCATTTGAGCGGGTTGCTGTCGACATTGTAGGACCCCTAGAAAGGACTAAACGAAGGAACAGGTTTATCCTGACCTTAGTCAACACTTGCACTATGGAGGCAGAAGCTATACCGCTAACATGCACGGATTCCAAGCATGTCGCAGAAGCCCTCGTGCAAATTTTTACATGGTTGGGATTCCCTCAACAAGTTTTGACGGATAATGGATTCCAATTCCGTAGCCTGTAAATGGAGGAGATCTTTAAGATCTTGAGGGCCAAATACATCCACACCAGCCCGTACCATCCGTCCGGAAATGGGCTCGTGGAACGTTTCAGCGGCAGCCTCACCATGATGTTACGTAAGCTGGGACAAGAGAAACCTGAAGATTGGGACCTTTTCATTCCTGCAGCCTTATTCGCCTACATGGAAGTCCCACAGGCCTCTACAGGTTTTCCCCTAGCTGCTCTTTTATTCGGCAGACCTATCAAGGGGCCGCTTGAAGCCTTACTTCGGTCCCTGACAGACCAGAAGGCTGATGAGACAGTCGTCTCAGCCAGTAAATATGTATAGGAATTAAAGGAAAGGTTACAACTAGGATGGGATCTAGAAACGACCAACCTTAGGCGAGCACGCGCAAAGCACGCCAAACGATACAATAAAGCAGCGAAAGAGAGAGAACTGCAACCAGGGGAGAACGTTTTGTTGTTACTGCCAACCGGAAGCAACAAACTACGCATCGGACGGCAAGGGCCGTTTACCATCCTTAAAAAGATCTCGAGAACTAACTATCAGATCTCTATTAAAGGAAAGTAGAAGGTATACCATGTAAATCTGTTAAAGAAATACTTGGAAAGACCGGTGCTGTCCTCCTAACATCTCCTGGCGGTCGCCATAGCTACCGAAAACGTGGAAGATGAAGATAGTTGCACGGAATATCCATTGCAACAAACGGAATCCTTCAAAGATGTAAAATTCGGTGACACTCTCTCTGAATCACAACAGACAAAAACGAGGGCGCTACTGAAACAGTACACAGCAGTGCACACGGATATATCTGGGCGAACACATCTCGTAGAGTTCGAGATAAAACTTACAAATGAGACACCTGTTCGAACCAGAGTTTACCCTATTCCGTATGCTAAAGCTGATACGCTACGAGAAGAGACAGACAAGCTACGTAAATCAGAAATTATTAGTGAGTCTACATCTCCTTATAGTGCGAGCGTAGTGCTGTTGCAGAAGCCCAATAAGGAAGTTCGGCTGTGCATCGCTTACCGTCTATTGAACACAGTAAAGGAATTCCAACCGCAACCTCTTCGGAGCGTTTCTGAACGGTTTAGCAAGCTAAGCAAGGCACGGTTTTTTTCCAAGATTGACCTGAGTAAAGGTTATTATCAAATACCAGTCAAGGAGGAAACTAAGCCTTTGCTAGCTTTCAGCACCAGTGAAGGACACTATACGTTCAATGTGATGCCATTTGGTTTACATAATGCACCAGGAGTTCACAAGGATGATGAAAAAGCTTTTAGAACCATTGCACAGTCCACATATACACAACTTTATAGACGATATACTAGTTGCAACGGACACATACGAAAAACACATTGCTACGGTTGCTATGCTCCTCAGGAGACTACAGGAAACTGGTCTCACAGCTAGACCTAGCAAATGTCTAATCGGCTTCGAAAAGCTCGACTTCCTGGGGCATACCATTGCTCACGGTTCCATGTGGCCAGTTGCTAAGAACGTAGAGAAGATACGAGCAACAAAGAGGCCAAGATCGAAGAGAGAAACAAGGTCGTTCCTATCACTATGTGCTTGTTACCAGAAATTCATCAAAAACTTCAATGGTTTGACGGCACCCCTAACTGACCTTACAAAGAACGGGCGATCTGAGAGAATTATCTGGGACTTTAAGTGCGAAGACGCTTACGTCCCGCTCAAGAAACAGCTGTCTGAATATCCAATATTACGACTACCTGATATTACCAAACCCTTCATATTGAGAGTCGACGCATCGGGTCAAGGCATCGGGTCAACTCTGCTTCAAGCAGGCGACGATGATCCGAACCAGCTATTCCCGGTGGAATACGGCTGTCTTAAATTGAATAAAGCGGAACTGAACTATTCCACAGTGGAAAGAGAATGTCTGGCACTGGTTCATGGTATAAGGAGACACCATGATTACCTGTACGGAGTATCATTCACGGTGCAGACAGATCATGCTCCACTGGCGTTTCTTGGGGCGAACATGGAATTCAATGCGAAGATAATGCGCTGGGCATTGTTGCTAAGCGTATATTCCTTTAAAGTAGAATACATTGCAGGAAAAGAGAACGTTGGAGCAGACTTCATTAGTAAGAATTGGACAACGAAGGAGGAGGAAAATGAGATTGAAGAAAACAGTCACCCGGAAGCTACGGATACAGGTACTAATGAAGAAAATCAAGGTAGATAAGTTAAGACGTACTTTCGGTAGACATTGGTCAAGGGGAGATAATCAATCTCAGTTTCCCCCCCCCCCACATCCGTTCGTTCGTGAAGGTAAATTAAGCTACTGAACGACGAGATCAAAGAGACGATTTGCCCGTGCGACCACGTCTACGGGCGGCTTAAGTGACAAAATAGGCTTTGATTCAAAATCTAACCGCAGAAATTCCCAAAGGTGTTATGTCTCACACTGGTCAGCGACTTTTTGTCTATTTAATATATATATATATATATATATATATATATATATATATATATATATATTCCAGCTTTCAAACTTAGATTATTCAGTACCCACAGAAGTTTTGGAATATCTAGCTGCGATTTCTAGACCCACTATATCATTGGAATTACTTAGTTTTTCGTTGGAGTTGTTTTAATTTCTGTGCTGCGTACGGGTCACAAACCCAAAATCTACCAGGATCTGTGAAAAAGTCTAATCTGAGAATAACGGGTCTAAGTCCTACAGTACAAAAATAACATTCTTTTATAACTATCGGGTCTTCAAGGTGGACCGGTCTGGCCTCTTGTTTACACCCAGAAAGAGACAGAGTACCAACCCAAGGAATATTAAGAATAAATTGTAACTGGGCCTAGAGCTATCCAGATTTCTTTTTCCCAATTTTTATATACATTAAGCCCGTTGTGGCGAAATAATCAAACATTGACATTTTCCGACTATCGACCATTTGTGGTGTGACGAGGATTCTTGATCCTGAGAGTATTTAATACCTAACATTTCTGTTGAAGGTAGAGAAGGCCACCATAATGTTGAGGTCGAGACTGGTATCGTAAGATGTAGAGTGCTGTTTAAGTGAGTGAGTGGTCAGGTCAACCTGGTAGTACACTGTTGTAGTGGATGTAAGTCAACAAACGTTGAGGCACTGACAGGGGTAATATAGACTCACTCGTACAGGCTCTTAAATGTGTAGTGCTCGAAAAAAGGGTTGTGGTTGATATGATGTATGGGTGAGTAGACGTCATATAGAATGATGAACACGAATGCGTATAGGTTCTGGAACAATGTCACAAGACACCCACTTAACCAGATGTAGAAGTCAGTAATGTTGACAACAGCTGACGTTTCAATAATTTATTACGATACAAGGACAAGATACGCCGACATCATGATATATAGTCATTTGACTAAACTTGGGACATCACAGCATAATAATAATAAGGTTCTCTTCAGCTGGCATTAATGGATCATAGGCAGGCTGTCCATATCATAGTGCTGACGACAATCTATATCTCTTCTCAGCTACAGCAAATTACCCCGTATTTTGGAACGGGTCTTCAAATATATGAGTTTAAACAACTCTCGTCTGACACCAGCAAGTCAGGGTTACTTCTGGTATATAGCAGGCCGCGAAATATGGCGGGCCCCAGAATACAGTGTTCTCTGTGATTCCTTGGACAAACCTTGTTCAAGGTGATATCGCCGCAATAGCGGGATTTAATGAATATATAAAGTTCTTCGGGCATTCACCAACCCGGTACATTCAATGTCAGCATAATACGAGAGCTCAATTACTGGTATACTCGATGGACTCTTTCCCGCCCAAGGAAAAGTCACTAGGCTGTAAGCAAAATGTTATTTATGATTCTGGCAATAAAGAAAAATGAATGAAGGCTAATTTACCTTGCCATTCCTTCCGAATAACACCAAAAACTCACTCGCCTCCTAGGCGTTTAGAAATACAATATGGGGGAACAATCTTTAGACACAGAGAACTTTCCTTCCCCATAATATAAAGCCAGGTCAAAGACGAACAAAACATCTTGACCCTTTGAAAAACTACAGCTCGACTCTCGATCGGAAGTCTTTCTTAACGCGCCACAAAAGTCGCGCATGCGTCGTTAGACGCTAGACCCTCTGAGCAAAACTCAGGTGGGCAATGTTGAACACATACTAGGAAAAGACTGACCATTCAAGCCATATATGGTCAGGTAATAAGACATCGGTTCTAGTTGCAAACATTCCGAGAAAAGCTGACCATTCAAGCCATATATGGTCAGGAAACCAGACCTCGGTTCTAATATTAGATCGCTAGGTTAAAAACCAGTGGAATAACAACCACTGTTGAATTCAACCCAAGTAAAAAATGAGTAATTACCCTTCGATCAGGAATCTAACAAATAATATCTCCAAATTTAAACAGGTACATTTCACAGACTATAAACTCAGCAAAAATGCTCGCAACAGTTTACCGCAACCCCCGGGAAAAAAATGAAACTTTTTTATTTGAAATACATCCAAGAGCAAGATACCACAGGCTTGTAACGCACAAATGATGCGCAGACGAGAAGTATCACAAATAAATATGACGTCTCGACGCATGGAGCGTCAGGTGAGAATATATATCATAATATTAGAGAAAGGATTTCTCTAAGTATACACATATCCAGGGAGGGGCCACCAACGTACACTACAATGCTGGCAATGTTACAATGCAAGCAAAAGTTATTTTCATATAACACATCCAGTACCTTATGTTCATGTTTAGAAATGAAACATCATTAAAAAAACAGCGATGTCATTATCTTAATGTACCACAGTATAGTGATACAATCACATTAACAACTAAAGGTTATATCATTTAAAATGCAATATCTGCTTTAATACAATGTCACATATTATATTAACTATGTAGACGATCAATGAAGTCCAAGATCATAGACTAAGCGGGCACACCTATAGTGTTGTCCGAAGGGTAGCTATGGACATCATAATACGTCATGGTTGGCAAAATGTAAAGATTCTCCCAGAACATCAATGATTTGCTGAGAAAATACAGATAACACTATTCCATTTGATAACCGTTAGATTTTCTAATACACAGCAATCAAACATACATTCTTAACTATTAATAGTGGCCGTGCGAACTTTCGGCCCTTATATTGTGTTAACTAAACCTTCCTCCGTTATACCAGAGATGGTAACAGAGAAAGAAGTCACTTAATTTACAATTCGAAAGTGAAAACAAATGTGCTAACATATATTGTTATAGTAAAGAACTGTCATATGTCCAGATGTGTATCAGGAAATCTAGGACACAAGAGTTAAGTGGAGTCATGTGGGCATCTAGACAGTATGTCTGCCATCACATTATCCAAACCACGGATAGCTCGTACCGTGAAATGAAAAGGTTGAAGAGCAATGGCATATCGAGTGGATCTCGAGCTCTTCAAGTTCTTACTCTGAATAGCTGTAAGAGCTTTCTGGTCGGTTTCCACAATGAAATGCGCGCCAAGAAGGAATCTTTGTAGCTTAAGGATTGACCAAACCATAGCCAACAATTCACGGTCTAGAACCGAGTAATTTCTTTCTGCCGCATTCAGTTTCCTAGAGATATACATTATAGGATGCAGCGTTTCTGAATACTCCTGCATTAGTGCCGCCCGGATCCCAGTGGATGAAATGTCACTTCGAAGAACAAAAGTCTTATCAGTAGTAGGTAGCCTTAAGATAGGAGGAGATGAGAATAAAGTTTTAATCTGATCCAATGAAGACTGGCATTCTTGGGACCAGCGCACCATATTATTAGATCCTTTCTTCAATAGGGTTGAAAGAGGTGCCATAATAGAAGATAGATTCGGAATGAATCTCCCGTAGAATTGTATTAAACCTAAGAGACTACGTACTTGCTTTTTTCTTTTAGGAATAGAAATGTTTAGTATCTTAGAAGTATTGTGGTCCTCTGTCTTCAAGAGACCATGACCAACACGGTGACCCAGGAAAGAAATTTCACTAAACCCAACAAAGGCTTTAGAGGGTTTTGCAGTCAAATTATGTTCGCGTAGAGTAGACAGTAATTCATATAAACCCAAACAGTGATCTTCCCAAGAATCACTGAAAAGACAGATATCGTCCAAGTATGCAATGACATCTGACCGATATGAGAGAATTCGACGCATCATGCGTACGAAAGTAGCTGGGGCGTTCATAAGGCCGAAAGGCATGAAATTCCATTGAAACAAACCCCTAGGTGTTGAGAAAGCAGTGAGAGGTTTGGCGCGTTCAGTAAAAGGAACTTGCCAATAACCTTTCGACAAGTCGAGTTTGGTAAAGAATCGAGAATTAGAAAGTCTAATAAGTAGATCTTCTAATAAAGGCATAGGTTCAGCATCGAACTTCGTAACTTGGTTTAATTTGCGATAATCGACGCAAAGGCGTATGTTATTGTCTTTCTTTCGAACAATAACCACGGGCGAAGAGTATGCTGAAGTGGATGGTTCAATTATTTTCAATTGTATCATTTCATCCATTTCTTTCTCGACCTGTGTTTGAAAATGAATAGGGATAGGGTAAGGTCTGACCCTGATAGGATTATGGTCAGTAAGAATTATGTCATGTTCAATGACATGTGTGTGTCCAGGAATGTCGGTAAGGACATCCTGAAATGTTTGTAACATAGAAGAGACTTGTCGCTGTTCTTCAATAGATAAATTAGGAGAAACAGTAACGTTTTCCCATGATTCCATAGAATGAAGTGGAATCACTGGAAGAGGAAGATTAACATCTGAGAAAGTAGTTTCCTCATCCTGTATAACCGACAGGGATGAGTAATGACCACGAGGGACTGGAGAATCGTCCGTCGCCTGGAAAATAGGCTGCAAATAGTCTGGTCGTTCATGAAATTCCGTGAGCATGTTTATATGAATGGTTTTATGCTTTCCGTCAATATCGACAACATAGTCGACATCGGAAATTCTCGAGACTATTGTATACGTACCTTTCCATGCAATAAGAAGTTTGTTCTCCCTACAAGGGAGCAAAACAAGTGCTTTGTCGCCAGGACAAAGTTGTCGTAGGCATCTATTCTTATTTGCAAATTGCCTTGCCTTTTCTTTAGCAAATTTGGATGAGGAAGAAGCTAGTTTGCGTGCTTCGATAATCTTCTGCTTGAGAGCAATGACATACTCATATGAAGATTGAGTGTCATCGTTAATATTATCAGCAGTTATAAGATCATGAAGTAAAGACATAGGACCGCGGTCGCGCGCCAAAGACAAGTTCAAAAGGAGAAAACCCTGTATGTTCGTTGGGGACCTCTCTATATGCAAAGAGAGAAGCGGGTAAAACCCTGTCCCAATCCTGAGGATGATCCTCAGTTATCTTCCCAAGTAAATTCTTGAGTGTCCTATTCAAACGTTCAACTAACCCATTAGACATTGGGTGATAAATACTACTCAGAGACCTTTTAATATGCAGAGTAGACATTACCTGCGACATAGTGTCTGAAATTAGTTGGGTGCCATGGTCTGGCAATATTTCTCTGGGAAATGCCAAACGAGAAAATATCAGCCAAAGAGCGTCTGCGATATAGGCAGTGGAGATGCTCTTAAGAGGTATAGCCTCTGGCCAACGTGTGCACATGTCAACGCATGTAAGGATAAATTGATGTCCTCTGGCCGACTTGATCCTAAAAGGGCCAATAATATCTATTGCCATTTTCTGAAACGGCCGAATAGTAATGTCCGAAGCATGGATAGGTGCTGCATGTCGTGGACCTCTCGATTTGACCTCTTGACATATTTTACAAGATCGGCAATAATTACGTATGTCTTTATTCACAAATGGCCAAAAGAAAGCCGCAAGAACTCTCGACTTAGCACGGGAAAAACCCATATGTCCAGCACACTGAGAGTCTTGAGCATGTTGCAGAATTTGGACTCTCATACTCTTGGGCACAAGAATTTGTGAATGCATAGACGTAGTCGAGTCTTGTACCATACGCACAAGTACGCCATTCTTCATTGTAATCCTAGATTTGCGATTTGTGTTCTGATTTGGATCACCCTTTTTAGCAAGAAGGAAGAATTTTTTTAAAGAAGGATCATCTTCTTGCAGTTTTATAAAAGAGTCACGCGAAATCACCAAGTGACCATCTTGGCTATGCACTTCATTACTTTCAGTCGATGAAGTTTGAGGCATATTAAGAGCTTGTGCTCTTGTGACGACTGCATTGGCAGCATGGATATTTTGTTCTTCCCAAGCAGCAATCTGCTGCGGGGTGCATTCCCTAACTCCGTGAATACGACCGATGATAAGATCCGCAATAGGATTCGGTAGAAGACACGCGTGGACATCTCCCGTAAAGAAGGGAGTAGCAATGTGAATGATAGCAGTTGGATACTTTTCCAGAGTGCCACCAAATGTCACACATTTGACCACCTTTCCCGTCGCACAGGAAGGATCTATAAGAGATTGCTTAACTCCGATAGTAGTGCATCCAGAATAAAAAAGGACTGAGACTGTATTATTTACTAGACCTTTATGCAAGATAAGAGATCCTCTCCCGTAATGTGCAACTGCAGTAGGAAGAGCGGGAAGAGGATGACCACAACTTAAGGTAGTTACAGTAGTCGGTTCGAACAATGTAGTGCATTGGGGGCATTGAGATGCTCTCCCAAAATCGAAAGCAGAACAAGTGATAGCATTAGAGTTTTTATTATCGTTTACTTGATTACAGGCTCCCTGAGACTCTTGTTGTACAGAGTTTGCCTGGTGATATGATCTATATTTTTTTTGTTGAGATCTACCGAGATTATTATTTCCTCTGAAATTATCATTGTTTAATCTACTGTAACCATTGTTCTGGTTTGAATCCCAGTTTCCATAGTCACTATTGTCATTTTCCCATTGATGAGAATATTTATCAGTTTGATTTCGTTTTCTCCGTGAAGAATAGCTTGGATAGTTCCTATTGTGACTACCCCTGCGAAAGTTTCTATAATTGTTGGACCCAAAATAAACAATAGGTACAATAGTCAGCATTCTAAGGATCAGAGGATCCAACGCTGAAGGGTACAGCTGAACTTGCTTCAAAATAACTGTAACGACGATGGTATCGGAACTTGACCTTCTGATAACAATTACAACGTTGGAATCGGCACTTGACCTTCAATTACGACGAACTTGACATAATGACGACTAAAGCCCCATCAAGCTGGCACACCATAATGTTGAAGGTAAAGAAGGCCACCATAATGTTGAGGTCGAGACTGGTATCGTAAGATGTAGAGTGCTGTTTAAGTGAGTGAGTGGTCAGGTCAACCTGGTAGTACACTGTTGTAGTGGATGTAGGTCAACAAACGTTGAGGCACTGACAGGGTTAATATAGACTCACTCGTACAGGCTCTTAAATGTGTAGTGCTCGAAAAAAGGGTTGTGGTTGATATGATGTGTGAGTGAGTAGATGTCATATAGAATGATGAACACGAATGCGTATAGGTTCTGGAACAATGTCACAAGACACCCCCTCAACCACATGTAGAAGACAGTAATGTTGACAACAGCTGACGTTTCAATAATTTATTACGATACAAGAACAAGATACGCCGACATCTGTTGCGCACTTATTAGTCTGCGACGCACAGATTATGGTACGTTGGCATACAAATGGAAAGTTATGGCTATTTGTCTGAGGAAAAGCATTTAATTGAGAATCTATGATTCTGAGAGTAAGGGGACAGAACCCGGATCGGTCGATGTTAGATTCGATTACATGGGTTATCTCTTCTTGTGGGTCAATCTGGTGTATAAATATTGTTTATGTCATTTTTTGCGTCAGGTATGGCCAGAAACAGAATGGTCTTGTTTAAAATGTTTATGACCTGAATTTATATGTATTCCTTGTCTAGTTAAGGTGATTGGCTCTTATATCTTTGTATCTTTGTATTTCTATGTCGGACTATTTTGTGAGCTGAACTCTGGGGGGTAAAAGGCGTTGTTAGGCATGCGCATCGGTTCTTGAGAGAGAAGAGGAAGGCTGCCATGTCGTCGTGTCAATGGCTGGTTATTTAGAAAGTGTAAAGAGTGATTTGTGATCTATTCTAGGAAGGAGATGGTGTCTCTGTATAATGGCATTATCAGAGATTCTCCTATATCCATTATTAACGCCTAGGAATGGCGTGCGTTATTCGCCTGTATGTGTTTTCTAAACCAAGGTAAAACACATAACCTTTTTTGTTGAACTTTGTCGCTAAGACGAAACGAGAGACGTATTATCGTGCATCTGGGGTTGCTGACCACGGATGAAGATGACATGTAATTTAGCAGCACCAGATTACTCCAGTAACCAGCTTATTGATAGCAGAAATAGATAGAAGCAATGAGGACATTTATGATTATATATCGAAGTAATCCTGCTTCATACTTCTCCATCCCAGGTGAGCGAAGCTCACGGAGGAGGAGCCATTTTTGATTCCCGCCATTGTAAGACTATCATCGGAGAACAGAAAATGTCTTACTACCTGATGATGGTACAGGGAGATAGATAATATAAAATTCCATTAATGTGGTTTAACTTGGTCGTAATAAACATTGGATGAACTTTCGGCTTGAGAATATTAGCCAGGAGAAGGTTCGGTCAGTGAACCATTATTGTTGATGTTGTATGTATCCACCTTAACTGACGCGATTAGTCAGTTAGAACCTGAGACGATAGACAGCTAGGAGATTGAGTGTTTCCTTTCTATCGTTCCTTCATATTGATGTACCACATAACTATACATCTGATACTGTCACCCATTTTTCAAGTATATGATGATTGTTGTGCCAACGTGTTCTAATGACTGTAGCTGTGAGGTCGAAGTGTATGTCCATTAATGAATGTATGAAACGTCATCAGTGGTCTGCCCTTATTGACTTCTGCTTATGATTGAGTGAGTGACTTGTCAACTCAACAGAACTACACACACATTCGCGTCCTGTACACCTACATTTCTGACTCAATGTCAGCACTGTGTCGCAACGAGTTGACCTTCCATCTACGTTCCAGTATGACCCTATTAAACTGCATGAAACTCATACTTATCAATGCGATAGCTACAAAACCTACTTATCACATCATGATATATAGTCATTTGACAAAACTTGGGACATCACAGCATAATAATAATAATGTTCAATGCAGCTGGCATTAATGGATCATAGGCAGGCTGTCTATATCGTAGTGCTGACGACAATCTATATCTCTTCTCCGCTACAGCAAATTACCCCGTATTTTGGAACGGGTCTTCAAATATATGAGTTTAAACAACTCTCGTCTGACACCAGCAAGTCAGGGTTACTTCTGGTATATAGCAGACCGCGAAATATGGCGGGCCCCAGAATACAGTGTTCTCTGTGATTCCTTGGACAAACCTTGTTCAAGGTGATATCGCCGCAATAGCGGGATTTAATGAATATATAAAGTTCTTCGGGCATTCACCAACCCGGTACATTCAATGTCAGCATAATACGAGAGCTCAATTACTGGTATACTCGATGGACTCTTTCCCGCCCAGGGAAAAGTCACTAGGCTGTAAGCAAAATGTTATTTATGATTCTGGCAATAAAGAAAAATGAATGAAGGCTAATTTACCTTGCCATTCCTTCCGAATAACACCAAAAACTCACTCGCCTCCTAGGCGTTTAGAAATACAATATGTGGGAACAATCTTTAGACACACAGAGAACTTTCCTTCCCCAAAATATAAAGCCAGGTCGAAGACGAACAAGACGTCTTGACCCTTTGAAAAACTACAGCTCGACTCTCGATCGGAAGTCTTTCTTAACGCGCTACAAAAGTCGCGCATACGTCGTTAGACGCTAGACCCTCTGAGCAAAACTCAGGTGGGCAATGTTGAACACATACTAGGAAAAGACTGACCATGCAAGCCATATATGGTCAGGTAATAAGACATCGGTTCTAGTTGCAAACATTCCGAGAAAAGCTGACCATTCAAGCCATATATGATCAGGCAACCAGACATCGGTTCTAATATTAAATCGCTAGGTTAAAAACAAGTGGAATAACAACCACTGTTGAAATCAACCCAAGTAAAAAATGAGTAACTACCCTTTGATCAGGAATCTAACAAATAATGTCTCCAAATTTAAACAGGTACATTTCACAGACTATAAACTCAGCGAAAATGTCCGCAACAATTTCCTTCTAGTATCAAATTTATCAGCTACTGACACTGTGACCATTAAATCTCTTAAGTAATTTCCTACCTGGACTCATTGATGTGTCATAAACAGAATCCTAGTAACAGTAACGAAGCAAGCGTTTCTTAGTAATAGAATTAATTAGTCTTGGAGAAACTGGGGCTGGTTTCGCCAAATAACCCGACCTTGGATTTGTGGATGTATCATGGAGATATGTTCCAGATGTGGTGAAAGCACTTATTTGGTAAGTGAGAATGAAATGTGATCACATGGTTGTCAGAGCGAGAGAAAGAAGGAATGAATAATTCTTAAATTTGTATAACTAATATACTCACTTTGTTGTGCCTTTCTTATGTTTTGCTAATACTGTTTATTTCAGAATAGATTAACTGAGAAACTCAGTTCTTTACAGCATAGGCAAATTCTAGACTATAACGCAAAACCTTGTGACTTTTTTTTTGGGGGGGGGGGGATGGGGGGAAGGGGTTTGGGGGGGGTTATTAACTTCTTCTAACGGAATCTTGTCTCAACAGAGGGAGGGGGGATTACACTTATGGGTCTATTCCTTATTAATTCTGTAACCTATGATTTTTATGTTTTGATATTTTGATAAATGTTGTGAAGTTCTTTATCATAAATAAAAATAACATAAAACTTAGTAACCGTGTCGGTCAGCTTGTCCCAATATCCCTACTCCATTTAATATAGTTTTCACGTTTGTGCGTCTAATTGTCGTTACTTATCTGTGTGTGGGTGTATGTCAGTGGTTGATATATATATATATATATATAGATATATATATATATATAGATATATATATATATATATAGATATATATATATATATATATATATATATATATATATATATATATATGTATATATATATACATATATATATATATACATATATATATATATATATATATATATATATATATATATATATATATATATATATATATATATATCTAGAAAGTAGACTGTCTGGTCAACAAATTTCTGTTGTAGAGATAGGCTGGACTAGAGTATCTTCTCAATTCTAGGGACAGACTCTACCTTTCATCATTTCACTCTTGAAATCTATTTTCTTTACCTTTTCTTTCCCTGAGTTATCACCTGTTCTAGTTCTATTTAGACGGGACCAAAATCGATCATAAATACCTATCAAAAATCTACGACAGTATCCTCAGTAATCACCGAGAACTGCGATTGGCTTGATAACTTATGGTGTGCAGCAGCATCAACGTTACATGGAGTTGTAAATGACAGACAGAAAGAGGGAGGAATTGTCTCATGGACGAGAGTTCGAAGATGCACTAGACAACAGAAAATGAATAGTGATAAAGGACTCAGAAGATTATATCATCATCATCCGCTGGGATCTCTTCAACTAGGATCGGCTGCAATAGACCTCCAACATTTTCTGTCTCATGTCTTGCTGGTACACTCTGATAGACTCTTTCCTGTCCATCTCTTGATGTTATCCTCCCACTTACAGCGCTGTCTTCCTCTTGAACGTGTGCTTTCAACTCTTACTTCTATTGTGATCTTCAGTTAAGTGTTTGGTTTGGTTTTAATATCATTGCATACGGACAGTGCTCCGATTTCCTCCCTTAGTGTTTTCTACTCTTTCCATGAGAATATTATGTATAATCCGTCAAAGTTACTGCATCGCTTTAAGATGAGATAAGAAAAATGGATAAATAAAATATGAAACATTAATTAAGTGATACTTTTTTGAGACACTCGTTAGTCGCAATGTCTCCTTACTGGTATACTCGATGGACTGCTTCCGTTATGCTGGAGATGTTTGAACTGATGACCTTGTTTTTTTTTAGTATAAATTATGATACGCATCTGTAAATTTGTGTAACTGTTATTGTACTGTTACAATGTTGGGATTTTATTTTATTGTACTTTCTTGTTATTTTATTATTTAAGTAACATTTAGGATACGTGTGAGAATAAATAGATTAACTATGGAAGAAGAGAGAAAGGAAGGGCAGAATGTTAGTCGGGCCTGCGTGACCAATTCTAAACCCTTTGAAAATAAAGTTCGTTCGTTCGTTCTCTATCTATCTATCTATCTATCTATCTATCTATCTATCTATCTATCTATCTATCTATCTATCTATCTATCTATCTATCTATCTATCTATCTATCTATCTATCTATCTATCTAAATTATCTATCTATCTATCTATCTATCTATCTATCTATCTATCTATCTATCTATCTATCTATCTATCTATCTATCTATCTATCTATCTCTGATAATGTTTGTACTTTTCAACATATGTTATGTCATGCTTATAAGTAATTAATGTTAATATGAGTGTGCTATATTATTATTTTACTTTACAACGTTGAATTCCTTGAATTTGATATGTAAAATGCATATGAGAATAAATGAATTCAGTATGAAAGGTGAGAGAAAGGAAGGGCAGAATGTCAGACGGGCCTGCGTGCCCAATTCTCAACCCTTTGAAAATAAAGTTCGTTCGTTCGTTCGTTCGTTCGTTCCCCAACAACTCACAGCCTTATTTCAGATTTCTACCATCTCAGGTCAGATCCGACACGTCGCCCGACACCAACTAGCAAAATTGTTGTCTTAATTAATTTTTAATCACACTTCGAGCTTTCATTTTGGAGACATCACACACTCAGACACTTGCTGTATGCTCTTTGCTCAGCGAAGAAAGTGGTTACGCCATGTACGCCACTAATAGTAGCGGGTTGTATTTATAACTAGGGAGTACTAATGTTGGAAGTATCCTGGGATATGTCTGAACATAAAAATAGACACATTTAAATGTATTATTTTCATTCACCTTTAACAATGTCACAGTCAAACGTGTTTTAATTTCTGTTCGCATATTTACACGCACATATAGATATAGACAGTGTGTCATTTGAGAAAAGGTGCTGCAGAGGGTCATGAACCATCTTGGCCTATTCGCAAATACAGCACTGTAACCATCGCACATATTTTTTCTACAACCAACGAGGTGCTGGGGGTTGGCGCGTATTCTTTTGAAATATCAGATACAAGAACAGTCTTTTTTCCTACACTTTCAGCTTACGTCTGACAATTACGGACATCGAATGACTCTCCTCAGTGGATCGTACAAGATGGCATGACATGACAGGATATCCGGCAAATTGTAAGTACATGGAAGACACAAACCGCAATAGACAACATAAAAGATGTGGTCACCTGGATTGAGCTCAGTTTTCATATTCGAAGCATTGATAGGTATTTATTATCTGGGGTTCGTTTCTCGCTGTATTAAAAAAAAATTAAATGTTGCCTCCTTTTTCGTTCAACCTTGACAATGGGTCCGTCGGTTATATTAGGGCGCATATTCAAATTGTATAGACCTTACGGCCAGGAATAAGTATATAATTGTTTCTCGCTATCTTCTGGGCTTACGTATGGTTAGAAATGAATCATGTATTCTATTGTGTTTGAAAGCCGAAAAAAAAACGTCGATATTTAGTGGGTATCTCAGATACTAGAACCCTCGCGATCTTTTATCCTTGCTCTAAATCAACAGCCGCTTAAACTAGGACTATTCCCAACCAATTATCAAAGATCTCTCTTGGTGCTCGTTGTACTAAAAAAGAAAGAAAAACCACACGACCTTATGGACCGCAAACACGAGCTTTTCTTCTCCAGACGTGAGTGGTCGTCGATGACCGTGTTAGCGAAAGACGACCAGCGAAAATAGCTGGCTATAACAACGGCCTACAAGACTCTTGTGAGCAATTCTGGAAATTGTGTGAGAATTTAGGAGGGCAGCCGGGTGAGAGCAGAACATCGGGAGATAAGGGAAAGAACTTGGAAGAGTTAGAGCTAAACACACATTACCTCCCGGTGATTTATAACGCAAATCTAATGAACGTCCAGTTTTGCGCTTTTTCTGGAACTCTTCCATTACACCCCCACCCCCTTTTCCCCAGCAGTTTCCAAATTGATAATAAACGTCTGAAAGAAAAGACAAGACAGAGTAACATTTTCCTATTCTTCTTTCTCTGTCTGTTCTCTGTGCAGCATTGGTCTTCAGTTATATTATGATAGTGTCACGGATTGCCTCTCCTTCTTTGCAGTAGTTGTCCAACAATGGCCAAAACTCAACGGTATCCAAATGTGTCGTCAAAGGTGTTCACCTTCGCACAAGATTACTCTTCATTCATTCATTCATAACCCTCCACTCCCAAAGGAGCATAGGCCTTCAACAAACACATGCTAAGTCCTCTTGTCAGGTGCCTTTATCTCAAGTTCTTTCCACGTTCTCTTCATCATTTTCACCTCTGTTTCCAGCTCTCTTCTCTATGTGCTTCTTGGTCTACCTCTGCTTCTCTTGTCCTGGGGGCAAGGACTGTCTTGTAATGCTATCAACAGGTTTCCTCCGTGTGTGTCCTATCCATCGCCAGCGTCTTCTTCTCATCTCTTGTTCCACTGGCACTTGTCTAGTTCTTGTCATCAGTTCCACGTTGGTAACCTTGTCATACCATTTTAATCCCTCTATTCTACGCAAGCACCCATTTATGAAAGTCTGTAGCTTTTTGGTTGTTGTCTTTGTTGTTCTCCAGGTCTCAGAGCCATACAATAGGACTGACATCACATTTGAGTTGAAGATTCTTATTTTCGTGTTGGATCCGATTTCTCTTGATCGCCATATATTTCCCAATGCAATGAAAGCTCCTCTTGCTTTTTGTATTCTTAGTTTGATATCACTATCTGTCCCTCCAACTTTGTCTATATTGCCTGCCAAGATATATGTACGATTCTACATCTTGTATCGGTGTTTCTTCAAGTTCAACCCTGTTATCATTACACTGCATTTATTCTCATTATTTTTGTCTCTTCCCTATGTATTTTCAGACCCAATTGCTGTGACTTCTCATCGAGTGTCTTCAATTTGTCCTGCATCTGATTACGGTTATGGTACAGCAGAGCCAAGTCATCAGCAAAATCCAGATCATCCAACTGCTTAGTCAGAGTCCACTGGATTCCATTTCTGTTGTGTGTTGTCAATGATCTCATTACCCAGTCTATTGCTAGTAAGAAAAGAAATGGAGAAAAGAGGCATCCCTGTCGCACTCCTTTTCTTATCCCAAACGGTTCTCTAAGCGGTCTTTCGTGAAGAACTCTACATGTCATGTCTTCATATGTTTTCTTTATTAAATTAATGATCTTCAGGGGAACTCCATAATGCCTCATCAATTTCCAAAGTGATTCTCTGTCTACACTGTCAAATGCCTTTTCCGTAGTCCACAAATCCGATGTATAGTGGTGAATTCCATTCCAGACTTTGTTCAACTATTATTCTCAAAGTGGCTATCTGGTCTGTACCGGATATGTTTTGTCGAAAACCTGCTTGTTCATCTCTCAGATTTTTGTCTATGGACTCTTTTAATCTCTCAAGGATAATCCTGTTTAAACTTTGCCTGGCACTGATAGTAACATTATTCCTCTATAATTTGTGCACTTTTGTAAATTTCCCTTCTTAGGCAACTTAACCAGATATCCTTCCTTCCATTCTGCTGGTATCTCTTCCTTTTCCCAGACTTTACCAAGTAATTTATATAGCATCTCTGTAGCCGTGTCGATAACTGCTTTGATGGCCTCTGCTGGAATGCCATCAGGTCCAGACGCTTTCCCATCTCCTAGAAGCTTTATGGCTTTCTTTATTTCTTCCTTCTTTGGTCTTTCACCGTTAATTTGTAGCTCTTCTTTTGCTGGCTGGATGTCTGGGGGATTTTGTGGAGCTGGGCTATTGAGAAGGTCCTCAAAATATTCTATCCACCTCTTCATTTGCTCTTGTATATTGCTTGTATTTCCCTGTTAGCTTATTTGTGCTGTTATACAGTTCTCTCATATTTCCTTTGGCTGCAGCATCTTCTGCTGTGACAGGGAATGCGTCATTTTAGGAATTTTCCTTTATAACAAATGCAGACCATAGCTTAGTGGATAGAAGTCAGTTAAAATTTAATCATAGGAACGGACTATAGGATGGAAACAGCGTAGATTACTTTTTTATCCAATCGTGAGCTCAGAAAATTTTGAAGAGACGCGAATTTCCCCAGCAGCCTAGTTAGTTGGAAGGGACGCGTCTAGCTAGTAAGACAAGCAAGTTTGTGCTCATAACGCAGTAGTTTACTGCATGAAAGTTTATTCAAGTTGAAGAATTAGAAATTCCAGGGATGATGGCATGTTCTCTTCAAAGTGCATTTTTGTGTATTTAAACTCTGTATTCGAAGTCTGTAAGTAGGAACTAATTACTATACAATTATTGACATGTCGAAATCGAATGATTGTTGCAGATTTAGAAAGGAAATAATGGCTGAAAGATTTCTTTTCAAATGTACATGCAGGATTGATTTGTTTTGATGAAGCAATAACATATCAGGAGGAGATATGGCAATTTTATATCCTGAAGAAGCAGAGTAATCCCTATTGAACCACTGACATGCACTTACTTGAAAATATGGCATTATGAACAACAAAGAATTTCCTAAGAATAGTACCAGAGTGGTTATAATGAAGTTAGAAACTCATACAGCGGGATTTTGAAAAGAAATATGCTCTGAAGAATAATTGTCATATGTGTCTTATGAAGTTTTGCCATGTCGACTTGTAATTACGTTATAATTAAATAAAAGTCACGTTTATACTAAAGGCAGGTCGTCACTCATTTGCTTTGCCATACATTCATGAGAGGAAGGAAGGAAAATATAAATGAACCATAACTGCTCTTGCTGGTAAATCATATAAATAAAACTCATCTGCTCTAATACAACACCTTAGAGGATAGTCCCCGAACCTGGTAAAATCCCGTAAGACTGTAAGGGAGAAATAGCGAACTCTAGCAGTCAAGCTAGTAAATCTAGATCTAACACTCTCTGCAATAAAACAGCAACCCCCAATTCCCTACCCGGCCACACATAGCTTATATGTTGCCTAGTGACCAGTCCTCTATAAAAGAGCAGAAGCGAAGATGGATCAATTAATGGAAAATTTCCAGCAACGTGGGGTAGAACAGCAGCAGCAACAGGAAAACAGATTCGCTCAAGCACAACCACTGCAGCCCCAGGACAAACAAAATATGGAAGGACTAACACTGATAGCGCTACGGCAAATTACTGAAACCCTACAGAAAAATGACAACTACGCGAAATTCACACAGGTTAGATCCATTGTTCAGCCGTTCGATGGAAACAAGAAAAAATTCAGAAGATGGTTGTCCGACATGGAAAAATTTGCGGCACTAGCAGAGGCAACAACTGATGAAGAGAAAAAGAAAATCGCTCTGTTAGGTTCTGATTCGTACGTGACTGATTTTTTAAGAAGGAGGTCCCAGCAGTGCCCCACAGAAACCTACGAGCCCCTAAAAAAAGAGCTCACCCAGAGATATGGGGAAATCATAGACAAAATGCATGCTTGGTCAGTCCTTAGAAGCATGAAACAGGAAAGAGATGAATCGGTACAACTTTTTGGAGATAGATTCCTCAATATGGCAGAAGAGGCGTTTTGCGGAGAAATCCCTACCACACCTGATGTAGAAATACAGTTAGTGGGGATATTTGCCGATGGCCTTAGAGCAGAAAATATCAGAAGGCATCTCATTAGAAAAGACATCAAGACTATTGCTGAAACAATCCAAGCAGCAATACAGGAGGAAAATCTTCACCGAAGGTTCCAACAAAGAGCAGGTAGGGAACCCCGACCAGAATATAGGGACTATAATGAGCATGAGCCTATGGAAGTTGACCATGCCAGGAGGCAATGGACTCGCCCACGACAACGAGATGATAGGCCTCGCAATTATAGACCCCCCACACAGAGGCAAAACGACGTCAATAATGTCAATCCAAACGGATGCTTCACATGCGGTAGGCTCGGACATGGTTACAAGTCCTGTAGAGCAAATTACAATAATGCACCATTCAGAAGAGGAGGTTATCAACCACAACAACCCGCACCACCCCCACGTGATTACACCAGAAATCAGTATACCAGAGGCACACCTCAACCCCTCATGCGTCAGGGAAACGGCCGCGCCACTCACTAAACAGGACCGTTAGTGAGGGCAACAATCACAGAAAATGGTCCAAAACAAAAGAAACAACACAGAACAGAAATTGTCAAGTGGGCCCATCCAGAAAAATACAATATGAAGAAATGCTGCATGATGGAACTAAAATACATCCGGACCCCAGTTCGTGCATCATGGCTATACAGGGCCAACAATATAGAGCACTGGTAGATACAGGAGCATCCATCAGCCTTATTAGGTTCCAGCTGTTCAAGAGGATCCAACACTTAGTACGATTTCAACCGTCCAAAACACACCTAGCTTCAGTCACGGGACAAAGACTAAATTCAGTTGGGACAGCATGGCTAAAATTTTCCTTAGGCGAAACAAATTTTGAACACCCATTTGTCATTACTAAAGGAATGTCTAGAAATCTTATCCTAGGGAGGGATTTTTTTAACAAATACAAAGTTCGAATATACTATGACCTCCAGAAAATCAAAGTCAACAATACATACATAGATCTCCAGGACGATATCCACATAGCGTCTTTGGTAAGGCTGACAGCTCCCATAACGGTGGCTCCAAACTCCCTGGTCATAGCAAAAGGCAGAGTAAAAAATTCTGAGTACATAACACCAGGGCAATCAATCCAAATACAGCCCCTAGCGGAAGAAAGCATTGTTGATGACCCATTGTTGCAAATTACAGAGGGAATCGCTGAAGTCTCGAAGGCTAGAGATTTCCCCATCATGATATTGAATATGTCAGGAAAAACTACCACTATACATAGAGGCACAATTGTAGCACAAGTGGATACGTCAACGTTAAGACAAACCAAAACCAATAGAGACCATGCACAAATTGTCTCAACCACTCCCACTGGACATAATGCACGAAATCGCAGAACAAATAACCATAGTACACGGAAAGTAAACAGTTATAAGGCTTATGCAGAAAAAGACAGCAATATCAGTCACAGTTATGTTACACCACAGCATACCCTACCCAGATGGCAGAAACGAACCAGTCCACACATAAGAAGAGAAAGGCCACAGTATGAAAATGACTATAATTACTCATTCTTGCGCCCCAGCACACCACGAGAAAAGATGAAGTGCTGTATATCACAGAGTAACAGAGAAACAGACATTGTCTTGCCAGGAGGATATCCAAAGCAACAAGACAGGGATACATGCCCCATGGAGTATCTATATAACTCAAAAACAGGTGGATATGATAAAGTCCCGAAACCAATTGAATGTTCCGAAGAAAAGGAAGAATTCTTATATGACTCCACCACAGGAGGATACTATAGCAGCAAAGTTGGAAACAGAAAGAATGAAATATTTTCGCTCAGGGAAAGACGACATCCCTATAGCACAAACGGAAGAAATACAGTAACGTACGCGGATAAGCGCAGTTACGGCAGAAAGAATTGGAAACAATGACACAATAACGACTACCCCAGAAATAATACAGGAGACGTATATACAGTAAATGCAGTGACAAATGGAAATGCACACAGCACATGGCAGAGGAGACAATACCAAGCACAGCCCAACGAATGGCAAAGAAATATACAAAAGAAGGTCACATACCAGGAGCAGAGATTTTCACAAGATGCAAGAAAAATTCCCCAATACTATGGGAAGGAAACGGAGGCAGCAAGACAGACCAGAAATATAGTGGCAGATCATAAACACAGAGAGAGAATAGCTCAGTTACTTGCAACCCTGAATGCCACAGAAGATAATGAGCCACGTTTGAAAACGTTTGTAGAAAAGCACCAAGATGTATTCGCACTAAACGACATGGAATTGGGCAGAACTAACACTGTCACAATGGACATTCAAACAACTACCGAGGAGCCAATACATATGAAACCCTATCATACACCCTTGAAAAACAGAGAGCTAGTGGAAAGGTCTATAAATGAAATGCTACAGGCAGGAATCATCGAAAGATCCCGCTCCCAATGGTCCTCACCCATAGTGATCGTAACAAAGAAAGATGGCTCCAGTCGCTTTTGCTGCGACTATCGTGCCCTTAACAAAATCACAAAAGTCATTTCCTACCCCCTCCCCAGGATAGACGATCTACTTGCGACGCTAGGAAAGTCTACATACTTTACCACACTTGATGCAAGGTCAGGCTTTTGGTGCATCCCCATGACACCTGAGGCAAAACAGAAATCCACATTCTGTTCACATATAGGAAGCTTTTGTTGGAATGTGATGCTATTTGGTCTAAAAGGATCGCCAGCAACATATATGTCACTCATGGATAAAGTGTTAAAGGGTCTACATCAATTTGCCCTGGCATACATAGACGATATCCTGATACATACCGCAGGCACGATGGAAGACCACCTCCGCAAGGTTGAGACAGTGTTTGATAGACTCAGGCATCACCAAATAAAGTTAAAACTGTCGAAGTGTGAGTTTCTAAAGACAGAAACAAAATATTTAGGCTTTGTCATCAATAGACATGGCATCAGACCTGATGAAGATAAAGTCAAAGCCATAAGAGAAATGCCTAGCCCCAAGACGGTCAGACAAACACGCTCATTTATTGGTACACTGGGTTACTATAGGCGCCACATCATCAATTTCTCCAGAGCAGCAGAGCATTTGATAGCCCTTACCCGCAAGTATGCACGCTTCAAATGGACAGAAGACTGCCAGAGATCTTTTGAGTATCTTAAAAATGCCCTAACCACCATCCCACTGCTTGGACATCCAGACATTTCTCAGCCCATGATACTATACGCCGATGCCTCGAATAACGCAATTGGTGCTTGTTTGGTCCAACCAGTACTAGAAGATGAAACACCCATCCTACCAAACATCCCCAATGAGAAACCCATTGCATTCCTATCACACGCACTATCGAAGACACAGAAAAACTGGACCACCATTGAGAAAGAAGCATACGCCATACACTATGCAGTACAAAAGTTTGACTTTTATGTCAGAGGAACTAAACTCATTATAAGAACTGATCATCAACCTTTGGTTAACTGGCTCACCAAAACACAAGAACAGCCAAAGAAGTTACAGACATGGGCAATGAATTTGCAGTCCTACGACACCACTATCAAACATATCCCAGGCGAAATGAACACCTGTGCAGACCTCTTATCCAGGATTAAATATGATGATGAAACTGAAGTGAAAACAAATAGAGTCAAAAATGAAGGCACATCCTCAGAGATTGACGATAATGCAAAAGAAATTAATGAAATTACTTCATCAAGTCGAGGAAATACCTCAGATTCTGCCACTCAAGTAGAAGAAGAAAGTCAAGATATGTTTGACATGAGAGTAGAACAAGCGAAAGATGCAGAAATTGTTAAGCTGCTCACATACGTGAAGGAAAACCCAACAAAAAGTAAAGATTTTACAGTACACCCAACGGATGGAGCTCTATACTATATTGATAGTAAACAAGAAGGGACACTAAGAAAAGTCATTCCAGCACATCTAATCCCAGAAGTATTGCTACAGTTTCATGATAACAACGGGCACATGGGAAGAGACAAAACAATTGATGTTATAAAGAAAAGGTATTATTGGCAAACCTTCTACAAAGACATTACAGAGTACGTGGCCACCTGCAAAACATGTAAATTGCGGAACATGAAGCCACATTTAATTCCCCTTCAAGAAATGCAACCATCCCATTACCCCATGCAAACAGTAAGCATTGACTTATCAGGTCCTTACCCTCTCACCCAATCAGGCAACAAATACCTCCTGCACATAGTTGACCAATACTCTGTTTGGCCAGAAAGTTACCCACTCAGTGATGCCACATCGCAGTCCATCACGCAAATTTTTTTACAAGAATTCATTCTCAGGCATGGCTGTCCAAAACGAATCATTTCAGACAATGGTAAACAGTTTATCGGTAACCCATTTAAAGCCACCTTACACCAGCTGAATATTGAGCATACTACAACCACTTATTATTGCCCAAATGCAAATGGCAGAAATGAACGCATGCACGCCACCCTACATGATATTATTAGCAAATATATCAAGGGGAACCACAAATACTGGGACCTATACATTAACCAAGCTCTTGAAGCCATCCGAGTAAACGTGAACGATACCACATGAATGTCACCCTTTTTCATGCTATACGGAAGAGAACCAAACTTTTCGTTAGACAACCTACTTCGCCCACAAAGAAAATACATGGGAGAAGACCCCATAGAAATAATCCTTCAAAAAAAGTATAAAGCTCACCAGATTGCACAAAGAAATACGCAGAAGGCATTTCACAAGAAACAGAAACAACATGATAAATCAGCCAAGCTACCAACGTACAAAATAGGAGACAGAGTATACTACAAGAAACATGTACGCAGTTCAAAATTCGATGACCGATGGTTGGATGGCTACAAAATCATGAAACAAACTACGCCTGTAAACTTCATTATCTGGAATGAAGAGAAACAACACCAAACAAAAGCTCACGTAAAACAACTCAAAATTGATAATCACCGGCCCATTCCGCCTCTGACGACAAATACAAGACCAGTCAGAAAGGCTACCCTAAATTATAATCCATCCAGTACAGATTCGTCTGACATATCAGAGTCAGAGACGACAGACTCTGAATTTCACCAAGACGACCACATACCCAGACCACCTACAGATGAAATACAACGAGCAAGACAACAAAGGAATTCATCAGAAAGTGAAGAGGACATCCCACCACTTGAATTACGTAATAGACTACAAGACAGAGACCTGCGCATTAGAAATGAAGAAATCATGCCACAGACGTCACACGATGACAACACGAAAGCACCTTATATCCACACTCAAACTTACTCCCGCAGTGATAAATCGTCAGCTGATACCTATCACACCCCCCAGTTCAGGCAGTTCTAGTTTTAACACTAGTGAAAACCAAACACTGCTATACCACAAGAACAAGATTGGTCGTTCAGAACAATCAGATCCTGAAGAAACTATACCCAAGCAGATTGTTGAACCATATACCAGCAATCTTTATGGAGACGAAACAGAACAAGTCATGAGAGAAGACAGTGTCGGCCCCGGCACAGCTTTGTCAAACCCCAACGAACAAAATGACAAAGAAATGGTAGAACTATACGAACAAGACACAGACATTGATACAGCCAGTTCTATTGAAACCAGTGATGCGGATAGCACATTATTTGTACCAGTCAGCTCCAGGGTCAAACGCGCCTATACAGCAGGGTCAGATGACTCACCTCCTGTCGTTAAATGCATGAAATTGCCACAAAATGAAATCAGACGAAAAATATTGAAGAAACGCTATCGTGTTTCAAAGCACAGCCGAGAAGTGTTAGCCTCATCTCAACTAGTCAAAAACAACAGTGTGCAAATTACTGCGCCCACTGTAAACGGTGTTAACGTACAGCACAACCAGGTCAGAAGAAAAATCAAGGCGAAACATATACCTACCTCCAAACTAACAGATGTTCCAGCCATACAAACCCTAACCACAGTGAAACCATCACCGCAATCAAAAGATGTTAAGCCATCACCGCATTCGTCAATGTCCTCAATGCCCCAACAATCAGCAAATGCAGTGTTGCCTACCACACCAGTCACCACTGCTACTCAGTATGATTCTCGCCTAAGCAGTCGGGAAATTGCAATGTTGGAGTTTGCGAAAGAATTCACAAGGCTTTTCTAAAAACGCCCAGGTGTTTTATGTGTTCGCCACTCCGAACACGGTCAACGCATATGTGAAAAAAAACCTTTTTAACAATGTACTAACTTTCCCATGTACTCTATTTTCAGTTTTGACAGTTCAAATGACTTGCTTCCAGACTAAGATGTCAAAGCCTCACTGAGAAAGTTATTTTTTCCAGCCTTAGAATACTGATGCCCAGAGAACAAATCAAGACCAGCACATGGAGGATTTTCATTAGATAGTATAGTTTTGTAAAATATAAATGACAAAACAATTGATAACACACGGTGTTACGAGTTTAGTTAGTTGCTTATCCTTTACAGGACGTGGCAATAAACCCCAGCTTTTATTGGCTGTTTGTGATTTTTCTAGGCAATTTTTGTCATTCAGTAGTTTGCCATTACTACGAGTTTACAGACATTATTTAGTTACAGACATTTTCTTAATATTTAGAATGTTACACAACCTTACCTATAACACATGTGTCACACTATTCTGTTGTAACATTGATCTCTACTTTTGAAACTGATCATATTCCACGCTCCATTCACCAGACTTCTTGTCCTTGCAGTTCCAGAGTTCTGTAATTTCGCATCTTAGTGCATTTTCATGCAGACCTTACACAAGTAGTTTTTTTTTCTTCCTCTTACTAATATTTCTGTGATCTCATTTATGCTAAACTCCTTGATATCTATCACCCTAATCAATCATACTGTTCCTACTATGACATCTGTTAACAGCATATAATTCATACCCAAAACTAGTATTGTATGTTATGCTATCTTTCTCCACAGGATTATTTATTTTTCCAATGTACATTATTATTTTAGACCCAGATGTATATTAGTACTGTCAAGATTTTAAAACATTCTCCAAGATTCCATATCCCAACCTTGACTCTCTATAGTAAGATTTTCTTCACTCCACTGTTACAACATCTTTAACTTACTATTTTTCCTTTCCACTATATTGAGACGACATTCTAGACTTGTGATCTTTTCAATCCCAATCATATTCATTCCTTGGAATTACAATCATGTTGTAATCAGGAGATCCTTGATGTACCCTTTCCTCCACTTATTGACAACAGACACTGCTACAATATTCATTCTGTTCTAACCTAAACTATTACTTGCAGCCCTATTGGTTAGGATTTACTATTAGGAATATTGATAGTATCTCTAGTGTTTGGTGAATTGATTTTTATCATTCTTTCGTACTTGTGATACAAACAGAAAAGACATCACAAGAAAAGAAAAGAAATCACAAGAAAACAGAAAAGAAAAAAGAAAAGAAATCACAAGAAAACAGAAAAGAAATGGAAAAGAGAAATGGAAAAAAGAAATGAAAAAGAAAAAAAAATTAAAAGAGACAAACCATAACAGAAAAAAAAAAATGAGAAGAGAAAAACAATTGGAATGTTTTTTTTATAAGATGTATTATATGTTTATATGCCACCCTCACACATTTTGATGATGATAAGCCAATATTGTAAAACATTGACTGCCCTGAAGTTAGCAGCCGACATAAAAGAAAAAGAGAAAATAAATCACCATTTCAGAGTGTTTTTGCTCCTACTGCCCATTACCAGTCATACCCCCACCAGCATGATCTCTGATACTCCAGCAGTATTTTGTTGATACTGCCTATGACAAGTACCCCAATGACATTTGCGCATGCTGATTTTTTGCAAATGAAAAAAAAAATCCTTTGAGAGCATTAGTATATGCTAACCCCAGATTGAACACATTACACCTATTTGTTGATGATGCCTTTGCCCATGTTAAAGAAATAGCATTTGCACATGCTGACTTAGCAAATGAAATACCCCTCTACAGCATTTGTATATGCTGAATCCACATTGAACACCCATTACCGGATGATAGCCACTGATGGCACATGAGAGAATGAAGCAACTGTTTAATGATGATGAAGATGCCATTTTATATTATGGTGAAACTTTATGTTGTCACAGCTGAGATTTTGTTGTAATGTTTATGCACAAAATCTCCTACATTAACATTGGAGGAGCAATAATTTTAGTCTTTCGTGGTTACGAGATAAGACAAGGATATATAGAATATTTGATGAATACCATGGACATGGAACAAATCAGAGCAGATGATTACTGCACATATGAGGACCATATTTGAAGTCATTATTGAAGGATTATCAGTAGACAAGAGACAAATAGATTATGATAATCCCATGGAACCACAGGTACTAAGGACACAAAATGGAGATTAAATAATGGAGGAAAAAAAAATAATGACTGAATATTACTACGCCCAGAGGTAGGAGAAATAGAGATACATCTGCATTTTTGGAGAAGATATCTCTTTGATTTTTGCTCATTGCCTTTTGTAATATGAACATTGTTGTATAACAAATGACTATTCCTTATCACGAATTACAGAATGTTGTACGATAGTTGAAATAAATTGACAATTTACTATACTCATAACATACCCAGAATTACAGGAGAGAAGAAAAATACATGATTGATGAAATTGGACGTACTGAGATTTGCTCACCCCGAGGATATTGGATAAAAAAATAATGTTATCCCAAGGACAGACATGTCACAGATATATCATGGAGATATTATGACATAAGAAAAGAATACCTAGATTGGAAATGCAACAAACTTTGTCAAGGACACCATGAAATAGACCCCCGCCCCACACTTAAGATAACTGACGGACGAGATTTTTGAATTATAAGTACCATAAGTCACCCATCTGGCTGTAGTCAGCGGATGTTACAGGCACCACATAACTCTGACTAACCCTCGACCTACGAAGGCAGAGTTGGTGTCGAAATTTTGCACATATGTAAAAAGACATGTTTTTGTTCATGTTTTGGTAAAGTCTAGACATTTGTGTTAATGGTTCCATAAATGATTAGTTGATATATTGTTGATAAATATTCGCAGATATAGTACATGGACAATTCATAAGGATGTATTTCCAGTACAGAATAAGAGGAATAGGAAGGATCCACTTTGTAAATGATGGAGCACCATGAGCGAGGAATTAGACTTATAGAGAAAATGGAAATGGTACACTGTATGCAAGGATGACCAGAAATAAAATGGATAAATAGTAGTCAGAGTGCCAGGAACTTTGTCTTATGAGAATATTGTAGATTCCTCACGATCAATTGAATATTTTTTCTTCCTTTCTTTGTCACATTTTTTTGAGTGATGAAACCCCCAATTTTTTTTCATCTCATATTGTCAAAAGTGCTTACATGTCAGTTGATTGTTCCATAAATCATTGTTTGATGTGCTTTTGATAAATGTATTGCTAGATAAGGTACATAGGGAGTTACTAAGGATGAATTCTCAAGATAACAGGAGGACTAGAATAGATACAATGATATTGGAACACCATAAATGATACATTGGTGTTATGAAAAAAAAGGAGACAAACATAAACTGTATACAAGGATGCCTTGAGAGTGACAACATGGATACATATTGTCAAGAGTATAAGCAGTTGTCTTAACAGAGAAAATAAAGTAATACGGAACCCAATGTAGAAAATTCATGATGATTTGAAACTATATTTTCCTTTCCCTTATATTTCATAATATGATAGTAACATATTCGTCTGTTGGTTGCTGAATAATTAGATGTTTGAAAATTGATGTATGGTAAGTCAAAGAAGATCTTTGAAGAAAATATATATATATATATATATATATATATAATAATATTTCTAGGGAAGAGTTCACAGAAAAAAATACTGTGTTGACAGAAAAGAAGGAATGATTAGAAATAACTGACTAATGGACAGGATCACTACCAGACGCACGGATATTGGAGACAAACATCACATATTTTGAAGAAGAAAAAAAAATGTAATATAGAACTTTCTACAGTGACGGACTTAGAACGAATTTATACACTTACCATTTGGAAAATGTCAATAACAAGGAAACATACAAATAAATAAATAAGGATAAGCCATGAGGTTTTAATGCTTTTATTGTGAAAAACGATTACTTATAAAAATGATGCTGGTTATATTATCGTCTGATAAAATATGCATATTATGTCTAGAGATGTTTTCTACATGTAATAATGAGCAAGTGGCTCATTCACTGACAAAAAAAGAGAACATGATGAGTACCCATGAGAACATTGGCTATTTTATGAAAGTGGATTGCCATTACCATAGGAATTGGAGATCCTGGACATTTCTTGGGATATTGCAAAGTACTTGGAAAATAAAATAAATAAGTACGCCAGGAAGAAAAAAGATTTTTTAAGTACTTGCAGGCTTTTAATATGGAGCAAATAACAGGAAAAGAAAAGCGATAACACCCCCCACCATATCTAAGAGAATGTAATCAACTATATTTTTGAATGAAATGTAATAGATTATGATAATGCAGCCAAGTTCAGCAAATAAGATAGTTTATTGTTCATTTCCCAGTGTTGCCACTTGTCACATTTTTTTTTTTGGGTGATGACCTTATGATTGTTTTGCAGATTTTGTTGGTCAGTGTTGCCAATTTGTAAATTTGGTTGAAATATGTATTGATATGAAAGATAGTTTGCATTTTTTTGGAGATGATGTCCATCTATAAGGCCCCTTTATAGACGACAGTCCCATATAGACATAGGAGCTCAGATGTAGGAATTTCGTTACATTTTCTGAAATATTTTTACACTTAGAAAATTTTTGAATTTGAAAATTTTTTTGAAAATATTTTTGGACTTAGAAAATTTTTGGGATAAATTTTTGTTATTGATAGTACTCAAATGTCTCCCGACGGGATACATTTGCGGAGCCCCGGGATCTATATGTGACAGGGAATGCGTCATTTTAGGAATTTTCCTTTATAACAAATACAGACCATAGCTTAGTGGATAGACGTCAGTTAAAATTTAATCATAGGAACGGACTATAGGATGGAAACAGCGTAGATTACTTTTTTTATCCAATCGTGAGCTCAGAAAATTTTGAAGAGACGCGAATTTCCCCAGCAGCCTAGTTAGTTGGAAGGGACGCGTCTAGCTAGTAAAACAAGCAAGTTTGTGCTCATAACGCAGTAGTTTACTGCATGAAAAATTATTCTAGTTGAAGAATTAGAAATTCCAGGGATGATGGCATGTTCTCTTCAAAGTGCATTTTTGTGTATTTAAACTCTGTATTCGAAGTCTGTAAGTAGGAACTAATTACTATACAATTATTGACATGTCGAAATCGAATGATTGTTGCAGATTTAGAAAGGAAATAATGGCTGAAAGATTTCTTTTCAAATGTACATGCAGGATTGATTTGTTTTGATGAAGCAATAACATATCAGGAGGAGATATGGCAATTTTATATCCTGAAGAAGCAGAGTAATCCCTATTGAACCACTGACATGCACTTACTTGAAAATATGGCATTATGAACAACAAAGAATTTCCTAAGAATAGTACCAGAGTGGTTATAATGAAGTTAGAAACTCATACAGCGGGATTTGGAAAAGAAATATGCTCTGAAGAATAATTGTCATATGTGTCTTATGAAGTTTTGCCATGTCGACTTGTAATTACGTTATAATTAAATAAAAGTCACGTTTATACTAAAGGCAGGTCGTCACTCATTTGCTTTGCCATACATTCATGAGAGGAAGGAAGGAAAATATAAATGAACCATAACTGCTCTTGCTGGTAAATCATATAAATAAAACTCATCTGCTCTAATACAACACCTTAGAGGATAGTCCCCGAACCTGGTAAAATCCCGTAAGACTGTAAGGGAGAAATAGCGAACTCTAGCAGTCAAGCTAGTAAATCTAGATCTAACACTCTCTGCAATAAAACAGCAACCCCCAATTCCCTACCCGGCCACACTGCCTCTCTTGCCAACTCTTCAATATACTACCTCTTGTCTCTTTTGATACTTCTTTTTACTTCTTTGTTTGCTTCTGTGTACACTTCTTGAGTCTTGGCTTTGGAACTTCTGGTTTTGCTTGTGTTTAAATCTGCTTTCTTGTGTTTTCTGTCTTTTATCTTATTGATGGTTTCTGTTGTTATCCATGCTTCTTGTTGTCGTTCCCTTTTCCCCAGTATTTCTTCACATGTCATTCCACACAGTTTTGATTTGCTGCCAATAGTCTTCTGTATTATCTACATCTTCCAGCTGTTAGAGCACTTGGAATTTGTTGGATATTGTGACCGCAAATTTGCCTCTTATTTCTTGATTTCTTAGATGTCCTACATTAAATTGTTGTCTATAATTTTGCATTGTTGCATATCTCTTGAGTTTCATTTTCTTCTTCTTCTTCTTCCTCGTTCGCCTTCAGACTTCCACATTTATGACTCTAATAAAGGCAGCAGTCAACTCAAGGTTCCCGACATCTCCAAACAGTAGTTTCATTTTTACTTTGGCTATCAGAAGGTGGTGATCTGATGCCACATCTGCTCCTCTATATACCTTTACATCCTGCAATGATGATCTAAACTTCTTGTTTATGCATATATGATCAATCTGATTTTTTGTTCTATGGTCTGGTGATATCCATGTTGCCTTGTGTATTCTCTTATGTGGAAACATGCTTCCTCCTATAGCCAGTTGATTTGAAGCACAGAAGTTTGAGAATAGTTCCCCATTTTCATTCATTATTCCTAGCCCATGTTTTCCCATAACTTCTTCAAAGCCGGTGTTGACTGTACCTATCTTTGCATTCATGTCACCCATCAAAATTGTGATGTCTCTTCTATTTACTTTTCCCATAATTTCCTGTAGTCTAGTTTAAAATGCTTCTTTCACAGATTCTTCTTTGTCATTAGTTGGTGCATAACATTGGATGACATTTACATGTATTTTCTTTTTAGCTGTTTTAAAAGTAGCTTTTATTATTCTGGGTCCAACGGCATCGCATTCAATGAATGCTTTCTGTGCTTGTTTAGATAACATAAGAGCTACCCGTTCACTGTGGTGTGAACTTTCATCTTGATGTCCTGAGGACAGCACCAATTCACCTGTGATGAGTTTCTTCTTTCTACCCCCTTCCACTTTGTTTCACACATTCCCAGAACCTCGATTTTATATTCCCCCATTTCTGTTGCTACTTGTGCCACTTTCCTTTGTTCGTGTAATGTCCGAACATTTCAGGTGCCAAATCTGGAAGTTCTCCAGAAGAAAGAAGGTTAGTCAGTAACACAGGCTCCTTTCGGCTTTCTCTGTGTTGCATTATACGCCTCCCTGCGAGAGGACCTTCCCCTGTCTTGGATGGCTGTGTTTTATTTTCCTTAATTGACTTCTCCATGTTTGTTGAAGTTTTTTGTGGTTTAATTTTTTTACAGGATGGGGTAACAAGCCCCATGCCCAACCCTCCTTAGTCGCTTTCTACGACATGCATGGCAGGGAACAGTGTTACTATTCTTTGCTCCCCTTTCGGGTCCCGGTAACACACGGGTGAAGATTACTCTTGGCAGATAAGTAAATAGAAGTGTAGTGGCGCTTCTACCCGAAGGGAGTGTTCACAAGATAAGTCAGAAGTCAAGAACCATTCCGCATAGCGCTGAGCAATGGTTAACTTATATCTGTCCGTCGCCTTTTGTGAAGGGTTTAAGCAATGGTTTCTAGCTCGATCAAGCCCCCAGCTGAGTTTATTTATTGAATTCCTCTTATAATGGTATAGCTCTGTTTAGAGGTAAATATATGTCTAGGTATATATATATACTGGTGTCTCAGTGTGTGTCCTTAGTTGTGATGTGCGACGGAACGAACGGAATAATTTGTCTTCTCTTTGTTACTTTCAAAATTGCCTCCACGGCTGGTGGAGTTGTGGATTTTAAAGTTGCTACCATAAGTGAAAAAGGTTCATTTTCGATACAAGATAGGAAACTCTTCACAGAGCGATACAACAGGAAGCAATCTGATCATCAGAAGCAGTCCCCCCGTCCGACAAGTGTTTCGGCCCGATATACTTCTTTACAGTCCATGGGGGGCAGGCCCACTTGGGTCATGACTCCCAAGCGTCTCAGCCTCCTGTTGTCTTGTATCGAAAATGAACCCATTTCACTTATGAATGCAAAGCACAGGCAGAAAAACAGATAGTAATCTTTACAGATGCCCTCTCAGTAATATCAGCGCTGAAGAGCCATCAAACTAAAGGACTGAAAGATCTGATAATCTCCCTTGAAAGACTGGCCAAATGCTTCAACAAATGCAGTATCCAGTGGATACCAGCCCATTGCAACATACCAGGAAATGAGGAGGCAGACAAACTTGCTAAGGAAGGAGGTGCCTTACAACAAAATGATATAGAGACAACTTACGCAACGGCAAAGACTACTATAAATGCTGCATTCAAGTCCAAATGGGAAAGAGAGCACCCGGGCCATTTGAAAAATGATGCATATCATCAACTATCCAGGAAAGAACAGGTCATCATTTTTCGGCTACGCACTGGACACAACAGATTGAGATACCATGTATACCACAAATACAAGATTGGTGCAACAGATCTCTGCACCTGCGGTACCAGCCCGATGACGGTCGAACACCTCCTGCAGTATTGCCCAACCTACAGTAATGAACGGAGTAGCATATGGCAACAACCCACTTCTGTCAACGAAAAACTGTTTGGAGATGTCGGGAACCTTGAGTTGACTACTGCCTTTATAAGAGTCATAAATGTGGAAGTCTGAAGGTGAACGAGGTAGAAGGAAGAAGAAGAAGATTTATGGTAGCAACTTTAATATACAAATCCGCCAGCCGTGGAGGCAATTGTGAAAGTAACAAAGAGAAGACAAATTATTCCGTTCGTTCCGTACCCACATTTTAATTTGTCTTCTACTTTTTCGTGGTGGGTTACTTTCCCTTGCCTCCCTCACTCCGAACACTTTGCGACAGTGCAGATATATTATGTCGCCGAAGATTTCCAGCTTCTTCTCCAAAGTTATCTGCTTCAGGTTGTTATCCAACTCTTTTGCCAATTCTTCGTCCAGCTGTTCCCAAAGCCCTTTTGCACTGGCAGGTGGAAACTTGATTGCATCTCTCTTCCCGTCCAAGAAGTGTGTGAGATCATCATCAGGCAGGTCATCTTGAATGTACTCAGCACTGTGGATTGACTCCTGGCTGCATTCTTCTAACGTCTTATCCGTCGAGACAGAGCGCTGTTGATCTCCCCTAGATGACCTCCCACACCCCTTTTTCGTTCGGTGGATTTTCATTCCCTACCACAGGCACATGGAAATTCCAGCCGTTGTTCAGAGCTCGAAGTCCGTGTAACGGGTCTGGTCGATTCCAATGAGGCGCCTGTGGATTCATCATTCTCCCCCCCCCCTCCCCTCTCGATGAATCCTGGGGGCATCTATCATTTTTGGGTCCTGTAGCAATTGAATACAGCTTACGGGGTGCTAACCCGGTCAGCCGGTTTCTAGTCTTTCCCAGTGTCATCTGTCTTTCCAGAAGTCAACCGGTCTTTTCCAGATCGTCACTGGTTTGACCATGCAACTATGATAGTAAACTCTTCATAGAGCGATACAACAGGAAGCAATCTGATCATCAGAAGTAGTCCCCCCGTCCGGCAAGTGTTTCGGCTCGATATACTCCTTTACACTCTAACAACAGGAGGCTGAGACGCTTGGGAGTCATGACCCAAGTGGGCCCGCCCCCTTAGAGTGTAAAAGAGTAATCGGGCCGAAACACTTGTCGGACGAGGGGATTTCTTCTGATGATCAGATTGCTTCCTGTTGTATCGCTCTGTGAAGAGTTTCCTATCATATATATATATATACAGTACTTTGCAAAAAAATTGCAGTCATATTTTCGCAACGCAGCACACTCATAAAAGCAAATAATAATAAAAACTGTATGTCCAGAGGAAGATTGATATCTCCCCTATCTATTAACAGTGGTTTCAGTACAATATAATGTTGCCTTCTTCAGCAAGGCAAGCCTGGATGCGGCAAGGCATGCTTCCCACAAGTATTTGTAGGTAATTGTGAGTCAGACTGTCCCAGTATTTTTCAGCTACCTTCTTCAATTGTTCAACGTCTCTGAGTCCACTCTTTTTTAAATGATTCTTGAGTAGTGCCCAAACGTTTTCAATTGGGTTTAGGTCGGGACTGTTGCTGTGCCACTTCAGCACTATCACATTCTTCTCTTGCAGCCATGCTTTTGGTGGTATGAGCTGTATGCTTTGGGTCATTGTCATGTTGAAATGTGCACCCATCGGGGTACATGACCTGCATAAATGGCAGAAGGTGTCCCTCTAGTATGTCGATGTAAATTTCTTTCGTGAGAATTCCTGTGAAAACACACAGTGGGGTGACACCTCTTGCTGATACCCCTCCCCAAAGATGGAATTTCTGGGTATATTTCGGTCGCTGATACACAGGCGTTACAGAGTCTTTCGTCCAAATATTTATTTGAGCAGGATAAGACCAAACTGAACATTCATCTGAAAAAAATTACATTGTCCCATGACAAATTTTTGTTTTCATGGCACCAGTTCAAGCGCATCTGTTTGTGAGTCTCTGTGAGCAATGGTGACGAAATTACCAGCTTTTTTGTGTAATTCATCCTGTGTAGCTCCCGGTTGACAGTAGCATTAGATACCTCAGGGCTTCCCAACTCGATCATGCGCTGCCGTATGTTTTCTACACTCTTCATTGGCCCAGCCCGAACGATTTGGGCGAGACGCCGATGGTCCTTTGTGTCCAAAATTCTTGGCCTCCCACTACCTTCTTTTCGCTCGATTCAATTACCTGCTTTTAATTTACTCACAACCCTGTAGACAGTCCGCTCAAGAATGTTAAAGGTTTTAGAAATGTTGGAACATGTTTGATTTCCTTCATTCCACAGCTGGGAAATTAACATACACTTTGTCTTTGTATAAATTTTCTGCCACTAGCATTAGAAATTGTCGTCTGCTCTATTATAAAGGGACTGTACTCTACGCTAATTTTTTTTTTAGTTTTTTGCTAAGTACTGTACAGTATATATATATATATATATATATATATATATATATATATATATATATATATATATATATATATATATATATATATATATATATATACACAAGGTATATAAGTCTATATAGACAGATATATACACACACACACGTACTTTCTTGATATCTTCTATACATTCAAAGACATTGTATAAACCTAAGCAAACCTGTGGCACGCCTTACTAAGACGTGCCAGATTCTATCAGCAACTTCTGATTATACGAGGGGCGTTCAGAAAGTAATGCACCACATCGTTTTTCTCAGGAGCTGTTTATTCAAAAAGCATGAAATTTATAAACAATATTCATGGATATGTCATGTTAACATCGGTATTATTCAACATAATCCCCATCAACTTGTACGGCTTCATGCCAGCGCGAAACAAGTGCATGTATTCCTAGCCCGTACCAGATTTTGTCTTGATCATGTAGCCATTTCTTCGTTGCATGAATCACTCCTTCATCATCTTCAAACCTTGTCCCACGGAGTGCATCTTTAAGTGGACCAAATAGATGAAAATCAGAGGGTGCCAAATCGGGACTATACGGTGGATGGGGTAGTACAGTCCAACCCAATTTGGTGATTGCTTCCCGTGTTGCCAAACTTGTGTGAAGGCGCGCATTGTCGTGAAGGAGAAGCAGGTCTGCTGGATTCTTGTGCGGCCGAACTCTGCGAAAACGTTGACTGAGTTTTTTCAATGTCTTAATGTAAGCTTGCGAATTGATTGTCTCTCCTCTTGGCATAACGTCCACAAGAATCACACCTTCAATGTCCCAAAAGACAGTGATCATGACCTTTCCAGCTGAAGGAATTATCTTGAATTTCTTTCTTCGTGGTGATTGCGGATGATGCCACTCCATTGACTGTCTTTTTGTCTCAGGTTCAAAATGATGTGCCCAGGTTTCGTCACCTGTAACGATCTTAGCCAAAAAGTTCTCTCCATCAGCATTGAAACGCTCCAACAATTCAGAAGAAATTGCTTTCCCTTGCAATCGGTGGTCATTTGTGAGACTTCGAGGAACCCATCTTGCGCAAACCTTAGAAAATCCGAGAGTTTTTATAACTGCATTTGCACTACCAATGCTGACTGACAGCTGTAAGGCCAATTTTTGAGTAGTAATTCGCCTATCAGTAAGAATAATGCCCTCAGCGCATTTCAACATTTCTGCGTTGATGGCTGTGGCAGGACGTCCGCAGCGCGGCCGATCAAGCAGCTCCGTATCTCCACTTCCTGATTCTTTGATTCTCTGAACACAGCAACTAACTGTACTCCTGTCGACTGCAAAACTTCCATACACATCACATAGACGCTTGTGAATGTTCACAACAGTTTCCTTCTCTGCAACGAGAAATTCTATCACAATTCGCTGTTTATAACGCAAGTTGCTAACACGCTCCACTTCAACGGTTTACGGCAGCCGTATTATTTGGCCGGTTGCAGTACAATTTGGTGCACACAATTGGCACATGCCATATTTGAAGTGTGCAAATTTTCATACTTCTATCTTCATTATTAGCAGAGAAAAACGATGTGGTGCATTACTTTCTGAACGCCCCTCGTAGTATAACATTATCGGGGCTCAGGATTCATGTCTCATTAAAGCTTTGGACACTCTCATACGTCATAAATCTAGTGTTTGATCGATAGTTCGGTCATCTGGTCTTTGTGTGTGTGTATGTGTGTGTGCTGGGTCGTTGACTCCTTTCTTTCTTTCATTCCGATGTTCTGTATGTGGAACTAGTAGGCCGTCTTTATATTAAAGTGGTAGTAAGTAACCCGTCAAAAATGAAGGGGAAGAATTTTAATGCGTTCTTTCTGCTTCATGTCCCGAGGACGGCACCATTTATGCCGTGTTTCATCCTTCCCATTAACTTTCACCTTCAGCTGATTTGTGTAGTCAAGCCTATCTGTATACATCGATTATAAAATCACGGTCCAACCGATCAAGATTGTGGGAGAAGTCAAACAAAAACAAAAAGGTAAATAGGCTGTAACTCGACTCCTTACTTAACAACTCTTTATAATTAAACACAGAGCACACACATTCTGCAACAAGTAATTTTTTCTTTAGTTGTAATACAAGGAAGAAAAATCACTTCCAATATTTGTTTATAGAAACAAAAGGGTTAATAAGACAAACAAAGATGTAATGATACAGTAAAAGGACAATATCATGTTGTGTACTTTAATCCGTCAAGACCTGAATAGGTTAACTATTCTAAATGTGCTATGTATGGTGTGATCGCACTTTTGTATATATACAGTAGCAAAACAACAGGTCTTTCTGCCTTACATATTTCCATATGGACATGACAGCTCATCACCATATCCTTGGCGCTCCTTGCGGACCATTGAGCCACCATTGTAATTGCTCTCCTTGCAGGAAGCCTGCAGTAGTGTAGGTGATATAATATAAAGTCAGTAGACATGGCAGATACTGCAGTAGACTTCCTTATACACGATCTCATCTTTAGGAGATGAGGTGATGGTTTCTATCCTCGCTGTCCTTGCCTTTCCTAACTCAAGAGCAGAGTTTGGTACCCATTTACATTTGCATAGACTGAACCGTAACTTGATTTCAACCCTGGTAACTCTGACTTGACTAGCACGGGCTCTAATGTAACCACTGTGGGAATCAAATGTATAATGTATATAAATATGTGTGTGTGTGTGTACTGAAGCACATTAAAAACGCACCACTATTATATATACTGATGCCGAGAAGCTGGAAAAAAAAGTGTGGGAATGGATTTTCCTCGTGTTTGTCATGAGGTAGAGAGCAAATGGCTGCTGGAATGGAAAGTGCATGATTCAACCCACGGGTTTGTGTACAGACTAAATGAAAACAATGAAAGTTAAACGTGCAACATGATTCCCAACAGCTATGACCCTGAAAATGTGTACGCGTTGTGGCAGTATACTCGGTATAAAAAGGCTGTTGAGACAAAACACCCAGTACATGTGCTTGAAATTCCACGAGTATCTGAAAACGACAGCCAACGAGCCATTGATATGTTGGAGAGCGGAATGAGCTCGCGGGCCATTGCCAGAAGGATGAATTCCACCACAGCACTATTGTACGTTTCAATGAACGTTACGGAACCACTGGCAGTGTCCGGGATGGACTTCGGAGTGGCCAACCACGAGTTACTACCCCTGCGCAAGATCGTCATATTGTGCTGAGTCACCTAAGGAATCGTTCTCTCCCGGCAAGTCAAACAGCAAGAGCAATAGTTTGTAGACGTGGGCAAGTCTCTCGAATGACAGTCATACGACGACTCAGAGATACAGGCCTTACTGCAAGACGACCTTATGTTGGGCCAAACTTGACTCACATACATCGTCAGCAGTGCCTACAATGGACAAACCAACATGTCAGATGGATTAGACTGCAGTGGAATGCTGTCATATTCACAGACAAGAGCAGATTCAACATATCCTTTGCTGATGGACGTATGCGGATTTGACGACGGTGTGGAGAGCGCTTTGCAGATTGCTGTGTTCGTCAGCACAACCGATTTGGAGGTGGTAGTATTCACATTTGGGGAGGATTCAGTTTTCACCATCGCTTGCCTCTTCACGTCTTCCGTGGAAATGTTAATGCTGTGACATATCGAGATGAGGTTCTGGATGCATTGGTTGCTTCTGCGTTCACAAATTATCCAGACTTGCAGCTTCTCCAGCAGGATAACGCACGTGCGCACACCGCATGCATTACGCAGCAATATCTACAGCAGCAGAAAATTGTGACGATTGATTGGCCTGCCCTATCACCAGACATGTCCCCTATGGAACATCTGTGGAACGAGCTTGGACGCAGAATCTACAGGCAAGGTTCTCCAGCTTATCTGCAACAGCTCGAAGCTGCTCTTACACGTGAATGGGACTTGATTCCCCGGAATTTCCTTCAGAGACTTGTGCGTTCCATGCGGAGCCGCTGCCAAGCTTGTTTGCAAGCACACGGTGGACATACCAGATACTGAGGATAGTGTGAATGAATTTTTTATTGGTTGCATTTTTGGTTTTCTCCCTTGCCTGCACAGAATGCAATGAATTTCATAACAATCAAATTAATGACCAGCATGGATTCATAGGAAAATGAATAAAGATTCCAAATATGTAAACGTGTAAACACTTATATTTACATTTCACACTCTGTTCCTGGATTATACAGGTGGTGCGTTTTTAATGTGCTTCAGTATATATATATATATATATATATATATATATATATATATATATATATATATAATGTGTGTGTGATTATATATGTGTGTGTGCTTATGTGTGTAATTACCTCGTAGACCGAGCAGCAGTAAAGAAACATTTATTATTCCCAATATCGAACTCCCCATTTGCCTGTCACAGGATCTTCTTTAGTTTCAGTTTACGAGCTGTCAATCGATGCAGACTTTCATGATGACAGAAATAAAATATTCTTGAATGCATCATTTGCCAGGACTGAACTGAATCTATTGTTCTCGTTATGTCGCGAGTTTAAGACATGTAAGCTGATCAGGCTATTTGAGAACAGCGTCATGAAAAAGGATGAAATTTCAAGAAGATTATTTTAGTTTCTTTTGTTTTGTCTACCGAAAAACGTTTTCTATTAATGGGAAAATGAGAATGTGTATAGACATGTCGTCCAATGTGTCTAGTTACTTGCTCCGACACAGTTTAAATAGCTAATAGTGAGGAAGAAATGCATTCAAGTCTGAGTAAAGCAGTAAAGTAAAATCCAATGACTCAGCCTGAATTAGAAAACCAAATTTTCGGTCATTTCAATAAATAAAGAAAAGAGAGCACATGAATGTAATATATAAATGAATTATACTAATCTAAAACATGCAGTTTAAATTCAAACACTTGGGCATTATTAATATCACATGAACAAACTAAAAACGTCACGTATGTGACGACTCAGTCGTTACATTCTCCTGCGACCATCTTTGCTCTCTACACTGTGCCATTTCTTGTCTTCCTTCTCATCCATTCATTATCTTTTGTTTACGCCGCACCCATCGATAGTATTTTCACCTCGCCGGGTTGACCCTAGGTTCCTTACTTGCTCGCCATCTTCCTGACCTGTTTATCTTTCTTTGTAAATGTCGGCTCTTAGCGAATAAGGAAACAATGCCACCTTGACTTGTTTGCTTAACGCCAGCAATAGACTCCTATTAAGCTGTATATTCCCAATAGATTACTTACCAACTTCCGCTCATCTGGGGATGAGTACTGCAGTGGTAAAAACATATGGTCATGTAAGAGATATCGTAAGGTGCGACGTGCAAAACACGACCCATCCTTAAGTTTGTCGTGAATTAACGATCTTAAGTATTGGAACACAATGAAATAATACAACCATTTCCGTCAAGACGTCGAGTTGTAATAATCAAGATGGGATTATAATACCATTGTAGAAGATTTATCAGAAGAAATAATTAAGGGCAGGTCGCATGATATAATGACTTTACACTTGAAGGTCACCTTATATGGTCATATCAATAAAGTTCAGATGAGTGGTGGGAGGTAGCCGCTACTAAAAATAAGATGCCTTACTTGTGGCTAGCTTAGAATTATAATATTAAGCTAAACTTAATTATGACCCAATATAACCCCACAAGGCGCCATTTGTGTGAGAGCAAAAAGTAACCTTAAAACCTAGCACGATCGAAGATTTCCCCACTGCATTTCTGACCTTCGTCGGAAAATTATACACAGCCAGAATGAGAAGTAATACTAAGATTCCGTTATAGGACAGGTCAAAAGACTAGGAGTATCCTCTAAAGTTAGAAAGTATAAAACTTCAAATATAGTACTCAAAGCCACAAGGTCAAGGATCTTTCCCCCTGTGTCAACCGTTACGTAGATACATGAATCAGTAAACCTAACTCTAAGTTTCGCCATTGTTGGACCACCGCTGCAGAACAGGAGAGACAATCCCGTGTCGGGGACTAAGGAAAAATGTAAAGAAGCAAAAATGAGGAACAGGCAATGAAATCTGTCAAGGCACGGTATGAGGACAAGGAAATATTAACCACGGGAAGCATGACAAAATAAGTGATAGATTAAGAGAATACTAGAAATAGTGACATCTCGGCATGGAACTATTTTACCGAAAGACTCAGAGGTAACATCTGAGTCAGGACTAAGGAGAGCAATGATCGCCTATGCCACCCACAGCGGCACTTGATGATTATGTTTGTTCCACACAGCCGCTTACATATCCACTATTATGAATATTGTCTTTAGTTTGGTACGCCGATTTCTTGACTGTCACGGATTGCCTCTCCTTCTTTGCAGTAATTGTCCAACAGTGGCCAAAACTCAAGAATATCTAATATGGGCCTTCAAAGGTGTCTACCTTCGCACAAGATTACTCTTGGCAGAGAGTTAGATACGGGCTGATCACCCGTTTGCCAGTCACTTCGATTACGGAAACAACAGCAAATGGGTTGATTTGCCGTTGCCCTAAAGACGCCACTAGGCGTGATGTGAAACAATGGCAAAGAAAACCTATCTGCTGTTGCCCTAAGACGCCACTAGGCGTAATGGCCACTGACTGCTTTGACGGTCGGTGGCTAAGGACGGAAGAAGAAGAAGAAGAAGAGAGTTAGATAGAAGGATAATCTCAAGGGAGTTCATAAGATATTTCCGAAATCAAGAAAATGCTGCATTGGCAGGGCAATTGTTAACTGCATATCGGTCCGCCGCCTTTTATGAAGAATTAAGCAATTATTAATTTCAGCTCGTCAAGCCCACACCCTCATTTATTCAGTGGAATTATTATTATTATAAGGTATAGCTCTGTTTAGAGTGTATTTAGTAAAGTGACTAAGACAAACATGCAGTATATCTAAAATGATTAAATCGAAGTTAAATTTATATAATTACAAATAACAAATTTAATAATCATTTAGGTTTAACAAGGTTTTAGAAAATTTGAATAATGATTTAACAGAAAGTTGTCATCACTGTTGTGATGGGATGAAAGTTAAAAAGGAGTTCACGTGGCAGCTTTAACGTTTAACTTATCTGCCAATGGTAGGTTCTGCTCCCGCTGATGGTTTAGTTCTTGGTAGACTGATCACGCTCGTCGCTGGTCAAGGTTGTTAGGGCGCAGCACGTTCCCAAAAATGTCAGGGAGTGTCTACAAAGTTGGTCTCTTGTCTTAAAGCTCAGGCCACTGTTCCCTTCTTGTTCCAGAGATACTACCCTCAACTGAAACCACCAACAACTATGGTAAAAGAGTAGAAACAAAACGCTCTCCTGAGTATTGCGTTTTCCAACCCATAGTTATGGGTCTCCTTTACTCTATTCCACCATCCCATCTACCTCAGAATTTATCCTCAATGAGTATTAAACTGAATCCCTCGAGAGAAAACTTCCTTTACATTTAAATGGAATAGCTTTATCTTTATTTTACATTTAAATGAAAAGGTTAATAGTACAGATAGAATTTGTTTACATTTACATCTCCACTGATTGAAAAGTGTTCACAATATAAAGTGAATATTTCAAGCGAACGAAAGAAAAAGAAGAAGATGAATATTTAAAATTAATATGACACTTAACAAAAATCCTCATGTCTATATCTTGCCTTTTTCCCGCAGGAAGACGACTTCCACCACTATATAACCTCAATTCTGGACAGCATTGGCTCAGCTAGAAGTCCTTGTTAGGACTGACCCACGCTAGCAATAAATGCTTAGTCTTTTTTTTAAGACTTTGCTTTTGTGTGCTGTGCTCAAAGAGTTCGTCTTCTCTTTTTCTTTCTTTTTTTTATTTCAGCACATTTTGTCGACGTTCTTTTAAGGGAAACAATTTTGCTAACTTTGGCATAACGCTAAGCCAAAGGGGAGTAATCAAAACTGGGTTTGGAAAACGACTTTAATTGATGTCTCAACATCTGTCATTCAACAGCAGATTTCCAATATTTCACGAGTTCTTATTATATGCCACCATAATCTTATTATGTTTCAGATGATGTCTAATTTACTCTATGAATGGTTTAGATTTTGTTTGTATGTTTTTGTTTTTTTGTATTGTTGTGTAGTTTTTTTGGGTTTTTTTTTTTAATTTTTGTTTTATTTATTTATTTATTTTTTAATTATTTATTCTTTTTTTCTCTCTCTCTCTCTCTTTTTTAACATACTTAAATTCGATTTGTGACTGGATATTACAAATGTATGTTATTATTTTACCTTGATAATGTTGTATGCTTAAATAATGCTCAAAATACATGTGCGATCGAAAGGATACAATATGCAAGATGACAGAGAGAGGAATGGCAGAATGTAAGACGGACCTGCGTGCCCAATTCTTAACCCTTTGAAAATAAAGTTCGTTGGTTCGTTCGTACCACTTTTAATTTAAGAAGATGTTATCTACGTTATTGTCACTGGATTTGCCTCCCCTTTGTACTGCAGTAGTGGTCCTTCAGTGTTTTGATGTAAGTAGTTGGTGTCAAACCAAGCTCTTTGAATCACAAGATAGTGGCGAAGATCCTCACTTCAGACTGGTCTAGTATTAAGAACCGTCTTGTAGGTTCGAACCACGAATTTTAGGAAAAATAAAAGATCAAATGCCTCATCTAAGTTCATTTGTGTGCTGAGGATTAACAGGCGCATTGTCTCACTGTCCACCCACCAATGTTAGCCTCTCTGAATAATTATTCTCCCTGAGTATACACAGTATAACTCAGGGACTATGATTATAAATAACCGTTATTCTTCTGGTCACTTAAATTGGGAAAATGTGTCTGGACAGCGCGAGTGCAATGGCTGGTCTGAATTACAGATAACAAGGTACATATTGTTACGATCGCATTGTTACGATCTGTAATTGATACGGATTGTTATATTATAATGTCGAAGGGGTACTTCGGGAGGTCCCTCCTTTATCCAATTGTATCTGTGTGTAATAAGTATCAATCAGCCTTCAAACACATTCCTGCTATCCAACAATAAAGATGTTGCAAAGGCCAGGTTGGACGTTAAGACGACATATGTTTAATCATAGTACAAGCTCCAGTAAATTCATCCAGTATATATATATATATATATATATATATATATATATATATATATATATATATATATATATATATATATATATATATATATATATATATATATATATATATATATATATATATATATATATATATATATATATATATATATATATATATATATATATATATATATATATTGTTGGGTTCAGTTTTCGTTGTAAAGATGGTAGCCGTAAGCCAGTGGAAGGCGTCACCGGTCCAGCTCAAATACGCGAATGGTAGTAAACAACAAACGTCAGAAAATGTTCCTTAAAATGAACTCCAACAAGTATAGTTCAACGGGTTAACAATTGGCTGCACACAAGTCGGCGATGACAGTACATATGTTTTTATTAACATGACACCAACGGAGTGCAACGAGACAATCATAGTTACAGATGCGAAGATCACACGTCGAAATGTTAATACTACTGTTAACAGTTTTTGCAGATTCTCTAACAGTCAAGTTCTCTTATATCCCAGTGACTAAGGATCACAAACGGTTACCGTATAATATTCTTCTCATTCAAGTCCATTGACCTTCTTTCAAGGACGTCTATCATGGTAACGTATTCATACTCCAGGATAAAATCTTCCATATTACATTTGTTAAATTCCCAGACGTTCTTCATACATAGCGTTATATAGCATATAGTTTCACACAAAGTCATACACGATAATACGAACAGGTTAGAGATTCCAGTTGGCTAACCTCTCCCATTCTATGCCACGATTCTGGCATTGTTGTAACAGCATATTAAATCATGTGCATAAGGTAATCAATAACTTCTTCCACTCGTAGGAATCCTTCTTCTACGATACAAATCCTAAAGGCAAACGACTCTGTAGGTCCATTCTAGGAATAACGTATTCCCGCTAGACTAGTAGTAGAGCGGCCGTATCATACAGCATTAAAATAAAAAGTGGGGCGATAACTTACGTGACATTGCTGCTATTGGTTTCAACCTGAAGACCAATACAGATCACTAGAATAAATGGCTTTCCATAAACATGCCATTGAATACAAATATAAAATAACAATCATGGACATAAACAAGTTCCATGTTGCCCCTTCAAATCATGACGTCACCAACTACCCAACTAGGTTACCCGTGCGTCCCAAAGCAACTCACACTGCTTTGTGCACGTCAGTGCACGAATCATTCGACCGCACAAATAATATAACTATATCTGTACGTAACATATATATATGCTCAAAATAACATTATAATGCAAAGCATTAATAATAATATAACAACAATAATAGATGACATGAGGCAGACAAATAACCAATAAGGTGTGTGACTGCTACATTTTGTCACATAAATAAAGTTTTGTGTAATTGTGAATGATATGTTATTAATATATCATGTTCATAACACGAGACGCGAGGAAGTTATGTAAGTAACACATTATTGTGGCAAATAGTAACACTATGATTATGTGTCGTATTCATACACCATAGAATGGCTTAAAAGCTCATCAATGTTTCAAAATTTTGTGCGAGTGTGACATAAATTTTGTTCAGAACTCAATAATGTGAAGTGCAATTAAATTAATCACTTTACAATATTATATAGAATAGTGCGAGTATATAAAGCAATGTCATTTCAATACTTTATAACTGTTTATCCAATGTCATAAGTTGTACGGTGAAATCCATCGTCGATCATGTCCATGATTGATGTCAATTCAATAATATGTCCGTAAGAATACACACGTACTTAAATATCGTAGTGAATCATCACAAATAAGTTTCATCCTAAATATCCGCGTTACTTCCCTTTGAGAATTGTGTGACATTTATTTTTGAATTATGTCCCTTGAAAGTGTAGTACAAAGTTTCTTACCACCAGTGTATCAAAATTGTCTGGAAATGATACAATTTTCAATCATATACATATTGTGTGTTTGACAGTTTATAGCTTGACGATGAGTACTGTCATGACGGCACGATGTCTACACGAAGTGCCCTGAGTTCAAGGATATATTACTTGATGTTGCGTCTTATAGGTTACATCAGCATCGTGTTGCTGTGCGAGCCACCTTCTTATATCAGTGTTGCGCTAAACTTGTCGCAACTTATTCTGACCATGCATTCTGACTATAGTTAATTTTTTAATGCATGGGAAGAAACTCGTGGAATTGTAGTCACTTTTATTTCTACAGTCGTCTAATCTTGATAGCTATCGGCAAGAAGTTGTCTTATCTTGATAGCTAGGGTTGTTGATAGTAGTGTGAACGATTTTGAGTCATGTCCATATATGGAGCGCTCAGATCGCCAGTTCTTTGAAAACAGTTGGCAATCGCAATGTTTCAAGATTCATTTCCTTTTAAGGTTCGAGTCTTTAGTCGAACATCGTAGAACATTCTCCGTTTCGTAAGTTTAGCTGAGTTGTATTCGATTCGCGTGTTCTGCACATGTCTCTGTTTGTGGCGTTGTTTAAATGATTTCCGCCCAGGTCAGTCTGAGCAGAGATGCTGGTAAGGCGAGACATAGCGATGTGCTAGTCTTCGCTTAGTTTATTCAGGAAGGAGTCCTCATCATTGTTGTTCCTTTTTTGAGATGATATATCTCTATGTTATTTCAAATGCCTGGAGGCATATGTGATTTATGTGATTTAATTCCTGATGAACAGGTAACTGAAATCCTTTTTCGCTGAGTAACTTTATCGCCATCTTGTGATGTTGACTTTTGCTTAGCCTGCCTTATTATAAAGTCTATGTTATGACAAGTTTGCTCAGCTCACGATCCACTTATATTGTCACGCATCGATTGATGCCTGTCCTACGGACTATTTGCTTCCTGACCTTTATTGATGGATCTAGGTTTGATACCTTTGCTGTATAAGGAACATAGAGGACGATAATGTGACGCTCAAAAGACATGCCTGTCTTGTTGAGGTCAAAAATAGGAGACCAGATTTAATCTCCTAGTTGATATCTACTAGCTCTTATGGAAAGGGGAAGTTTACTACCTGACTACATGTACAGCTGATTACGATTGCCTAAAAGGCAGATGATGTACATTATTATGATGCTGTCTGCTGTGCCTGTCGAATTGACTACATATGTAATAATGACTGTTTGATCGTACCTATGATGTACCTGCTTGTTTATGTCTACACACCTCGTCATTGTGGCGTCTATAATAAATTATACAAAAACCGTCACTAGCTGTTGCAAGCATCATTTACTTTTCACATCGTGAGTTAACGTGACGTCCTTGTGTGGATTGCCTTGCTTGTAATGCTCACTGTTTGAATACACATCTGCATCCTACACAAACCAGACCACAGATACCATACTATGTCTTCATCGCCTTCAACAATTATGGCGTACAACAAAAAGACACTCAACATTTGGTGGCCAATGTGGGGATCGAACCCACGACATTCGCGTTATCAGCACTCTACATAATGCCACTCAACATTTGGTGGCCATAAGCTGGTTTGGTCTGGTACCAGCATACACGGGGTCCCTTACCCGCTTCATTCAGCATTCTACATCTACATACAGAATTATGAAAGTACTCAGCGTTGCCCGGAAAAGGTCGAAATTGTAACTTTTTCCCAGAAGCAAGAAATTTGACAGTACCCGGCGTTGTTATATATTGCCGGATATCACAGACTGTTGCTGTTTAACTCAAGTGAAGCCAGTCGCTGCTGTCAAGGTGTCAAGTTGCTGTCGTTTGTGAAGGTCAAGTGCCGGTTGATACAAGTTGTTTTCTCAAGAAGGCCAAGTACCGATTTCAAGCAATTTACGGTTGAATAAGAAGGTCAAGTGCCGTTATTTACTTATCAGTTTAGAAGCTCAAGTACCATCGTCATGGCAGTTGGAGCAGTCCAGATGTACCATCATCGTTGGATCTTCATTCCTTAGGACGCTGATTGTCATCTGTTTTTTCTGCTGTGGCTGACGTTTGGATACCCATAAGTTAAGTGGCCTGTTTGTTTGTGAACTGTGCCCTTATACTTCTACTGAGTCTTCTGTGTTTCATCTCATTCTTTTGTTTACATGTTATATGTTTATATGTTATTTGTATATTTATATTTATATGTCTATGTTTCTGCGGGTTTTCGGTTGGGCGGTGTCTCCCTTAGATCATACCATGTCATAGAGGTCGTCTATCGTGAGCGTTTTCTGTAGGGTGTGCAAATTTCCGATACTGGAATTTGCAAAGCGACTTCTGTTGCTATTTTTTGTTAGTTGTGATGACATGTGTTAGTGTTGTTTTCGTTATTTTTCTGCATTCTTTAGTTCTGTTTTGATTTGTTTGTATTTGCTAGTCTACTCTTTTCTATAGTTTAGTTTCATATACCATTTTTGTTTATACACTGTGGTGTCTTGTATTTGTATTATCTTCTCGTAGATATCATCACATTTTTTGTGATATTTCTTTAATTTTCGCTTTATTTTTTTCTTGATTTCTACGAATGTTTTTGTATTGTTGCTAAATCTTTGTTATTGTTTACATTGTATTGTTTACATTGTATTGTTTACAGTGTAATGTTTACATTGTTATTGTTTACATTGTGATTGTGTTTACATAGTCATTGATTACACTTATAGTAGTTAATTCACATTTAATAGTGGGTTATGCTTATGCATTACTACTACACTGATGATTAATAAATGATGAATAGTATTGTGCACTATTGAATGGGAAGTGCACCTATGATCAAGAGTTGATTGATGATATTTCAAAAAGGTCTATACACAAGTTCTTTGATATAAGACTTGTTTCCCACAGAGATTGGGATGATAATATAGTGTTGTGAGTAAACAAGTGCTTCATTTAAGACTTGTTATAATTAAATTTGAAATAAGATAATTAATTATTTCAGGTTGTGGACTCATATTATTACTCATCATGTCTACATTTGAGCACTTTATTGAGCAGGGTAAATTGCTTAGGAAGACTGGTGATAAGTTAGAAGAATTTGCAACTGCTCAATATGATAAAGCAATGGAAGCTGAACAAAAGAAACTGCAGATGCAGGTGGAAAAAAAAAGATTAGAAAAACAAGCTGAGGCTGAAGAAAAAAAGTTACAAAGAGAAGCAGATATTGAAAATAAAAGACTTGAAATAGAGGCTGAAAATAAAAGATTAGAAAAACAAGCTGAAGCTGAAGAAAGTAAGTTACAAAGAGAGTATGATGAGAGAAAAGCAAAAATGGAGCATGAAGAGAAACTCTTAGCTTTGGAAGTTGAGCATGGGAGAAATTAAAGGTGATGAACATGGGTAATGCTAATGATGCAAATAAGGTCTCAGATAAGACTAATGCAAGCACTTTCAAGCTTAATCTACCACCATTCAATGCTTCCATCGACGATATAACATTCTATCTGGACAGATTTGAAACTTCATGTAAAGTACATAACATAGATAAATCACTGCAGGTTTATCATTTGTCCAAAATACTTAGAGGTGATGCTTTGAGTATGTTAAGCATGGTAGATGAGCCTGACAAAAACAACTATGAGGTTGTCAGGGCTATATTGTTAAAAAATACCAACTTGACGAAGACGGCTATCGTCTTCAATTTAAAAATATGTTGCCAGAAACTGGTGTGCAATTCTCTGAATTCATTTCAAAGACACGTCTTACTTTTTTACGTTGGGTGGAGCTGTCTAAGACAGAAAAAACTTATGAAGGACTTATGGACTTAATACTTAGAAACAAAGTCATGTCTTCTGTCAATGAGTCTTTCCTTGCTTTCCTTCATGAACGTAAACCTAAAACAATAAAAGAAATGGAAGATTTCTGTAGCCAGTATATAACTGCGCATCCTCACGTAACCATTGGTAACTCTAAAGTAAAAGAAGGTCTGCCAGTTGCTTCGGCAGCACCTTATGGTCAAAACTCTAGTCATAGATTCCAACAAAATTTTGATAGGAAAAGTAACCGTAGTTACGGTCAAAATTATGGAAATCAATTTCAGGGTGATTCTTCTTCGAAGAATTGGAGACGAGCTGACAGTCCTCGTTACTTCCAACCTAATAATTTTAGGCATTTCAGAAGAGGATATGGTAACAGAGGCTTTTCCTCGCGTAGACCTCAAAACCAAACAAATAGATGTTCACATCAATGTGGACATGATAATAATCATGGAAACTGTAATTCGAAACAGGATAACAGTTATAATAAAGACAATAATAACTACAGAGATAATAACAACAGTGATAACTTCAGAGGTAATAGTAGTCGCGGTAGATCTCAATACAAAAAAAAGAGATATCAGCAGGCTAACTCGGTTCAACAAGAATCTCAGGGAGCCTGTAATCAGGTTTCTGATAATAAAAACTCTGACGCTGTCACTTGTTCTTCTTTTGACTTTGGGAGAGCAAACAAGTGCCCACAATGCAGTACTTTGTTTGAACCAACTACAATATCGACTTTGAGTTGTGGTCACCTTCTCCCCGCTCTTCCTGCTTCGGTTGCACATGACGGGAGAGGTTCTCTAATCCTACATAAGGGTCTTGTTAATAATACTCCGGTCTCACTACTTTTCGATTCCGGATGCACCACTATTGGTGTTAGACAATCGCTTGTAGATCCATCCTGTGCGACAGGAAGGGTTATCAAATGTGTCACATTTGGCGGAACTCTAGAGAAATATCCTACTGCTGTAATTCACATTGCCACTCCTTTCTTTACGGGAGATGTGCATGCCTGTCTCTTACCTAATCCTATTGCGGACCTTATTATTGGTCGTATCCATGGAGTTAGGGAATGTACCCCACAGCAGATTGCTGCTTGGGAAGATGATAATATGCAAGCCACCAATGCAGTGGTTACAAGAGCACAAGCTCTACAAACATCACAAACTTCGTTGAATAATAATAATGAAGTTCATAGCCAAGATAGTACCTAGGTTATTTCTCGTGATTCGTTCATAAAATTACAAGAAGAAGATCCGACGCAAAAAAAATTCTTCATTCTTGCGAAGAAAGGTGATCCAAATAAGGATACACAAAGAAAATCTTGGATAGAAATGAAAAACGGCGTACTTGTACGTATGGTACAAGACTCGGCTACGTCAGCACATTCGCAAATTCTTGTTCCCAAGAGTATGAGAGTGCAAATATTGCAACATGCTCATGACTCGCAATGTGCTGGACACATGGGATTTTCCCGTACAAAGTCGAGAGTCCTTGCGGCTTTCTTTTGGCCCTTTGTTAACAAGGACATTCGTATATACTGCCGATCATGTCAGGTATGTCAGGAGGTCAAATCTAGAGGACCACGACATGCTGCGCCTATCCAGGCTGCTGACATCCCTATACGGCCATTACAGAAAATGGCCATAGATATTATTGGCCTTTTAAGATAAAGTTGGCCAGAGGACATCAGTTTATCCTTACATGTGTCGATATGTGCACACGTTGGCCAGAGGCTATCCCTCTAAAGAGCATATCTACTACAGATATCGCAGATGCTCTTTGGCTGATATTTTCTCGCTTGGGGTTCCCCAGAGAAATACTGTCAGACCATGGCACTCAACTCATATCTGATACTATTTCTCAAGTAATGTCTACCTTACACATTAAAAGATCTCTCAGTAGCATCTATAATCCTATGTCTAATGGGTTAGTTGAGCGTCTGAATAGAACGCTCAAGACTTTACTTGGTAAGATAACTGAAGATCATCCTCAAGATTGGGACAGGGTTTTACCCGCGGCTCTCTTTGCCTATAACAGCTTTACAGTGCCAAAGGGCTTTGTCCCATGGCCGCTGGTTATGTCATCATCATCATCTTTGCCTATAGAGAGGTCCCAAACGAGCACACAGGATTTTCTCCCTTTGAACTTGTCTTTGGCGCGCGTCCGCGCGGCCCTATGTCTTTGTTACACGATCTCATCACTGCCGATGATATTAGTGATGACACTCAATCTTCATATGAGTATGTCATTGCTCTTAGGCAAAAGATCATTGAGGCATGCAAACTAGCGACTGCTTCGTCAGAAATTGCTAAAGAAAAAGCAAGGCAGTTTGCTAACAAGAACAGATGTCTACGACAACTTTGTCCAGGTGACAAAGCATTCGTCCTACTCCCCAGTAGGGAAAATAGACTTCTGATTGCATGGAAAGGTCCATATGCAATAGTCTCACGAATTTCCGATGTTGACTATGTGGTCGATATAGATGGAAAGCATAAAACTTTCCATATCAACATGCTGACGGAATTTCATGAGCGTCCAGACTATTTGCTGCCTATTTTCCAGGCAACGGACGAATCTTCTGTACCTCATGGTCATTACTCATCCCTGTCTGTCATACAGGATGAGGAATCTGTTTTTTCTGATGTTAATCTTCCTCTTCCAGTGGTTCCACTACATTCTATGGAAACTTGGAAAGATGTCTCCATTTCTCCTAATCTTTCTGTTGATGAACATCGTCAAGTCTCGTCGATGTTACAGACATTTAAGGATGTTCTAACCGACATCCCTGGTCACACGCAGGTCATAGAACATGACATAATTCTTACCGACAATAATCCTATTAGGGTTAGGCCGTATCCTATCCCTATACACTTTCAGTCACAAGTGGAAAAGGAATTGGATGAAATGATCCAATTAAACATAATTGAACCATCGACTTCTCCATATTCTTCTTCCATGGTTATTGTTCGGAAGAAAGATAAGAACATACGAATTTGCGTTGATTATCGCAAATTAAATCAAGTCACAAAGTTCGATTCTGAAACCTAGGGGTTTATTTCAATGGAATGTAATGCCCTTCGGTCTTATGAACGCCCCTGCTACTTTCGTTCGCATGATGCGTCGAATTCTTTCTCATCGGTCAGATGTCATCGCATACTTAGATGATATCTGTCTTTTCAGTGATTCTTGGGAAGATCACTATCTGGGGTTATATGACCTACTGTCTACTCTACGTGAGTATAATCTGACAGCAAAACCTTCTAAAGCTTATATTGGTTTTGGTGAAATTTCTTTCTTGGGTCATCGTGTTGGTCATGGTTTCTTGAAGACAGAAGACCATAATACTTCGAAAATATTGAACATCTCTGTACCTAAGACGAAGAAACAAGTCCGGAGTCTCTTGGGGTTAATTCAATTCTATGGGAGATTTATTCTGAATCTATCTTCGATAATGGCACCTCTGTCCATGTTGTTGAAGAAAGGGTCGCCTAATCTGATTCGTTGGTCTCAGGAATGTCAATCTTCCTTAGACCAGATTAAAAGTATATTTTCTTCTCCTCCCATCCTAAGATTACCTACTCTTGATAGAACTTTTGTTCTTCGAAGTGATGCTTCATCTACTGGGATCGGAGCAGCACTTATGCAGGAATATGCTGAAACTCTGCATCCTGTCATGTACGTTTCTAGAAAACTAAATGAGACAGAGAGGAACTACTCGGTTTTAGACCGTGAATTGTTGCCTATGGTTTGGTCTATTCTCAAACTACAAAGATTCCTCCTGGGCGCACATTTCATTCTAGAAACTGATCAGAAAGCTCTTACAGCTATTCAGACTAAGAACTTGAAGAGTTCGAGATCCACTCGATATGCTATTGCTCTTCAACCTTTTCACTTCACGGTACGAGCTATCCATGGGTTGGATAATGTGATGGCTGACATTCTGTCTAGATGCCCACATGATTCCAACTAATACTTCTGTTCTATCTCTAGATATACGACAGAGCCATAACACACCTATATTACTACAATACATTAGCACACCTGTCCTCACTTTATGTGAACACATACTATTGTGCTTTGTTATCATCTTCTTCTGTTCCTATCTTTAATATAAGAAGAAGACTGAGTAGTTAATATAAGGGCCGAAAGTTTACTCGGTCACAATTGTTAATAATAATGTATTGTATGGTATGAAACTTAATGGCTATTAAATAGAATTATATTGGTTGTTTTTTCTCAGCATGCTATTGTTGATTGGAGAAGCTACCTTTCTGTTGTCAAACATGGAGAGTTCCACATTGTACACTTTCCTTGGAACGACAGGAGATGTGTCCTGGATCGTCATTTATGTTTAATTTCATTATGTAATGGTATTAATTAAACATTTAGATAATGTGCTATTTAACATTCTATATCAGATGTGTACATCCATTCTAAGCGGTATTAGAGTATCACACTGCTATTTGATTATAATGATATAAACTTGCATATTTATATTGTATTTTCATGCAAGCGTAATGTGTGTTGATGGCACCTCCCCAATATATATATTTTTTTAATAAGATTTTTTATCTGTTGAGAAATATTCTCACCAGACACTTTATGTGTCAATTTAGCCTCATATTAGGCAGTGCAATTAGTTATCCCCGCATAATTCGTGCGTTGTTAAACCGCTTTTGGTTTTACTCTTGGATATTAAAAAAAAAATGTTGCACATTTTTTTTTATCGGGAGGTGGCGGTAATGTTGCGCTAAACTTGTCGCAACTTATTCTGACCATGCATTCTGACTATAGTTAATTTTTTAATGCATGGGAAGTAACTCATGGATATGTAGTCACTTTTATTTCTACAGTCGTCTAATCTTGATAGCTATCGGCAAGAAGTTGTCTTATCTTGATAGCCAGGGTTGTTGATAGTTGTGTGAACGATTTTGAGTCATGTCCATATATGGAGCGCTCAGATCGCCAGTTCTTTGAAAACAGTTGGCAATCGCAATGTTTCAAGATTCATTTCCTTTTAAGGTTCGAGTCTTTAGTCGAACATCGTAGATCATTCTCCGTTTCGTAAGTTTAGCTGAGTTGTATTCGATTCGCGTGTTCTGCGCATGTCTCTGTTTGTGGCGTTGTTTAATGATTTCCGCCCAGGTCAGTCTGAGCAGAGATGCTGGTAAGGCGAGACATAGCGATGTGCTAGTCTTCGCTTAGTTTATTCAGGAAGGAGTCCTCATCATTGTTGTTCCTTTTTTGAGATGATATATCTCTATGTTATTTCAAATGCCTGGAGGCATATGTGATTTATGTGATTTAATTCCTGATGAACAGGTAACTGAAATCCTTTTTCGCTGAGTAACTTTATCGCCATCTTGTGATGTTGACTTTTGCTTAGCCTGCCTTATTATAAAGTCTATGTTATGACAAGTTTGCTCAGCTCACGATCCACTTATATTGTCACGCATCGATTGATGCCTGTCCTACGGACTATTTGCTTCCTGACCTTTATTGATGGATCTAGGTTTGATACCTTTGCTGTATAAGGAACATAGAGGACGATAATGTGACGCTCAAAAGACATGCCTGTCTTGTTGAGGTCAAAAATAGGAGACCAGATTTAATCTCCTAGTTGATATCTACTAGCTCTTATGGAAAGGGGAAGTTTACTACCTGACTACATGTACAGCTGATTACGATTGCCTAAAAGGCAGATGATGTACATTATTATGATGCTGTCTGCTGTGCCTGTCGAATTGACTACATATGTAATAATGACTGTTTGATCGTACCTATGATGTACCTGCTTGTTTATGTCTACACACCTCGTCATTGTGGCGTCTATAATAAATTATACAAAAACCGTCACTAGCTGTTGCAAGCATCATTTACTTTTCACATCGTGAGTTAACGTGACGTCCTTGTGTGGATTGCCTTGCTTGTAATGCTCACTGTTTGAATACACATCTGCATCCTACACAAACCAGACCACATATACCATACTATGTCTTCATCGCCTTCAACAATTATGGCGTACAACAAACAGACACTCAACAATCAGTAATATGATCACTGCACAATCTAATTAGTATCCTGCGATTACGTGATTATTCATGCAATAAGTTCTTGAACAGGACATTACCATGTACGTATCTGTGCTAGATTGAGTTATGTGAATCGTCTGTACTTGTAGAGTTGTTAGATGATGTAGGGTCTTTGACGGACCTGGAAAGCACATCCGTGAAATCATTCTGGCTTCCTTTTATTGCTTTTATGTTGTAGTCATAGGGCTTTAGAGCGAGCGAGGCTCTAGCTGCTTTTTGATTAGTAAATCTTGCTGTCTGTAGATACGCTAAGGCGTTCTGGCTTTCTCCAGAGTGAATCGGGCTCCCCTCAGATAACGCTGGAGTTTGTTGAAAGAGAAAACAATCGCCAGCAACTCCCTCTCGACAATGGGAAATCGCTGCTCAGTAGGTGAAAGTTTACGGCTCATATACATAGTAGGGTGCTTGTGGCCTTTAAATTCTTGCATTAATGTTCCGCCTATGGCTGTATTTGAAGCGTCGACTCTGAGAACAAAAGGATATCGAATGTCAGATAACTTCAAAATTGGTGATTTCGAAAAGGCAATCTTTAGCAAATTTAAAACCACATGACACGCATGCGACCAAACTATCTTATTTGACGCGTTCTTTTTTACCAACACCGACAAAACTGAAGTCATATCCGAAAAATTAGGCAGACATTTTTTATAAAAGTTTATTAGGCCTAACAAACTACGAACTTGTTTTTTTGTTCGAGGAATTTCAAGATTCAGAATTTTAGAAACAGTAGAATCTTCAGGTTTTAGAAACCCACTTTCAACATTATGACCAAGAAAGGAAATTTCAGTATATCCTATTCTGGTTTTGGAGGGTCTGGCAGTAATGTCGTGAAAGCGTAAGGTATTCAACAAAGAATGAATACCGTTAACATGATCATCCCAAGTATAATGGAACAGACAGATATCATTTTTGTAAGTGATCAGATCCTCATGATCAGAGAATAGTCTACGCATCACGCGAACAAAAGTAGCAGGAGTTTTAAGAAGACCAAAAGACATGTAATTGAACCGAAACATACCTAAAGGTGTAGCGAAAGCTGTATAAGGCTTAGATTTGTCAGATAATGGCACTTGCCAATATCCTTTGGATAGGTCAAACTTTGTAAAGAACGTAGCTGTAGACAATTCATCAAGAAGGGATTCAAGCAGGGGTAAAGGTTCCGCATCCTGAATTGGTTCTAAGCCAATGGGAGCTCTGCATTTCAACTGCAGTTAGCTCTCAGCCAATCAGAACCTTAGATCATTCTGATGCAACGTGCATGGGTTTTAGACAAAGAAATGGGATTAAGCCCTACCCTCTAGTAGCAAATGAAGCAACAATGTCGGAATTATATATATATATATATATATGTATATATATATATATATATATATATATATATATATATATATATATATATATATATATATATTCCCGAAAATGCGTCTAGCCGCATGCCATATCTTTGAAAAGACTAAAACTGGTGCCAATCTGATCTAGGCTCTAAAGTCCTTCGTCTAGAATAATAATGCAACAGTTCCCTACACACCAACACTAAACAAGACTACTAGTCATAGAGAAGGAACATAGATGTAGATGAGATGAAACTCCACCGTAATCTCTCTGAAAAACGTAAATAAATAGAAGGAGAAGAAACATGGGGAAGGATTTTTCTGTAATCCCTCCTAGAAATATTGAACAAAATGCAAGGAGAAAAAGACATGGGCAATTTGAAAGACAGAATCTCAGTACTTTCGTCACACCTCACCAACCGCCCACAGAAATATACACAAATATCACATATAAACATGTAAACATCAATATACATATAGCATAAATACATATAATATAATGAAATGTGTTGCGTAGGACTTCTCGCTTCAGTTGCACTGTACATTTCGCAAACACAGTCAAATATACGCTCCAACACTGATGTGTAATGCTGTCTGTTTCATGTAAACACCGTCTGTTCAACGAGCGCTGACCTATTTACTGCATACGATCGATAGGGCAGGTCATGCTGACATCGACTGTAGAGTAGTACTGCTGGTGTGTCGTATCAGGCCACAGGAAACGGTCTGGTCTCAGTAGCTGACTTCTCAAAATGTCCACTGTGCAGATTGACCCAGAAAGCTAGCCTACCACATTGATAAATCTTGTTTCTTGCAGCAGATTGACATGGACTGTTTTTTTTATATATATAGCTCGTCCAGTCACAATGTTCTGTAAATGGGTCAGGTTACCGACTGTTGGGGCCCTGACAAGGTGTACTGTTAAGTGCGTATATTCTGATGCAATGAGTGAGTGTGAACATCAATAATGACAAACGCGAATGGATGACAGTTCGACAGGTTCACAGGACACTCACTCCAATCACAGGTGGAAGACAAGGATGGCTGGACTACTGTGGTCGTTTCATACTGTTTAATAAGACGCACACACTTCGACAGTACAAGGATAGTTACAGGAACACAGGTCGACATAAATAGCATATTGTTGATCAATGGTCTACCACCTTAAGTTAGCATTCATGTTGAATAACATCACAATGGAACATCTGTAGACAAGCACTGAAATTTCCACTGTTTATCAATATAATCATCAGGCCTTACTGACCGAGCGTGTCAGTTAATAAATACTGTTCAAGCCTGACTCCTAGACAGAACCTCTTTTCTAGCGAAGATTCCTTTAGGTAAAGTTCAGCAAATCTATCTGAAGATAATGTTAACCCACCAGTATTGGGTTTTCTTAATAACTGTGATCTCTTAATCATCACCTGATAATAAGGGGCATCCCCATTCTCTGATTGATGATCGACAAAAAGTTAGAGTCCAAAATGGCTTCTGGTTCCCTTTTGAGCATCGCTCACTATACGGATGTATAGCAAATCTTCAACAGAAGCTTTGTTCATAAACACAAATGTTTCTACAAGGATCAGCATATTCTTTCATCTTAAATGCTGCATACAATCGTCTACAGTGCTGCTAGGTAACATGTCATCCCGACATATGGATATAAATAATTATAATGTAGACGTCTGCCCAATCAAGCCTAGGACGAAAAAGTTCAGTAAAATGTTCTTTTACCTGGGCATGAGAAAAACACTAGCAGAACACAAACGCCCCTCTCCTGGCGTTATAGAATAAACACAGGGGACTAGTAAACATATCAGAAATTCTCTTCTTCCCCCATAACAAATCATAGAGATCACAGACTGGGGACTCGTCTTCAACATGGCTTTCGCCCGGCATTCCATCATCCCGGAAGACACTCTTTTCTCTCGGCATGCGCAGAAACTCCCTGACCTCAAAGTTCAGTACAAGGAAAAATAGTTCCACTTAGACATACCAAGATATCACGATATAAGACCGAATCGTCTGAAATAGACACAGAGTAAACATAGACTCGGACCATAAACATTCCTGCATAAACCTAAGCAAGAACAATCTGTTTTCTGGCCCAACAAGGCACAAACTAACGAAATCCAGATTCATACGCCAAATTCGATCTCCAGGGGAGATAACCTATATAACAAAAGTATCAATCAATCATGGATGATATATCTTTGGCCAGGAAAGCATCCTGATTCTAAAAACCAATATCTTCCCTCCGACAGATAAATATTATAATAAATATATACATTGTCACCAGTAATCTGTTGGTAACAATTGTCTAGTAAGTATACCCGTCAAAATAATAACGGGAAAAGAACTAAAGTTAACGCTTAACCCTTCAGTGCCTGCAGAACATTTAGAAGACTGGGGGAGGGGGGGGGGAAGCCGCGCTGGTGTATTGGTTACCACACTGCGGTGGCGATCGGGTGATCCAGGAGGTTCAAGCCCGGGCGAGGACACGTGAAGTGTCGTCGACCAGGGACTGGAATAACCTGAACGGCTCCTGAGCCGACCCAGCTCTAATGGGTACTCTCCGAAGACGGCGATAGCATGGCGAGTGGACACCTGTCAGCGTACAGGGAAAATAGGATACTCACGTAAAATCAATCTCAGGTTAGATATACTAACCTGAGATTTCGCCTCGAGTAATAGCGTTAAAAAAAAAAACTGGGAAACTCAAGTGGTGATTCTGAATGAACTTATTTTACCAATGTTTGTAAAGTTTTGACCAAAAAAAAATTGGGGATTTTTTTTCCTTTAACATAGTCTAATTTATCTTCTCCGCTGTCAAGGATAAACAATCAAATGGCAAGAAAAATCATAACAATAAAATATATTGCAGATTTTTGACACTTTACTATGTATTTTTTATTTATTATTTAAAATAAAATTGCAACTTTTATGGGAAAAAAATATACACGTTACATTGTTGGTCGTGCGGTTTAGTGCAAAGGCCAGAAGCGCACGATTTTTAGATAATTTCCAGACTGCTACTTTGGCGAGACAAGGTTTTGACTGACGTCCGTGAATTACATGGGATATGCGTCGTCCATAAGGGAGTTGTTATCTCAAATCAGACCACTGCGGTCTACTAATATAACCAACAGATTCTGTGTCTAGGCTGAACGTGGCACAATTTTATTTAAAAAGAAAGGGAGTTGTAGTCTATTACTGTTAAAAGTTAACTATTTCAGCTAAAGGTTAACAAATGCATTAAAAATGTCACAAATGCGGATAAATGTTAACTATTGCGGATAAATGTTAACTATTGCGGATAAAAGTGGAAACGTAATTTATGTAAGAAGCGAGAATGACTTTCATTTTTGTGTGATCATCACATTTCTACAAACCCCCCCCCCCCCCTCCCACCCATCATCGCACAACGTCACAAAATTGTGACTCCTCTCACCCCTGACTGCGTGACATCATATATGGACGACAACTTCAGAAATATTAACTTTGTTGATTTTGAAAAAGCTTTTGACAGCATACACAGGCACAGCCTATGGAAAATTCTGAGGGCTTATGGAATTCCCAGCCGCATTGTTTCCATCATAAAAAGCCTCTATTCTAACTTTACGTGTAGTGTTGGATCGAGTAATGTAACTTTCGAAGTGAAAACAGGGGTACGACAGGGATGCGCCTTGTCAACAACATTATTTTTGACAGTCATAGAATGGGTGATGTGCCAGATGTCACAAAATTAACCGTGATACAACGTCAAAATATCTCCAATGATACAACGTAAGGATAAAAACTAATGCGTAAGCTGCTAGAATACATGATCGCCCACGCCGCGGGTCATCACCCGCCATGGAAATTAAATTGTTAGACTTGAAGGCAAAACGGAACGGGAGGAGAACGGAGATCAAAAGGAAAATCTGACTGAACGCGTGCTTGAAACTAGCGAGGCTAAAAGGACGCAAATTGGTGGGGAAAGGAGGAAAAAGTCACGTTCCCCAAGTTGACATAAAGTAAAGAAATCGACAAAAAGGGACCTTGGATATTATACGCCACAGTCATTTCTTGGACCCTTTTACGATAACTTAGTCCGTTTATTCGAATGCAGTGATGAACGCATTCCAGAAGATTCTAGAAAATATTTGAAAAGTAACTTTTCTTAATAATAATGTTAGGAATATAAAACCTAGCTGGCCGGATGGCCCATCTTGAGCAGTGAAATAATATGCTTTCATTTATACAGACAGACAGATAATAAGAAAGATATTGACAAAAGACTGTGTTGTTCATATCAACCATCGTCTGCATGGAGATAAAACATGTCACTAATTTTCAAAAACTGCAGGGTACTCGAAATCCCCCTTGTTTTATGCTTCGTCTGCAAATTGTAACGCTTTCACGTTGATAGTAAAAGCTTACTGTATTATTACCCGCTTTCTTCAATGAAACGTGTGCTGCATTTCTAAGAAAAACATTGAGAGGCCCTGCGTAATGACCTAAATTAATCCTAACATTAATTATATTACGTTACCAAAACGAACGAACAGATGGACTCAAATATATAGAGAGAGAGAGGGGCGAATAAAATCGGGAACGCATGCAACACGCGTCGCGCGATACACAAATGCTGCCATCACGCGTGTAAGTCTACATGCACTAATTGTTTTTCAGACGGACAGTGATAAAATACACTACCCTTTCCCAGAGTTAGGTTTATAAATCATAAAAAACTCTTATTAGGAAAGACAACATTAGATGGGTTTACGGTTGAAAACATAACAGTACCCAGACAGCACATCTTCGAAACAGGAGGTAGAAAATACATATTTTGAACGCAGCCACGTAGCTCTTTCAAATTGGTATATTTGGGTTCCTTAGGGCTTGCTGACAAATAATATGTAAAACGTTACGCAAATAGTCCAGGAATTAATAAATTATACCAAAAATAAAATAGTGAGGATGCCTGACAGCATGGAATCATTTCTGCTCATAAAATTTTTTTTATATAACGTGTTTGAAAAAAACCTTACGTTACATAAATAGCCTACCATGTAAACTCCCAATTGATTGGAGCGCAACAAATGAAAGCCTAACCACGATTGGTCGGACTATAAATACTATCTTTCGTTGTTAGGGGAAACGGGGAAAGGTAACATTTTTTCAAACACTTGTCGAAACGGGGCCTCATTGGCTAGACTCGCTGGATATAATCACTTGGGAGCGTTAGTTCGAAACCACTTGTTTAAATAAGCTTGATAAAGCATCAGTGCGTTGAAGCCAGCTCACAATTTTGCTAAAATAAAAGCCTGGAACATAAGCAGATGGAAATTTGTGCCAGTAATTGTGCCAGAATTCATTGCTAATCAACGTATCTGTGTTTATTTCCATGAAATTGTGGTAAGCTTGAACCATTCAGTATCTTTTAATGAAAATTGAATGTAAATTGTTAATTTATGCCTGTATATATATGTGTAGTTCAGTGGCAAACAAGAGATATAAAGCCTATAATGCTCCAGCCTGAACAGAGGGTGTCGGAGGAAAGTCAAACGGCATGGAATGGCCAAATAGTACACTGACACCTAGATGATTGACTAGAAAGAAATAATGCTGGAATTGCAGAGGCGTAGTAACCATTAAGGAGGTTAATGCTGGTATAAAGTACTTCAGAATGAAGCTGATAGTTGGCCTAACGCTCTGAACTCAATGTTTGTGCTGTATTGTGATCAGTGTAAAAGAGAGTATAAGTTAGTTATGAAGTAGAAGGTACATCCTTCTTGTTTTCAGGGACAGTGGTCTTGATGGTACTGAGCAGCACCTGGTCAGAGCTTTGCTGAATCCAGTGTCGGACAGCATACTCCTTGGTCCTTTTAGCTATCAGTGAGGTGTCTCCAGAGCCCAGAGGAGAATTCGAGCAGAGGAGTCCTTTCCTGCCGCCATCACGCCAGATAAGCTAACTTGGCCAGCTGAGCTCAACATTATGTCCCCACATCTTGAAATGACTTTGTAAAAATCACCTTAAGAGGGGAATTTAATTGTCTTAATATCAGGAACTGAGAACATCTCCAATACTAGTCCCAAAAGACAAACTATTGAAGTCATGATGACAAATACCAACAGAGCTTGAACAAAACAAAACCAGTATTACCTCATATTACCACTACACAACTGACACACATAGGATATTTTAATAATATATGTCACTACAATATTCATATTGATAAAGTCTGTACATATACTTGTAATTTAAATTGATTGTGATTCCTGGTTCCCTTGTAGTTGAATCAGGACACATATTCATTCATGCCAGTAATGAATACATATTGTTATTTGAAAAGTTATCAGTGACTCTTTTAAGATATTCTCATAGAGTGTTATATGTATGTGAGTGTCACAGTGTTGTCAAGTGTAGTGGATTAAATTAAATTGTTTATCTGTCTGTTGTTGTGACTTACACTTCATCATACACATACCCTAGACACATAACGTAGTCATCACACTATTCCAGAATAATTCTGACTGAGATATATAGATATGTGGTAGCAAGTAAGGTTATATATAATACACTACTCTTATTAGATATATATACCTTCACAGCTGATCTCAGTCAGTACACTAAGTCCCCTATAAATATTTATAACATCCCACTTCACCACATATATTGGGGTCTCGCTCTTGGGATTTTGAATCTTTCCCTATTAAAAATATTGGGGGTAATTCACTTCAGGGAATATAAGAATTAAAAGGTATCCTTGGGTGGAATTAAATAAGGTTGAGCTCACGGTGCCTGTGTTGTCCATTAGAGATTGAATTGTTGGTTAGACATTGTATAAATTTACATAATAGACAATGGCGGACCTGGCCAAATTTCGATCTGCTGCGGTTCAGACTGCAAAAGAGTTAGGATTAGATGGGCAAGTTATGGTTGCCTATGTCACGACGGAATGTGACAAATTTATTGAACGTGAAGAAAGAAGGTTTGAAGCCGAAAGAAAGTTAGAGGCTGACAAGGAAATTAAGAAGTTACAGTTTGAAGCTGAGGCTGAGACTAAGAGGTTGCAGATTGAGGCTGAGGCTAAGAAATTGGAGGCAGAAAGAGAAGACAAAAGATTAGCTGCAGAAAGGGAAGAGAGGAAATTAGCTGCAGAAAGGGAAGCAGAAGAAAAAAGATTACAAAGGGAACATGAGTTACGACTAAGGGAGTTTGAGTTTCAAGGCCATGCTCCTGAAAATGGTGCCAGTCCCTTTGCCTCTGATGCTACGGTTACTCAGGGAGCCTCAACCTCAGCTATGAATTTTCATTTAGATCATTTTGTTGAGAAAGACGATGATATTGAGAGCTACCTAAATAGGTATGAGCTATTAGCTACCACGTATGGGTTAGAGAGAGAAAGGTGGAGCTTAAAGTTATCTCAGGGACTTCGTGGGGCAGCTTATGAAGTTTTTGCAAAAATGAGCAGAGGTGATCAGGAAAATTATGACATGCTAAAGCAGGCTCTTTTGTTAAGATATGAAAAGAATGCTGAATTTTATAGGAAAAAATTTAGGAATGCTAAACTACTGTCAGGTGAAACCTATCACCAGTTCTCTGCACGAATAGAGACATACTTGGAGAAATGGACTTCTCTGGGGAAAACCCAAGATCTTAAGGAAATGGTCCTTATAGAGCAATTAAGAGAGTCCATGGCTCCAGACCTGAGAAAGTTTCTCATGGAACAAGGTGCAGAGAGGCTGGGTGAGTTGCTAAATGTTGCTGAAAGGTATCAAGCAGCTCAAGCAGAGGTAACAGGTAATAAAAAGAAACAAGTGGATAACTTTAGGGCACCACAGAACTTTAATAAATTTGATCCTAGGGATCAAAATAAAGGTAAGCACCAATTTGATAGGCCACGGTATGAAAATAAAAATAAATTCCCACAATTCGATGAAAGGAAATATGATGAAAGAAAATCTTTCAACCAAGGAAAAAGGTGGTGTAAAAATTGTCAGATGGACAATCATGACACTGACCGTTGCAGAAGGAAACCTGTGTATATGGCAACCCTTCAGGTCAGGTCGACCTCAAGACAGGAGGAGGATATTATGTTAGATACCACTCCAGAAGAGATGAGGAAGGCACAGGCTGGGGATAAAACACTCAAGCCTTGTTTCAGAAAATTGTCAACTTGTCATACAACTCCAGGCAAGGGAGATTTCTACATGAAAAACAAGTTGATGTATAGGAAGACTGGAGCTAGATCCAATGGTCACGGACAGCTGGTTCTTCCAAAAAGATATAGGACAGACTTAATAAGGAGCCTACATGTGAAACCAGATGGGGACCATGAGAAGATAGGTACCATCATTCAAAAGGTGGCTCACAATTATTATTGGCCCAAAGCAAGATGGGACATTGAAAATTTTGTAGAAAGGTGTAGCATAGCACATGAGGGAACACCCACAAGTGGGAACATGGATCAGGACCTGGACACGCCATGGGGCAAAATCAGGCCTGATAATAAAAAGAAAAATAGATTTGATAAAGTGGACCAAATGGAATGGGAAGCCCCTTTTCACGGACAAGCTTCACTTAACTGTTTTACAATGGCCACTATGCGGAGAGTGCAAAAAGATGTCTTACCCCAGGATAAGCCGAAAATCCCTCAATCGGACTTAAACAAACTGGAGGAAGAGGATGTAGAGAGGAAATCTCTCATCAAGAATTTTAAGAGGGGAGAAAGCCCCAAAAGAAAAATTGGTAGCGGTCGTTTTGTGAATGATAATTCTGGGAGGAAAAATCATCACTATAAAGCTTCGAGTGGAAGAGACCATACCGGTGCATGGACAAATAGGTCCACACAATTAAAGGTCCATATGTAGCTTTGTTAAGAACGTGGACTGATGAAAAGGCAGAGGAAAACATTACATCTTCATACCAATATGTTAATGAGCTGACCACTCGGTTGAAAACTGGCTGGAAACTTGCCAATGAAAATTTGAAACAAGCCAGGAAGAAACATGCTGCCTATTATAACAGGAAGGCGAAAGACAGAAATTTGGCTGTGGGAGAGAAGGTACTGCTTCTTTTGCCCGGGAGTCAGAATAAGTTACAAATTGGATGGCAGGGTCCATATACAGTTTTAGAGAAGGTGTCTAGAACAAATTATAAGATAGATAAGAAGGGGAAAGAAAAAAATCTATCATGTGAATCTCCTGAAGAAATATTTGGAAAGAGAACATCAGGAAGAGACACACTTGTTGACCTTGTCCATCGCCATGGAGATGAAAAAGGAACCACTTTCATCATTTGAATATCCATTACACCCCTGTGAGACAGCAGCACAGGTGAAAATCAGTACACATTTAACGAAAACTCAGAAAGAGAGAGTGCAACAGGTTCTAAATAATCATGCAGAGGTGTTAACAGACCGACCAGGGCATACAAACCTATTGGAATATGATATGAAACTAATAGACTCCACACCTGTCTGTATGAAACCATATTCGATTCCGTTTGCTAAGGAGAAAGCTTTGAAGGAAGAGATAGACTATCTGTTGAAGGAAGGAATTATTTCGCACAGTGAGTCTTCGTATAGTTCCGGTGTTGTACTCTTAAGGAAGCCCTCTGGAGAACATAGACTCTGTATAGATTACAGGAGACTGAATGCTATTACAGAAGGACAGGTGGATCCATTGCCGGATACAAATCAGCTGTTTGCCAGACTAAATAAAGCTAAATATTTCTCAAAAGTGGATCTGAGTAAAGGATACTATCAGATTCCAGTAAAGCCTGAGGTTAGACCATACCTAGCTTTTAGTACCTCAGAAGGACACTATGAGTTTAATAGATTGCCATTTGGATTGAAGAATGCGCCTAGTGTCTTCTCTAGAATGATGAGAAAATTATTGGATCCTCTGAATAATCCCTGTATAACAAATTTTATGGATGATATCCTTATAGCAACAGAAACATTTGAGGAACACATTGACTCTCTGAACATGCTGTTTGATCGACTTAGGGAGGCAAATTTAACAGCCCGACCCAACCAAATGTTGCGTTGGATGTAAAGAATTGGAATTTTTGGGACACACAGTTTATCAGGGAAATATGACCCCTGACCCAAAGAATTTAGAAAAACTACAGAAAGCCCCGAGACCACAAACCAAGAAGGACGTGAGATCCTTTGTCTCATTATGTGGTTTCTACCAGAAGTATATCAAAAACTTTAATTCCATATGTGCACCTTTAACGGAATTGACACGTAAAGGACATCCAGATCGCATTACATGGACACCACAATGTGAAATGACTTACCAAGAATTGAAGGAAAAGCTCACAAGTAAACCCATTTTGAAATTACCTGACTTAAGTCAAGAATTCATAGTAAGGACGGATGCAAGTAATATTGGGTTAGGTGCAACTTTACTACAGAAATCAGATGCATTGGATGGGGAATTAAGCCCAGTGGCATATGCTAGCAGAAAGTTGAATAAAGCTGAAATCAACTACTCAACTAGCGAAAAAGAATGTCTTGCAGTAATATGGGCAATAAAGAAATTCAATATTTATCTATATGGGAAGGCATTTAAGTTGCAAACAGATCACAAACCTTTATCGTTTCTAGCACAGGCTAAGCATGAGAACTCTAGGTTACTCCGATGGTCTTTGCTTCTGGCTCCATATAATTTTAGCATTGAGTATATATCTGGAAAAACCAATTTGGGAGCGGATTTTTTAAGCCGCCATCCGTGTGATGAGAATCACCGTAAACACCAGAAATAATAATGAATTTCTCTATGTGAATATAGAATAAAGGACTGACATATAATGTCTGTTTTAAGAGGGGAGGTGTCGTGGAATATTCTAATCCACATATATAAATTATCAAGTAAATATAAAGCCTAATAAATACATATAATAAATAAAGGAAGAAGAATGGTAAAGAACAGTGCTGTCACAATGACTGTACTCGAAATCCCCCTTGTTTTATGCTTCGTCTGCAAATTGTAACGCTTTCACGTTGATAGTAAAAGCTTACTGTATTATTACCCGCTTTCTTCAATGAAACGTGTGCTGCATTTCTAAGAAAAACATTGAGAGGCCCTGCGTAATGACCTAAATTAATCCTAACATTAATTATATTACGTTACCAAAACGAACGAACAGATGGACTCAAATATAGAGAGAGAGAGAGGGGCGAATAAAATCGGGAACGCATGCAACACGCGTCGCGCGATACACAAATGCTGCCATCACGCGTGTAAGTCTACATGCACTAATTGTTTTTCAGACGGACAGTGATAAAATACACTACCCTTTCCCAGAGTTAGGTTTATAAATCATAAAAAACTCTTATTAGGAAAGACAACATTAGATGGGTTTACGGTTGAAAACATAACAGTACCCAGACAGCACATCTTCGAAACAGGAGGTAGAAAATACATATTTTGAACGCAGCCACGTAGCTCTTTCAAATTGGTATATTTGGGTTCCTTAGGGCTTGCTGACAAATAATATGTAAAACGTTACGCAAATAGTCCAGGAATTAATAAATTATACCCAAAATAAAATAGTGAGGATGCCTGACAGCATGGAATCATTTCTGCTCATAAAATTTTTTTTATATAACGTGTTTGAAAAAAACCTTACGTTACATAAATAGCCTACCATGTAAACTCCCAATTGATTGGAGCGCAACAAATGAAAGCCTAACCACGATTGGTCGGACTATAAATACTATCTTTCGTTGTTAGGGGAAACGGGGAAAGGTAACATTTTTTCAAACACTTGTCGAAACGGGGCCTCATTGGCTAGACTCGCTGGATATAATCACTTGGGAGCGTTAGTTCGAAACCACTTGTTTAAATAAGCTTGATAAAGCATCAGTGCGTTGAAGCCAGCTCACAATTTTGCTAAAATAAAAGCCTGGAACATAAGCAGATGGAAATTTGTGCCAGTAATTGTGCCAGAATTCATTGCTAATCAACGTATCTGTGTTTATTTCCATGAAATTGTGGTAAGCTTGAACCATTCAGTATCTTTTAATGAAAATTGAATGTAAATTGTTAATTTATGCCTGTATATATATGTGTAGTTCAGTGGCAAACAAGAGATAAAGCCTATAATGCTCCAGCCTGAACAGAGGGTGTCGGAGGAAAGTCAAACGGCATGGAATGGCCAAATAGTACACTGACACCTAGATGATTGACTAGAAAGAAATAATGCTGGAATTGCAGAGGCGTAGTAACCATTAAGGAGGTTAATGCTGGTATAAAGTACTTCAGAATGAAGCTGATAGTTGGCCTAACGCTCTGAACTCAATGTTTGTGCTGTATTGTGATCAGTGTAAAAGAGAGTATAAGTTAGTTATGAAGTAGAAGGTATATCCTTCTTGTTTTCAGGGACAGTGGTCTTGATGGTACTGAGCAGCACCTGGTCAGAGCTTTGCTGAATCCAGTGTCGGACAGCATACTCCTTGGTCCATTTAGCTATCAGTGAGGTGTCTCCAGAGCCCAGAGGAGAATTCGAGCAGAGGAGTCCTTTCCTGCCGCCATCACGCCAGATAAGCTAACTTGGCCAGCTGAGCTCAACATTATGTCCCCACATCTTGAAATGACTTTGTAAAAATCACCTTAAGAGGGGAATTTAATTGTCTTAATATCAGGAACTGAGAACATCTCCAATACTAGTCCCTAAAGACAAACTATTGAAGTCATGATGACAAATACCAACAGAGCTTGAACAAAACAAAACCAGTATTACCTCATATTACCACTACACAACTGACACACATAGGATATTTTTAATAATATATGTCACTACAATATTCATATTGATAAAGTCTGTACATATACTTGTAATTTAAATTGATTGTGATTCCTGGTTCCCTTGTAGTTGAATCAGGACACATATTCATTCATGCCAGTAATGAATACATATTGTTATTTGAAAAGTTATCAGTGATTTTTTTAAGATATCCTTGTAGAGGTTACATGTATGTGAGTGTCACAGTGTTGTCAAGTGTAGTGGAATAAATTAAATTGTTTATCTGTCTGTTGTTGTTTTGACTTACACTTCATCCTACACATACCCTAGACACATAACGTAGTCATCACACTATTGCAGAATAATTCTGACTGAGATATATAGATATGTGGTAGCAAGTAAGGTTATATATAATACACTACTCTTATTAGATATATATACCTTCACAGCTGATCTCAGTCAGTACACTAAGTCCCCTATAAATATTTATAACATCCCACTTCACCACACAGGTGCTAAAATCTAGTAACATTCTACGGTTGAGATATTTCCCAGTCATTACGACAGAATCCTTGGAAAATAAACTTAGTCCCTACAACAATCCCTGCAATCTGACGAAGAATCCTTGCCAGGAAATTACACTCAACACACCATTTCAGCGAAATCTCCGAGCGAAATTAGCACTGGCTATACGGAGTTTTCTGGGGCTGGACTGGACCAAATAATAAGACATATATAATAGTCTTAAGAAGTGTGTGTGATTATTTTTATGGACATATGCAGCCGACAGAGGGGGTAAGTGTGAATGAAAGCGAGCTCGCTGAATGAGTGCGAGAAGGGAAAACGGAATGAAAGAATTTAGTTTCTAGATGTTCACTACTAATATAACACCTTCCTTTTATCTATTCTCTCACTAAGGCTGAAGGCCCACGGGAAAGTTAAATTAAGGACATATCCTAGATACCCGTCCCGTCTACCCAACTCCCGTTGTCAATCAAATTGTTTGATCTGTTTGGTAAACTCACCTCGGGTGGGATTATTTTCCTAGTTTTTTCCAGGTCTATGAGAATATATATTGTTTATTTATTTTCCCTTTATGTAACTACCATTTCACCTGATGACATGATAATAATAATAATAATAGTTGCCCATCGCAAGCGAAGATGGCGACAGCTTCAGACTTGAATTGTGAGACCTCTGTGCCGTGATCTCATGTGGCTAATTAGTCCTATTTTGGCCCTACAGGCCATGCCACATACGGGGCAATCATGGTTAGAGTCGATAGTAATGTTGCTGCGCATTCTGACTTTTCTTGCAGCACGCTTGCCTTCTGCCTTATCAGCTAAATTCTGTTCTGCAGTGCGAGCGCCTTGAGTAACGTTTGTCCGCCAGGCAGAGCGATCATGTGCGATAGTCTCCCAGGAGGAGACATCAATTTTGAAGCTGCTCAACGATGCTTTCAGTGTGTCTTTGAAGCGTTTCTTTTGTCCCCCTACTGTTCGCTTACCCATAGAGAGTTCGCTGTACATCAACTACTTTGGGAGGCGTTTTTCGGGCATGCGAACAACATGTCCATCCCATCTAATTTGGGCCCTCTGCAGCAATGTGTAGATGCTTGAGATATGTGCTCTGTTGAGGACCTCAGAATTAGATATTCTATCATGCCACTTGATCCTGAGTATCCTGCGAAGACAGCTCATGTGGAAATGATTACGCTTCTTGGCGTGTCTGCTATACACTGTCCATGTTTCACAGGCATACAGGAGGGTAGTAAGCACTATTGCATGATATACTTTTATCTTGGTGGCAGCACTAATTCCTTGTCGATCCCAGACATTTACTCTTAGTCTTCCAAAAGCTGCACTTGCCTTTGCAATTCTGTTGTTGACCTCGGCGTCGATATTCGCATCTTTGGTAAGGGTACTGCCTAGATAAGTGAAGCTGTCCACCACTTGGAGACGTTGGCTCTTTACTGTGATATTTGGTTCACAGTAAGGTTTCCCAGGAGCAGGTTGCAACATTACTTCAGATTTCTTCGTATTGATGGTAAGACCAAAGTCATCACACGCTACAAAAAACCTCCTCATATTGTTCTGCATGTCTAGTTCTGTGCAGGTGTTGAGGGCACAGTCGTCCGCAAAGACAAGGTCAGAGATCATTGTTTCATTCACCTTTGTAAAGGACTGTAATCGTCTCAAATTAAACAGCTTCCCATCTGTCCTGTATCTGATGTGTACGTCGTCACTACTGCCATGCGCAACGTTAGACAGCATGGCAGCAAATATCATACTGAATAGTGTCGGAGCGAGCACACATCCCTGTTTGACACCGTTTGTGACCGGAAAGGGTTCAGAAGGTTCATCATTCAATACGCGAGCCATCATACCTTCATGAAACTGGCGGACAATTGAGATGAACTTATCGGGACAGCCGAATTTCACCATACATTTTCCATAGTCCATCCCTATTGACAGTGTCAAAGGCCTTGGTCAAGTCAATAAATGTTGTGTATAGGTCACTGTACTGTTCCTGGCATTTCTCCTGAAGTTGGCGAGCGGCAAATATCATATCGACGGTCCCGCGGCATGCTCGGAAACCATACTGACTCTCTGGAAGTAAGTCCTGCGATTCGAGATGAACAGTCAAGCGATTGAGCAGGACTCGAGCCAGGATTTTGCCCGCAATAGATAATAGGGAGATTCCCCTATGGTTATCACATGAATGATGATTTCCCTTTCGCTTGTATATGTGAACAATGGTGGCATTTTTCAATTCCTGTGGTATCTGTTCTTCATCCCAGACTGAGTGAAAGAGGTCTGTTAATCTCTGCAGCACCATGCTGCCTCCAGCTTTATAAATCTCAGCAGGAATAGCATCTGATCCAGGGGCTTTGCCGCTGGACAGTAGACTGGTTGCTTTCTTGACCTCTTCCAAGCTGGGTGGAAGGTCAAGTCTATCGTTGACTGTAACTTGCGGTATGCTTGCAATGGCCTGGTCGTTCACGGTTGATGGATAATTTAAGATGGCATTGAAGTGTTGTGCCCAGCGTTCCAAAATCTGCGTTTTATCAGTGAGCAATGCCATGCCATCAGCATTTAGGACCGGTGATGATTGATTCGATTGAGGGCCATAAATTGCTTTCAGGGCATTATAAAAGCGCTTTGAGTCATTTCTGTCTGCATATCTCTGTATCTCGTCTGCTTTATTGCTGAGCCATGCATCATGCATCTTCCTGAGCTTATTCTGGACAACTCTGTGTATGTTGGTAAAGGCTGCCTTTTTTGGATGTTGAGGAAGGGTTGCTTTGATAGTCTCTGTGCAAGCGATATTTTTCAGCCAGCAGTGTTTTAATATTTACATCATTCTCATCAAACTAGTCAGGGTTCTTGCGTGTTGTATATCCCAAGCTCTCAGAGGCTACAGAGTACAGTGTTCTTTAGAGTGGCCCATTTTTCCTCTATAGTGGTTTGACCGAGCTCAACGTCCCTCAGACGGCTGTCCAAGTCCCTTGAGAAGCTCTCTGCGGTTGCTTCGCTTTTAAGTTTTGTGACGTTGAGCTTCTTCATGGGTTTCTGACTCTGGTGTCTTCGCTTGGGCTGTATGTTAAGGTTGAGTTTTGATACAATCAGCCTGTGGTCAGTCCAGCTTTCTGAACCACACATGGCCTTGGTCACTCTTACATCACGTCTGTCGCTCCTTCTCGTGATGACATAATCAATGAGATGCCACTGTTTGGAGCGGGGGTGCATCCATGTTGTTTTATTTCGAGTGGGTAGGCGAAACATGGTGTTCGTGATGGACAAATCATGTGTGGCACACAGGCTGAGTAATAGGAGCCCATTACTATTACATTTGCCTATGCCATGTTTTCCAAGTATTCCTTCCCAGGTGTTGTGGTCAGTGCCTACTCTGGCATTAAAGTCGCCGAGAATAATAAGTTTCTCAGATTTAGGAACTGATGAGATAATAGAGTTAAGTTCGTCATAAAATTTTTCTTTTGTTTCCTCTCGGTTTGTCATTGTTGGGGCATATGCACTGATCAGTGTGGCACTTCTGTTGTTTCCTAGTGGGATATGAAGGGTCATTAGGCGATCATTAATGCCGTTAGGAGATTTGACAAGTTTACGTACGATATGAGATTTAATGGCGAATCCAACGCCAGCCTCACGCCGTTCCTTGCTGTCCCGGCCACTCCAATAAAATGTGTAGCCACCTCCAATTTCAGTAATCTGACCTTCTTCTGGTAGTCGTGACTCACTTAGGGCTGCTATATCGACATTATAGCGCGCCAGTTCTTTGGCCACAAGTGCAGTCCGTCTTTCAGGTCTGTCGGCCAGGGTATTGTCGAGTAATGTTCGCACGTTCCACGTGCCGAAGGTAAGCACCTTCATTTTTTTCTTATTTTTTGTTCGAACGCATGATTGGGATACCCTCCAGCCGCGTCAAGCTGGTCAGAGTAGGTTGAAGCAGGCTATGTTCAGGGCACCTTTTCTAGCCCCTTCCTCATGCCATGGAGGTGAGCAGAGTGATCCTAAAGAGGGCTGCTCAGTCGCTCAGGGGGCTGTCGGATCTTGCCGCTGCTTCAAAGTTCCAGCGAGAAACGACCCTATGGCCTGAGCCGCCTGTGTGCAAGATTGTGGCTGCAGCTTGAGTGTATCCACACTTTCTGGTTCGCCACTCCCCCATCGCCACAGGTCTTTAAGTGTAGTGTCTATGTTTTTGTCTGAAGCTGTGACTTGCGCTGTAATTGAATTTAAGTGAGGAAGAGTTGCGCTAATCGTCATCCTCACTCTCTCGTCCTGAATTATCTGGTCCAGTGGCAAGATATTATCGAGACGACTGGAGACAAAACAGGATGCAGTGGATGACCAGGGCGTTCTAAGTGTCTCGCCGTGCTCTTTGCGTTCCACTCCGCGCTGCTGGTAGTTGCCTTCATATCCGTTGAGCCAGCTGATGGCTTCGTCCGCATAGTCCGCCAAATCCAGTCTTCACATGCTAGGTAGACAAGCCCTGTTTTTCACCGAGGGTTTTAATGCCCCTCGGCTACCCTCACCTGGTTTTGCCCGCCAGTCGAGGTGGTGTGCCGGGGTGTGGCCGCTGTGCATGCACCAGCTGCTTGGAACCACAGGGGAGAGCTGAGAAGTAGGTGGGGACCAATTGTGGAAGAGCCACTTCCGAAGGAAGTGCGACTGCCCCTTCACCAGTTATTGAACAGTTTTTTTATAACGATGTATTAACTGTCGTAACCTATTTTTTCTTTCTAAAAATTTAATAAATTTTATAAACCTTAGCTATTAGTTCTGGTCAAAACCTTTCCCTGCCCCATTATATATGTGCCCACAGTTTACGTGTTCGTGTATACGTATGTACGTATTTATGTCACAAAATTGTTTGTGTGTGCGTACGATAGTATAGTGTATTGAATCAATATCTAGGGAGAAAATACGTCTCCAGTAAGTGTGTCGCACTAGATAGGTTGGATTGAAACTATCATTAAATCCAAGACAGTATTTTCTTCTCCTACACCTGTACTCCTCGTAAACGTGACTATTTCTCACACCTTTCTCTCACCTAGCTTTCAATATCTCACCCCTGCTCGATTGGGACCATAAAAATAAAGCCTATCTAAAACTCACGACACTTATACATATGTGATCAATCTGATTCTCAGTTCTGTGGTCTGGTGATATCCATGTTGCTTTGTGTATTCTTTTAGGTGGAAATATACTTCCTCCTATAGCTATTTGATATGAAGCACAGAAGTTAGCGAATAGTTCCCCATTCTCGTTCATCCTACCAAATCCATGCTTTCCCATGATTTCTCCAAAGCTAGTGTTGGCTGTGCCTATTTTCGTGTTTAGGTCCCCCATCAAAATTGTGATTCTTTACTGTTTGTCCAAGTCATTTTGTAGTCTGCTGTAAAAGTCTTCTTTCTCAGATTCTTCTTTGATCATTTGTTGGTGCATAACACTGGATGATGTTTATATTTACTTTCTTTATTGGCTGATTTAAACGTTGCTGTTATAATTCGGGGTCCCACTGCTTCCCATTCTATGAGTGCCTTCTGTGTTTCCCTAGACAGATTTATAGCCACCCCTTCACTGTGGTGAGCTCTTTCCTCCTCATGTCCTGAGGACAGAACCATTTCTCCTGTGATCAATCTTCTCATCTCTGTGCCCTTCCACCGTGTCTCGCAGAGACCCAGGACATTAATCCTGTAATGTGTAATTTCCGCTGCTACCTGTGCAGTTCTCCCTTGTTCACATAGAGTGCGAACATTCCAGGTGCCAATCGTGGAGATTTCCCTAGGCGAAAAAAGGTTAGTCGGCAACGCAGACTCCTTTCGGCTTTCTCTGGGTTAAACATTTATAACATATAAGGAAGGGAAACCCGAGGTCTGTAAACGGTAAATTAATATGAAACGAACATAAAGGTATGTAGATGGCAAAGAGGATAGTGTGAGTCGCTTGCATAGCTAGGCGGGGTTGTCGCACGGAAGGTCCAGTGTTCAAATCCTGGGTAAGCCACTCATGTCTGTTGTTTTTCTGTTGTCTAGTGTTCTACTTCTTTATTTCTTACTAGTGCCTGAAAACATACCTTTATGTTTGTTTCTCTGGGTTGCTTCACGCGCCTCCTTTCCAGAGGACCTTCTTCTGTCGTGGGCGGCTGAGTTGATTTATATTCTGTATTTGACTTGTCCATGTTTGTTGAAGTTTTTTGGTAAAAGATTTTTACGGGATGGGGGTAACCATGCCCAACCCTCCTTAGTAGCTTTTTACGACATGCATGGTAGGGTACAGTGTTACGGTAACACACAGGTGTAATCTTTATGAAAGCTTTTAAAAAAATCATATTTCTTTTAATGTTGACTATTTTAATGCTAATATACAATACAATAGAAAGTAATATTAATTTCTAAAATAAAATAAATAATAGCTTTGTTAACATTTCAAAACAGATATATTTAACAGGTCGTTATGCTCCCTTCCCCATGCATCACGTGCTCCATGTTTCCGGAGACTTCACTCACAGGTGAGACGAACATCTGCAGGCCTTAGCCTCCTATATAATTGGGAAACTCACTTTGTCTAGCACTTAATGTCTCCAGAATTCTCTACTGTAGAGTGGGCGCTGTTCAATAACTAGTACGGACGACCAGCTACATTGTTGGTGGTATTGGAATTCTTTACCATTCGGTAAGAGCACTTAATGAAATAGATAGTAGGTATGTTAGGAACTTAAAGCTGGAGGGACAGACAGTGATATCAAAATAAGAATACTAAAGGCAAGAGGAGCTTTCATTGCATTGGGAAATATATGGAGAACAAGAGAAATAGGATCCAACACGAAAATAAGAATCTTCAACTCAAATGTGAAGTCAGTCCTATTGTATGGCTCTGAGACATGGAGACACAACAACCAAAAAGCTACAGACTTTCATAAATGGGTGCTTGCGTAGAATAGAGGGATTAAAATGGTATGACAAGGTTACCAACGTGGAACTGATGACAAGAACTAGACAAGTACCAGTGGAACAAGAGATGATGTCGTGTGGTGAGTCACTGGGGCAACTACGACAGTAGTTTTTGCCAGGAATAGTCTATGAGATATTAGATATAAGGTCTCTAGAAATTGGCTCGTTAAGAAAGAAAAAAAGACCTATTCGAGATAGGGACAAGAAGACAGGAATGCGAATGCTTTCCACTAGACAGTGTTTTCTAATAAATTATGGAAAGAGTTCTGTTTCCCCACGACCTTACCTTCTGCCCTTAGATTCCGTAAAGAAAAAGCCCCCAACCTCATCTGAGTAGAGAAAGGTTCCTGTAGGTGAATATGTAACACCGACAGCACGAGTGATACATTAACAAACTCTTGATAATGATCAACTGATTGTTGGGTTTATTAATGAAATATCCACACATATAGGGTTAGTAATGGTTAGAACGTGATGATGGTGAAAGACGATTCACACAAAACACACAGATGAGATAATAAAATTACAGTTAATTAAGTAATAGTTAATTAAGGATGAACTGGTGTAGAGTGAAATGATGATGTGATATGATACGTGTTACCAAAATGGTGAGTACTCTACACAGTCCATGTGTCTCTAAATGCTTCTCCTAGATATGAGGATTCACATGTATGCATAAAATGTCCCAAGTTGTTATACGTTATGTCGAATGGGGTATCTCTAAGTCGAGGACGTTCTGATGAATACTGTTGTTGTACGGAGAACGCTGACGAGATATTTATGTATATTCCTTCACTGTTTGAGTATATCTCTGTAGTGTGGATCAACAGTTAATAGTTGTCATATGAACAAAAGGTCTGTGGTCTAATCTCCCGACGGTACTGGTCAGACTGGATATCTTCACGAAATGTTAGTGATATGTAGACTCATAATCTTGCGTATGTAGTCGTGATTCATATACTTTCGAGTCTGCTTCATAAAATGCGCTTAAGAGTGTGTTGCACGTGGTATAAATATGCGATTCCTCTTTTGAGCTCTTTTGCTTGACTTCAGATAATAATGATCTTTCGAGTGATTAGAGTTTATGATGACTCTGTATTGAACTTGTGATAACGATGTATTGAACTTGTGATAACTCTGTATTGAACTTGTGAGCAAGCAGTATATGGTGACGAAAAAATGCTGCGTCCACCTTATGACTTGTGGGTGAGACAATATTCCTTTTAAATTGAGGAATGAAAGATGTCCTATGGCGAATTCTGCTAGCCAAATGTCCGTTTTTGATAACTTATTTCTGGTTAGACGTCAGACACGTTGCGTGTAGACTCAGACTTCTGATGAACTGAAGACACACAAAAGTCTTCGTAAGTTTTTCACATTTAACATCACTGGTTGACTTTCATTTAAACTACTGCTCATTATTCATCTCCCTCTCTCTGAGTTCAATTCTAATGATGTTAAATATCTTGTGCATGAGAGTGTGTGCATATGGGAGACTGTGATGATGATAAAGGTGAAATATGAACTATTAATTACCTTCTATCATCCTATCATCTTCTATGAAAATCTTCTGATTTTATTAATCAGTTATGCCAAGAATTATTTGAAACTTTATCTTCCGCACATTTTAGCTGTGAGGTTAAAATAAACAAAATTAAGAAAATGTATTAATAAGTATAAGATCTACTAACCTTCTTTTCCCTTCGCAAAATCCTTTAAGAACACAATTAATCACGGAACTGAATTATCATCCACTCTGAATAAACACGTGTATTAGGCTATGCGTTTTTGGGTTTGATCTCTTCCTCACAAGGTAAAAACCTGGACTGCCTCACTCTAGTAGATTATGCGGTATTATATATTTCTGGAAGTCACCCTGCCCAAGCTGGGCGTTCCATTGTGGTCAACCCACGCTTGTCTGAACCGCGGCCACGTTTTCCCCTGGCCAATCTGGGCGTCCAATGTGGTGTCACAGAAATTACAGTTTGATTAGGATGACCATATGTGTTTTTACCAGATTTATCACGATACAATGTGGGCTTCAAATGATAATGTCAGGCATGTGGACTCAATCAAAGGACTTTATTTCCCCCGATGAAAGAACAAATGTGGTTCTCTAGATACCGGTCGCGAGTAATCACAACAATGAAATAGCAAATGTGGATCGCAAATATGAGATGAGAGAGCAAATGTCGGAGAAAATACAGCATGAAGAATGTAGGAAAAGATGGAGCAATAAGGCCTTTGCGCTCGTTTATCACAATAGCCCCTCCTCAAGTGTGATGTCAATCGTACTCAGGAGAGCTTAGACTTCTTGCTCGGGATTCTTTAATCCTTTTCCTCATCTTCGTTTTTCTCTCCGGTTTCCACCCTTTCCTCTACTTGTCCGTGCTCTTCGTCCTGCCTCATAGGATGACGGCTTAAAAAATCCGCTCCTACGTTATGTTTTCCTTGGATATAGTCCACTTGGAACGTGTAAGGTTGTAGAACAAGCGACCACCTCATCAGTCTAGCATTCAAATTCTTTGAATTGGCGAGGAAGGTCAGAGGTTGGTGATCACTCTGGATTGTAAATTTCCTTCCGTACAGGTATGCTTGAAATTTTTGTATTCCCCAGACGAGGGACAAACATTCCTTTTCGATTGTGGAATAGTTTTGTTCTGCTCGGTTTAACTTCCGACTCGCATATGCGACCGGAAATAGATTTGGGGGCTTCTGTCATCTGGCTGTAGTAATGTAGCCCCGATTCCAATGTTACTGGCATCTGTGCGCAAGATGAATTTTCTAGTTAAATCAGGAAGCCGTAAAATAGGTTTTGTGGTGAGTTTCTCTTTTAAGAGTGCATATGCATGTTCACATTCTGCTGACCATGTCACTTTATCTGGGTTTCCTTTCTTGGTTAGCGACGTAAGCGGCGCACAGAGGCTATTAAAATCTTTTATATATCTCTGGTAGAATCCACAGAGAGATACAAATGACCGGACATCCCTTTTAGTGGACGGTCTCGGTGCATTTCTCAGCTTCTCAACGTTTCGAGTCTCGGGAAACATGGTCCCATGGGATATAGTATGTCCTAGAATTCCTAGCTGTTCACACCCAATTTGACATTTGGTTGGGCGGGCGGTTAGTCCCGCTTCTCTGAGTCTGTTAAACAGCAAGGATAGCGCTGATATATGTTCTTCAAACGATTCAGTAGCTACTAGGATATCATCCATAAAATTGCTGATGGCGGGATGATTCAAAGGATCCAATAACTTTCGCATCATCCTTGTGAAGACACTAGGAGCATTGTTCAGTCCAAATGGCATCACATTAAATTCGAAGTGTCCATCTGGAGTACTGAAGGCTAACAGATTCCTCACCTCAGCTTTTACCGGTATTTGATAGTACCCTTTACTGAGGTCGATCTTTGAAAAATAGCGAGCCCTGCTCAGCTTAGTAAATAGCTGGTTCTGGTCCGGTAACGGTTCTGGCTGGAACTGTGTTAACGCATTCAGCTGTCGGTAGTCGATGCACAGGCGGTGTTCTCCACTGGGTTTGCGTAACAGCACCACTCCCTCACTGTAAGGGGACTCCGACTTCGAAATTATGCCTTCCTTAAGTAAGTAATCAATTTCTTGCTTTAATGCCGTCGCCTTGGCATACGGAATCGGATAGGTTCTCATTCGGACGGGCGTAGGATCCGTGACTTCCATGTCAAACTCCATCAGGTTTGTCCGGCCCGATTTGTCTGTCAGAGAGTCGGCGTGGTTTTCCATCAATCTCCTCACACTTTCTTGCTGGGCTTCCGTTAGGGTGGAGCTTATTTTCACATCTAAATGTGATTCCTCCTGTTTCAACGGGTATTCTACGGATGATAATGGCTCTTCTTCCATTTGCATAGCAATGGCCATAGTCATGAGGTGCGCTGGTTCGGCAGGGGCTCGCTCGTAAAACTTCTTAAGCAGATTTAAGTGATAAATTTTCTGCTTTCCGTTCACGGCGATTTTATAGTTGTGCGAGAAATCTTTTCCGCCACTTTGTAGGGTCCCCTCCAGCAAATCTGCAATTTATTACTGCTACTTGGCAGAAGAAGTAGCACCTTCTCTCCTACTGCTAGTTCTCGGTCCTTCGCATTGCGATTGTAATATTTGGCATGTTTCCGCCTAGCCTCCCGTACTTTCGCTGTGGCTAATTCCCAGCCAGTCTTCAGGCGTTGTTTCAAGTCTGTGACGTACTGGAAGGCTGATGTGACAGTGTCGTCTGCCTTGGCATCTGTCCATGTTCTTAGTAATGCTTCTAATGGACCTTTAATAGGTCTTCCGAAGAGTAATGTGGCCGGAGGAACTCCAGTTGACGCATGCGGTACTTCCCTATAAGCAAATAATGCGACAGGAAGATACTGATCCCAAGTTTCTGGCTTCTCCTGTGCCAACTTCCGAAGAATAGAGGTGAGCGTCCCGTTAAACCGCTCTACTTGCCCGTTACTTTGGGGGTGATAGGGCGAAGTATGGATATGCCTAGTCTTGAATATTCTAAGCACCTAATCTGTCAACTTGCCTCTAAATTGTGACCCGTTGTCTGTGAGAATTTCATGCGGGAAGCCCAATCTAGTAAAGATATTCAGTAAAGCGTCAGCTACATGCACTGAGTCGCATGCTGGCATGGCTATGGCTTCGCCCCACATGGAACAGGTGTCCACTAAGGTAAGGATATGGGAGTTCCTCTTCTTAGTTCTCAGCAGAGGTCCAATTATATCCACGGCCACTCTTTCAAATGGGGTGCCCAAGATTGGCATCTCCCCAAGGGTCGCGGGTGCCGTCCAGTGTTTTGGTGCAACTTTCTGGCACTGAGGACAAGACTTGACGAAACGTTCAATGTCGCCGGTGATCCCTGGCCAATAATTGTGGCAGGCAATCCTTTGAGTCGTGGCGCTCATTCCCATGTGTCCACTAAATGGGATAGAGTGGCCCATCTCAAGCACCTGGTTCCTATAGGTTGCAGGAACTACTAATTGGTTGTGTTCCTGTCCTTCATTTCCAGCTCGGCGATACATCAATCCATTTTTCATAAAGAAGTCTCCCTTGGTAGGTGGGTTGTGTGTTCTAGGTAATTTTTTTAAACAGGGCGCCAGTGTGGAATCTTCCATTTGGGCCCTCTTCAATTCCTCGGGGTGGATATTGGTAGGAGGTTCCTGCTCTGCGTCTTTTCTTGACTGTCCTCTAGTCTGTACGGCCGCCATGACTAGTGGTTGAGTAGGTTCTCCAAGGAACACATATCTACATCCCAAGATTAAAGAGTAGATTGGTTCTTCCATGATAGCTGCACGAATCTCTCCTGTCACATAACGAGATTCCACTCTGATAAGTGCAATTGGCAGTGTCATGGGTGCAACATCCTTCGTCGGACCTTGGATGTCGACACTCTCTTCTGTTATCTGGTCAGGGGTGACAAGAGATGCCCTGACCACCGCATCAAAAGCAAGTCCTGTGTCATAAAGGCACTCCACAGATTGTCCGTTTACGAGGACTGATTCGATGACAGGAGGATGAGAAACGTTTCCGGTTCTCTGCTCCTTCCGGGGTGACGATTTTGTCTGCAGACAGGCAGCATGTTGGGGAGGAGGTCTGCGCTTGCACTCATTAGTGTTGTGATTGTTCAAGCGACAGTACTTGCACCATTTATCTCCCTGTCTCTGGTGTGGCGCAGCATTTTTCTTGTTTTGCTCTTTGTAGTTATCTTGTTTGGCGTGCTGTTTATGCGAGATGTGTGGTCCTTTGCTTTGTTGGTCTGGTTGGGAGCGAGCAGGTTGCTTTGGCGCCTGATCCGAAAACTTCTTTCTGGCTCCTAGAGACTCCATGAGAGCATTTTGGAATCGCTCTGCCAGTGTAAGAATATTTTCTAACCGGTCAGCGCCGTTTTCAGTGAGAAATCTACGCATTTCCACCGTCATAGATTCTTTCAGTTGCTCTATCACAATCAGCTCTTTCAACCCGTCATAGTTCTCGGCAAAGTTTCCCAGTGTACACCACTTCACTAGGTAGTCTTCAATACGGGCTGCGAACTGTGAGAAAGTCTCTCCTGCATCCTTCCTAGAACCTCGAAATTTTTTCCGGTAAGCCTCTGAATGAAGCTCGTACCTCACCAAGAGAGCTTTTTTCAATGCCTGGTAGTCATCTTGCTCTCCGCCGGAAGTTTATTAAAAACTTCGTAGGCGGCTCCTCTTAGGCCCTGGGAAAGTTTCAAGTTCCACTTCCGTTCTTCAAGTCCAAACCCTGTTGCAAAGCGTTCAAAGCGGTCTAAAAAGGCGTCCATGGTATCATTCCTTTCTGAAAAAGGTTCCAGCGGAAAGTTCATGGCATTGGGTGGCGCAGGTTGCGAAGTACGCACACCATCTGAGCGGGGTGAGTACCCTCCATCACAGTTGGAAGCCGCTGCACTTTTTGCCAGCTCTATTTGATTGGTCTGTCCCTGGATTTCTAGTTGCTTCATCATAAGTGCATGCTCTGCTGCGGCTTTCTCTTTTCGCTCCGCTGCTTCTGCTGCTTCTTTCCGCTCCGCTGCTTCTGCTGCGGCTTTCTCTTTCCGCTCCGCTGCTTCTGCTGCGGCCTTCTCCATTGTAAGTTTCTGCATTTCCATCTCTCTTTCATGGAGTTTATCAGTTTCCTCGCTTACATATTTCATCAGGTCTTTTCCACTTAACCCGAATTCACGCCCTGCCTCCATCAAACTATTTCTAATTTTCGCAGCATCTGCCATGATATGCAGTACGGGTTTGCGAAGGGAAAAATTGGCAGTGACCTCCAAACAAATTTAATAGACTCGCACAAGTAATTATCTCTTTAAAACCAGCTAGGTTTAAATTAGTAATCAAGTTCAAATAGTTCTTAAAAATCACTCACTCAGCGTATTCTGAAAAATTAATTAACAGATTATCTCGAAGTTTCTATGAAAAATTTACTAAATATTTATGATAACAGTTTCTCCAGCAGTTACTGAAAAAAAAAATTTTCAGTTCCCTACAGTATCCTCTGTTCTCAAAAAGTGTTTACTCTGTCCGTTTGATACTCAATTTAAAAAGTATCACTCGTGCTTTAGGGATATAAATTATCCCCCCTATGAAATAGACAAATTATAGTAAGTGTCAGTCTAGGAGATAATCCCTCGAAATGCCAACAAATTTTGCAATTATCGCAATTGTAAAGCAGGGATGAAAATGTGATTTATCACACATCTAAGTCCGGGTTCACTAATCCCAAGACGAGCCCACAATTGTCGTGTGGTGAGTCACTGGGGCAACTACGACAGTAGTTTTTGCCAGGAATAGTCTATGAGATATTAGATATAAGGTCTCTAGAAATTGGCTCGTTAAGAAAGAAAAAAAGACCTATTCGAGATAGGGACAAGAAGACAGGAATGCGAATGCTTTCCACTAGACAGTGTTTTCTAATAAATTATGGAAAGAGTTCTGTTTCCCCACGACCTTAGCTTCTGCCCTTAGATCCCGTAAAGAAAAAGCCCCCAACCTCATCTGAGTAGAGAAAGGTTCCTATAGGTGAATATGTAACACCGACAGCACGAGTGATACATTAACAAACTCTTGATAATGATCAACTGATCGTTGGGTTTATTAATGAAATATCCACACATATAGGGTTAGTAATGGTTAGAACGTGATGATGGTGAAAGACGATTCACACAAAACACACAGATGAGATAATAAAATTACAGTTAATTAAGTAATAGTTAATTAAGGATGAACTGGTGTAGAGTGAAATGATGATGTGATATGATACGTGTTACCAAAATGGTGAGTACTCTACACAGTCCATGTGTCTCTAAATGCTTCTCCTAGATATGAGGATTCACATGTATGCATAAAATGTCCCAAGTTGTTATACGTTATGTCGAATGGGGTATCTCTAAGTCGAGGACGTTCTGATGAATACTGTTGTCGTACGGAGAACGCTGACGAGATATTTATGTATATTCCTTCACTGTTTGAGTATATCTCTGTAGTGTGGATCAACAGTTAATAGTTGTCATATGAACAAAAGGTCTGTGGTCTAATCTCCCGACGGTACTGGTCAGACTGGATATCTTCACGAAATGTTAGTGATATGTAGACTCATAATCTTGCGTATGTAGTCGTGATTCATATACTTTCGAGTCTGCTTCATAAAATGCGCTTAAGAGTGTGTTGCACGTGGTATAAATATGCGATTCCTCTTTTGAGCTCTTTTGCTTGACTTCAGATAATAATGATCTTTCGAGTGATTAGAGTTTATGATGACTCTGTATTGAACTTGTGATAACGATGTATTGAACTTGTGATAACTCTGTATTGAACTTGTGAGCAAGCAGTATATGGTGACGAAAAATGCTGCGTCCACCTTATGACTTGTGGGTGAGACAATATTCCTTTTAAATTGAGGAATGAAAGATGTCCTATGGCGAATTCTGCTAGCCAAATTTCCGTCTTTGATAACTTATTTCTGGTTAGACGTCAGACACGTTGCGTGTAGACTCAGACTTCTGATGAACTGAAGACACACAAAAGTCTTCGTAAGTTTTTCACATTTAACATCACTGGTTGACTTTCATTTAAACTACTGCTCATTATTCATCTCCCTCTCTCTGAGTTCAATTCTAATGATGTTAAATATCTTGTGCATGAGAGTGTGTGCATATGGGAGACTGTGATGATGATAAAGGTGAAATATGAACTATTAATTACCTTCTATCATCCTATCATCTTCTATGAAAATCTTCTGATTTTATTAATCAGTTATGCCAAGAATTATTTGAAACTTTATCTTCCGCACATTTTAGCTGTTAGGTTAAAATAAACAAAATTAAGAAAATGTATTAATAAGTATAAGATCTACTAACCTTCTTTTCCCTTCGCAAAATCCTTTAAGAACACAATTAATCACGGAACTGAATTATCATCCACTCTGAATAAACACGTGTATTAGGCTATGCGTTTTTGGGTTTGATCTCTTCCTCACAAGGTAAAAACCTGGACTGCCTCACTCTAGTAGATTATGCGGTATTATATATTTCTGGAAGTCACCCTGCCCAAGCTGGGCGTCCAATGTGGTCAACCCACGCTTGTCTGAACCGCGGCCACGTTTTCCCCTGGCCAATCTGGGCGTCCAATGTGGTGTCACAGAAATTACAGTTTGATTAGGATGACCATATGTGTTTTTACCAGATTTATCACGATACAATGTGGGCTTCAAATGATAATGTCAGGCATGTGGACTCAATCAAAGGACTTTATTTCCCCCGATGAAAGAACAAATGTGGTTCTCTAGATACCGGTCGCGAGTAATCACAACAATGAAATAGCAAATGTGGATCGCAAATATGAGATGAGAGAGCAAATGTCGGAGAAAATACAGTATGAAGAATGTAGGAAAAGATGGAGCAATAAGGCCTTTGCGCTCGTTTATCACAGATGAGAAGAAGACGATGGCGATGGATAGGACATACACTCAGGAAACCTGTTGATAGCATTACAAGGCAGTCCTTGTTCTGGAACCCCCAGGGCAAGAGAGGCAGAGGTAGACCAAGAAGCACATGGAGAAGAGAGCTGGAAACAGAGGTGAAAATGATGAGGAGAACATGGGAAGAACTTGAGCCGATGGCGCTTGACAGGAGGACTTGGCATGTGTTTGTTGAAGGATTGTGCTCCTTTGGGAGTGGAGGGTTATGAATGAATGTTAGGAACTTAATCATAATCTTAATCAGGGGCTAACGCGTATAGTGTTAGGTTTTTTCTATCACTTATCATGACGGGAAAGTGAATAATTGTTAAGTTCGCTACTTTCCACTAAATTACCTAGACTGTGCCTATCTGTAACTTTTTTTGTTCGAAGGAAATTGGGTGCGAGTTTATGTCAATTTTTCTTAAACAACGGTAAACCCTACTTAAAGGGCTGCAACAAGTTCCTGTAAAGTATTTTCCTAGTGATGTAAAATAGTTGTGCTATATTGATGACTCTTAAGAGTATACTGCACAAAGAAAATTTGAGAATTACCCATGAGTCCCTTAACAGGCCTATTGTCTTATGGAATATATTTAAATATTGTTGTTGGCTTAGTGGTTGAAATCCGATGTTTTTAAGTTTTGTGAAAGACGCTTTGCGGGCGGAAATTTTTACGCAGGCCGTGTTGGGTTAAACTCAACCGGTCACCGGGGTTTATTTACATTCAAGCCTTAAACCCATTTACGTAATCCATGTGTGCGTACGTCCGGGAAGGGGAGAGGTTTGTGTGTGTGTGAGTGGTTCAGCCGGCGCGGACTGATTTGACTTTCCTAGCTAATGTGTAGGGGGAACGTACATTGTTGGGTACTGTAAACATTGCCTGATGTACTATGAACTTTTGTAACTATATATGGAACCCTTATGTAAGGACAGATGCTTATAGCAGTTGTATGTATTTGTATTTTCAGTAAAGCTCCCATGCACTACCAAAGGAAAACAGAGAGACCATAAGTCCCATCCGGAATCACCTTCCGTGTTTGGATTGTTCCTGGACCGATTGGATTCCCGATTTGGGTCCAGTTTGGTTTTTTTTTTTTTTTTTGAGAACCTAAACCATTTTTTGCAGTACAAAGATTTCAGAGACAGCCAACGCTCAAGCTCACCAAACTTCAGAAAAGTGCGCCAATCCTAACCTAGATAGCTTTGACCCTGTTCACTCCATGCGCAGTCACATTATGACTGGCCAGCGTTATCTCGGTTATATTAGGGTCGTTGCCTACTTAAAACCTGAATTTGGGGCTCGTTCAACCCGCTGGATATCAGGGTTTATTTATATTTGAGTCACTTTCGGATATATTTTCCACTGACGTCCGTCATCCTTTGATTAAATCTATTTCCACTCCTCATCGAAAGAGATGAAGGGAACAGAGGAATTTTCAAGTGTAAAAGAATAATACGTCAACTGACGGACAGGGAAAATATAGACTCATGGACTCAGAGACGGGGTGGGAGTTAATAAATCATCGAGGGAGTGCTAGGTTGTGCTTAAAAGAGAGAGTGTTTACCTCTCGGCATTGTTTCTTTGGGCTTTCTTGTGTTTGGGTTGTGGTGTTTTTTTTTCTGTGTGGCCTAGTTCGCAGTTGTCTCGCCATAGAGACTGAGAACCGCTGACGGGTTATACAGTTTAGTTGTGGGTGTTTGTGTTATTCGAGGCACCTCCTGTGGATTACATAAGTTACTATTTTTTGATTGAACTTAGGCTGGCATTCTGGATTGATTATGTAAGTCAGTGATTGTGACTTTTTTTGGTTTCCCTGACATCGCTCAGGTATAATAGTTTTTCTTTTTTCTTATTTACACTTTAATAAACATAGAAAATTTATTAGCGGATCAGAATTCTCTTTCTATCTCTATATTTGTTACTGTTGAATGTGAAGTCCCTTGTTGTGTATGAGTCCCTTACTCAATATATATTCAATTGTTGATATATATGTGGAAGAGAGAGTGATTGGGGGTTAACATTTAACAGAAGTCCGAGTGGCGGGATGAAAGATTGTTTATCAACTTTGTACTTCTGACTGTTACACTTCCACTCAACATTCACATTCTCTATTTCAGACACACAACTATTATCTCACTCCTCACTCAGACTTTGATCTGTCGCAGACAGACTGTTTGTGTCCACTCGTGACAGTATCAAGTAAGCAAGATGGCGGTCTTGTGTCGTGTCTACCGGACTGCGTTTCAAAACATCACACATTTATTGAAAGCTATTGTTACAGCTGATATCAAGTTTCGAACAGCAATATTAATATCGGAAGTCGCAGCAACGGCTTATTTTAATGATACATGCCTATTGAAGTAGCCATGTATTAGGTCAACTTTAAGTTCTTCGATCTATGACAACAGAAACATGTCAAGCCAACTCGATCTGACTACTAATGTTGAATCTCTCACGTTAGTAAGTATATATTCATAATAATTACTATAACAACAGCCGAAGAGATAATTACAGAAACAAAGGATACCCGTGAAAAATAAAAATTATACGAGCCTTTAAAATTGACCTTTTCACTTGTCAAGAATATATATTAGTTTATGAAGCCAGCGAAAAAAAACCCCGTGGTTTCGTTAGCAATGGCGATCGCACACTGTCACCCCTCATCGCGAAAGAAAACACCCACTGACCCATATTAACGTTGTGCCTTGCTGAAAGAAACTGCAGCTGAAAAGATACTTCTCTACGGCTTTGAGAGGTGGGTTAACTTGTGCGTCCGTTAGAATTATGAAGGTTTGGTTTTTGCTCACGTTCCAAAGGACGGTGACGGTAACTGAAAGCAGGAGATCCATCTCTCTTTTGATGTCAGTTTGTAAACTATGTACGAATTGAATTCAACGGATTATGAACGTTTGGCGATTGTTTCCCGGCAGAGGTTTGGTACACTTGCAGACTATAAATGATTTTCCGATATGATATGGTGTTTTTATGCTATATCAAGTACATGTTGTCACGGCTCGTTCCCCTTAGCTCTGCAGTAGTGGTCCAGTAGTGGCCAAAACTCAAGAGTAACTGATGTGGGTCTTCAAAGGTGTCTACCTTCGCACAAAATTACTCTTGGCAGAATTGTAGGTTGAAGGATAATGATGCTTCTACCTCCAGGGACTTTTCACACGATATTCAGAAAAGTGAGAACAATGGTGCATTGGCTGAGCACGTTAACTCTAGTTAGTATCTGCCGTCAACTTTTGTGAAGGATAGGGTTAGCTTATAATTCGTTAGCTCGTTCAAGCCCCCAGCTGAGTTAATTCAGCGAATTTCCTTTTATTATTATTTAGCTCTGTTTGAGTGTATTTAAGAAATTGCCTGAGACATACGGATGTAGAACATTCAAAATGATTAAATCAACTTTAGATTTGTCTTTATACTTACTTACTTTGTCGTTCCTCTTCTACCGTGAGGTGTAGAGGTTTGGAAGAGAGAGAGCCAGACTATCCTATCGGCTGTCTTCCTCCAGGCCTGGTTCTATTCTAGTCCTCGGTCCTTCAAAGATTGTCTAATGATGTCCTCCCATCGGACTCTAGGTCGTCCTGGAGGTCTGGATCCCTGGCTCTTTGTTTCCCATGCTTGTCGTGGTAGCCGATCTTCTCCCATTCTGCAGACATGGCCAAACCATCTTAGTTGGGACTGTTCTACTTGGGTCTGCAGGGGTGGGATTTTAGGCCTTGGCGTATCGTCTGGTTGCGGACCATGTCTTTTCTTGTTACCTTGACCACCTTCCTCAGATACCTCATTTCTGAGGTTTGGATCTGGCTTTTGTGGGTTGTAGTCATTGCCCATGATTCGAATCCATATGTCAAGACTGGGACATAGGGGGAGTGGTATACAGCCATCTTCGTTTTCTTATCAACCTCTCTCTTGCTGAGGAATCCTCGATTTATGGCTTGAAAAAGTCTCCCAGCTGCTGCTTTTCGAGTGGCCAACTCATCTTTGATGACTCCTTTTCGGTATATAATAGCTCCGAGGTATTTGAAGTGGTCGACTTCGTCCAGGACCTGTTCTCCCAGCTTAATCTGATGTCTTCTTTCTTCTTGTGATATCACCATGGATTAATTTTAGAGCTGCTTATGACCATCTGTTGCGTGCATATTTTGACGCACATATTACAAAAATCGATATGGCTATTTAATATGGGAAAAATATAGACATTCATTCATTTGTGTATGAAAATGCTGTCTATGGTAAAAGCGAGAGAATCCATGTTTGATTCACACTTTTGATTATAGGAGTAATCGTTCTGGATATTGATCCAGCGCAAGGATATTGCGCTTACGTTTGTACTTATTTTTTAGGGCCAGAAAATATATTAATTTGCTTATTGTGTTTATGGCCTGAATTCATATGTATTACATATTATTAGTACAAGTAGAATCAGTCCTATATTGTATATTTTGGATGGGTAGGAGGGACTAGATTCTTGTTATTCCGGTCTAGCGGAAGTATGAGTTGTCTTGACAAGTCGTGAAGAGTTCCGATGTACCGTGATAATGGCGGGTACGCATTTTTCAAAGGGCTGGTAGATTCTTAAGGAAATACGATTCATGGAGTGGTTTTCTTCTAAAGGAGATGGTATCTCTACTATAGTTTATGTTAGAGACTCTCCTAAGGTACGGTACAATGTATAATTCGGACTCCATGTATTGCCAGACCCTATTTTGATGATCTCATGTCGATTCGACCTAGATGGAACATTGTGCTTCGTATCGCTAGGGTCGTGTTTTGTATCGACGAAGATGACAGACTTTCCTGCAGCGGTTATGGCTACGTGAATTAACCTGATCACCGTAGAGCTGTATGGAAACATTTATGAAATCATTTTTATACCCATTATAAATTAACTCTGGCTTATATTCTCCTTCCTATGAATGAGTGAACGACAACTCAGGGAGGCAGCCATGTTAGATTTCGGTCATCATATGTTTTGATCACTGCCAAGAGAACAGATTATTTATCCTATTATCGGACAGTGACAGGGAGATCTCAATCTTGCTAGAAACCCCTCTTCCGTGGTTTCATAATATATGCTACAAACTATGGACGTCAAGTAACTTTAGTTATTTACCGATCTGCCTTCACTGACGCGTTTAGTCAGATAGGGGGATGCGGCCATAATATATCATGACATTGAACTTTTGATGTACTGCCCATTATTTCTGAATGTGTCATGACTTCAGATCTGCTATGTATACCTACAAATTGATATGTCAACATACCATGATGTACTCGTATGTCCCAGTGTGTACGTCTTATTTAAATTGAGTAAACAAAGATTCCAGCAGTCTGCATTGGTGCCTTGTAGACACAAGTGTATGAGTGGTTATATTGGTCAGCACACGAACAGTACACCATTCGCGGTAATCACACTCTACACTTCTACTTCATACATACACCATCCTGCGTCGGTTGAAGTGACCAAGTTTAGGGCCTGCTTCCCCTGGAGCCTTTGCCTTCCCTAACTCAGGACTAGGGTGAGTTACCCATTTACAGCTGGGTAGACTGGAGCATGCCTGATCTCAACAACACACCACTCTTCCTTACAGAGCATACCGACTGACACTTTACAGAGTGGAAAGAAGAAAAGAAACTTTACAGTGGCGAGCCAGATTCCTGGGTCCAGCTTACGCAGTTTTGTGTTGAGAATCACAGTTTACAGCTGAAAGAACATTTGTTTGAACACATCAACACCAGTAGGACAGCTATACAGTCGATGTCAGCTTGACCTGTATTACCGATAGGATGCTGTATCTAGGTCAGCGCTTGTTGACAGTTTTTTCGCTGTACAGACAGTATTACACAGGACAGTGGTATCAAGTGTAGAAAATATCTGGAGCAGTATTGTTGACATTTCTCAACGTACAGAAGAATCACAGTGTTGTTGAACATAAAGTGCATAGTTCATCGTTGGATCTTCATATGCTCAACAGAGAAAAAATTGACAGTGTAATAGTTTAGAATTAAATCTATTACTCAATAAAGTGGCAAGTTATTAGTATTAAAATAAACTGTGCCTGCTTTACAACACTATACCTGCAACACATTCCATTCATGACATAAATTATATTGTATGCTATATGCTATTTATGCTTACATGTTATTTGTTATGTATTAAATTAGTTTATGTTCTGTGTGACTAGTACAAGGTATGCCGAGTGACATTGGTCTGGACTAGTATTCTATAGGTACACATTTTCTTAATTGGAAATTTGTTAGCAACAATTTGCTGCTATTTCTGTTAGTTGTGATGAGGTGTTCTTTTCTTCGTTGTTTTTGGTAATAATTTTGTGTTCCTTAGTTTTGTTTGATTTGTTTGTATAATTGTAGGTCTCATCTTTTCTTTCATTTCAGTTTTTTACACCCTTATGTTTATACACTGTGGCGTTATTTGTCTTGTTATATTATGGCAGTTATCATCACGGTTTCTGTGATCATTTTTTTCATTTCTCCTATTTAATTTAATTTGATCTCTGCAAATGTGTTCATATTGTCTTTTCGTGTTTGTCCTTTGTAATGTCTTTAGTTGACATAAACGTATAGTGGTATACACTGATAGTATAGTACAGATCAGTACTTTATGATTGTTATTGTTATAAAACAAAATGTACAAGACCTTTGTAAGGCTTGTCTCCCAAAGTGATTGGTAAAGGGAAATATTTTTTCCACAGGTACTCAAGTGATCTTTGATTACATTGAGGTATACAAGACCTTTGTAAGGCTTGTCTCCCACAGTATTTGAGATACAGTTATTGTGTCCATAGGTACTCAAGTTATCATTGGTTATTATAAACCATATAAGTTTGGACTAAGACTAAGTCTATGGTATAGACTTGTCTCCCATTAAAGTGAAATAGGGTAATCTATTTACTTTTTCAGGTTTCTGATTTAAGAAGACAATATGTCTACATTAGATTATTTCATTGCACAAGGAAAATCTCTTGATAAGACTGGAAAAGACTTAGAACAATGGGCTGTTGCTCAATATGACAAAGCATTAGCTGCAGAAGAGAAAAAAACTGCTGCTGCTGTTGAAGAAAGAAAAGCTGCTGCTGAGGAAAAAAAAGCTGCGGCTGAGGAGAGAAAACTTCAAATAGAAGAAAAAAAAGCTTTGGCTGAAGAAAAAAGATTAGAAAGAGAAGCTGCTGCTGAAGAAAAAAAAAGCTGCTGCTGAAGAAAAAAAAGCTCTGGCTGAAGAAAAAAGATTAGAAAAAGAAGCTGATACTGCTGCTGAACTTAAGAAATTGCAGATGCAAATGGAGGAAAGGAGATTTGAGGCAGAACAGAAGAAATTAGAAGCTGATGCAGAACAGAAAAAACTAGAAGTTGCTGCTGCTGCAGAACAGAAGAAATTAGAAGCTGCAGCTGAACAAAAAAAATTAGAAGTTGCTGCAGAACAGAAGAAATTAGAAGTTGCTGCAGAACAGAAGAAATTAGAAGTTGCTGCAGAACAGAAGAAATTAGAAGCTGCTGCAGAACAGAAAAAATTAGAAGCTGCTGCTGCTGCAGAACAAAAAAATTAGATAGAGAAGCTGAAGAGAGAAAAGCAATAAGAGAACATGAGTTTGAATTAGAGAAATTAAAATTGACATGTATGAGTAATGTTAATCAGGCATCTGGTGGTAATGGTAAACCCTTTGTGTACAAGGTCAAGGTACCAGCGTTTAACCCTACCAGTGATGACATAACATTTTGGCTTTCTAGATTTGAACGGGCTTGTCGATCTCATAATGTTGACAAATCACAGTATGTGAATCAGTTGTCTGAAAATCTAAAAGGGGAGTCTCTGAGTAAGTTATATTTTGTTGAAGAGGCCGACAAAGATAATTATGATGCTGTTAGGGCAGCTTTGATAAAGAGATATCAGCTGTCTGAAGAAGGTTATCGTCTTTTGTTTAAAACAATGAGACCTGAGGTAGGTGTAGAATTCTCAGATTTCATCTCAAAAGCACGAATTACACTTTCACGATGGATTGAATTATCCAAAACAGAGAAAACATTTGATGGTCTTACGGATTTATTGCTAAGAGACAAGGTCATGTCTTCTGTAAATAAATCATTCCTAGAGTTCTTACATGAGCGTAAACCTGGTACAATAAAGCAAATGGAAGAATATTGTGACCAGTATGCCACGGCACACCCTGACATGATTCTTAGTAACTCTAACATTAAAGAGAGTATGCCAGTTGCTTCGGCAACAGAATATAATCAGAATTACTCACACAAATTCCAAGGAGCTAAAAATAAATTTGATAAAAAGGTTAATTGGAATAGGTATCAAAACCAAGATAACCGCTCAAATCAGAGTTCTTCTTTGAAGAACTGGAATCGGGCTGATAGTCCTCGACACGCGAGAGGTACCCATAATGTTAGAAATTCTCGAAAAGGGAGTAGCTATAGGAACTACCCAAGTGCTTCATGGAGACAAAAGAAACAATATTACAGGGATACTCAATATAATGAGCATGATGATTATGATCATGAATATTATGATTCAAACCCAAATAGGGGTTATAACAGAGGCAATAATAATTATAGAGACAATTATAACCGAGGTAGATCACAACACAAAAGACATGGTAAATCTTATTACCAGGCTAACTCTGCACAACAGGAGTTCCACGACACCGATAATCAGAATAATGATAAAAAAGACTCCAACAGTGTAGCAAATTCCGCTTTCGATTTTGCTAGAGCATCTGAGTGTTCGCAATGCAAAACATTATTCGATCCAACCACAGTGTCTACTTTAAGCTGCGGTCACCCGCTTCCCGCTCTTCATGCGTCAATTGCGCATAATGGAAGGGGTGCTCTTGTCTTTAATAGGGGCCTAATAGATGGTACTCCGGTATCAATTCTTTTCGATTCGGGGTGCACTACCATTGGAGTGAGGCAATCACTCGTAAATCCTTCTCGAGCTACAGGCAATATAGTCAAATGTGTAACATTTGGTGGCACATTGGAGAAGTACTCCACTGCCATTATCAATATTGCTACGCCTTTCTTTACAGGAGAGGTGCAAGCATGTCTCTTGCCGAATCCGATCGCTGATCTTATCATCGGTCGCATTCATGGAGTGAAAGAATGCACTCCACAGCAAATTTCTAATTGGGAAAATGTTAATATGCAATCTGCTAATGCAGTAATCACTAGGGCTCAAGCTCTTAATATGCCACAATCTTCACATTCTGAAGATAATGATGCGCAGATCCAAGATGATCCCTTGGAGATTTCCCACGATTCCTTTATCAAACAGCAGGAAGATGATCCTACTCTAAAGAAATTCTTTACTCTGGCAACAAAAGGTGATCCGAATAAGGATACTAATCGTAAATCTTGGATTACGGTGAAGAATGGCGTACTTGTACGTATGGTACAAGACTCCGCTAAGTCCATTCATTCTCAAATCCTTGTGCCTAAAAATATGAGAGTTAAAATCTTACAGCACGCTCATGATTCGCAGTGTGCTGGACATATGGGTTTTTCCGTACTAAAGCTAGAGTTCTTCAATCTTTCTTTTGGCCTGCTGTGAATAAGGACATACGAATCTATTGTCGATCTTGTAAAGTATGTCAAGAGATTAAATCCAGAGGTCCACGCCATGATGCACCTATTCAGGCTGCAGACATTCCCATTCGGCCATTTCAAAAAATGGCGATAGACATCATTGGTCCATTTAAGATAAAGTCTGCTAGAGGACACCAATTTATTTTGACGTGTGTTGATATGTGCACACGTTGGCCGGAGGCTGTTCCTCTAAAGAGCATAACTACTGCTGATGTCGCAGATGCTCTTTGGTTAATATTTTCTCGTCTGGGGTTTCCAGCAGAAATATTATCCGACCATGGTACCCAACTCATATCGGATACCATGTCTCAAGTAATGTCGACTCTGAAGATAGAGAGATCGCTGAGTAGTATTTATCATCCTATGTCCAATGGGATGGTGGAACGTTTGAATAGAACTCTGAAAAACCTACTAGGTAAGATAACAGAAGATCATCCTCAGGATTGGGATAGGGTTTTACCCGCGGCTCTCTTTGCATATAGAGAGGTCGCCAACGAACATACAGGATTTCTCCCTTTGAACTTGTCTTTGGCGCGAAACCGCGAGGTCCTATGTCCTTACTTCATGATCTTATAACTGCTGATAATATTGTCGATGACACAAAATCCTCTTATGAATATGTCATCGCACTTAGACACAAGATTATTGAAGCATGCAAATTGGCAACTGCTTCTTCTGAATTTGCGAAACAGAAGGCAAGGGAATTTGCCAATAAAAAGAGATGTTTGCGTCAACTTTGTCCAGGTGACAAAGCATTTGTCTTGCTACCTTGTAGGGAAAATAGACTTCTCATTTCTTGGAAAGGTCCGTACGATATAATATCAAAAGTTTCCGATGTTGACTATATCGTCGATATTGACGGGAAGCGTAAAACCTTCCACATCAACATGCTCACGGAATTCCATGAACGTCCTGATTATTTACAACCAGTTTTCCAGGCAACGGACGATTTTCCAGTCCAACATGGACAGTACTCATCTCTGTCAGTAATACAGGATGAGGAAACGAGTTTCTCGGATGTAAATTTACCTTTTCCAATGATTCCTCTTCACTCTAATGAATCATGGAAAGATGTTGCAATTTCTCCAGAATTATCTCCAGAAGAGCAGAAACAAGTTTCTACTTTGTTAGAACAATTTCAGGATGTCCTTACTGACATTCCTGGTCAAACTGATGTCATTCAACATGACATTATTCTTACTGACCATAGTCCTATAAGAGTCAGACCGTATCCTATCCCGATACATTTTCAAGCACAGGTAGAGAAAGAGTTAGATGAGATGATAGAGTTAAAAATTATTGAACCATCCACATCAGCATATTCTTCGCCGATGGTTATAGTACGGAAAAAAGACAATAACATACGTCTTTGCGTGGATTATCGCAAATTGAATCAAGTGACTAAATTCGATGCTGAACCTATGCCTTTACTAGAAGAGCTACTTGCGAGACTATCGAATTCTCACTTCTTTACTAAACTCGATTTGTCTAAGGGATATTGGCAAGTTCCACTATCCGAACACGCCAAACCGTTTACTGCTTTTTTGACGCCTAGGGGTCTATTCCAATGGAATTTCATGCCTTTCGGTCTTATGAACGCCCCTGCTACATTTGTACGCATGATGCGTCGAATCCTATCTCATCGCTCAGATGTCATTGCGTATCTTGATGACATCTGTCTTTTCAGTGATACTTGGAACGATCACTATAATGGTATAAATGAACTATTGTCTATCTTACGCGAGCATAACCTGACAGCGAAACCATCGAAAGCATGTATTGGTTTTAGCGAAATATCTTTCTTAGGACACCGTGTTGGTCATGGGTTCCTAAAAACAGAAGACCATAATACAAGTAAGATACTTAACATTTCTATTCCTAAGACTAAAAAGCAAGTACGAAGTCTCTTAGGTCTAATACAATTTTATGGACGATTCATCCCGAATCTGTCCTCCATTATGTCACCTCTTTCTTCCATGCTAAAGAAAGGGTCTCCTAATGTAGTCCATTGGACTCAAGAATGTCAATCCTCTTTGGATAAGGTTAAAACTATGTTTTCTACTTCACCTATCCTAGTATTGCCTTCTAAGGATAAGACATTTATTCTTCGTAGTGACGCTTCATCCACCGGGATTGGAGCTGCACTAATGCAAGAGTACTCTGGAACTCTGCATCCTGTGATGTATATTTCTCGGAAATTAAATGCCGCAGAGAAGAATTACTCGGTCCTAGACCGTGAATTATTGGCTATGGTTTGGTCAATCCTTAAACTGCAAAGATTTCTTCTGGGCGCGCATTTCATTGTGGAAACTGACCAGAAAGCTCTTACGGCTATTCAGAGTAAAAATCTGAAGAGCGCGAGATCAACGCGATACGCGATTGCTCTACAGCCATTTCATTTTTCGGTGCGAGCTATCCGTGGGTCAGAAAATGTGATGGCAGATATTTTGTCTAGATGCCCACATGATTCATAACTGTTATACAACTTTGATACAGTTGTTTCTATGTTGAAATGTGTACACATATGTAATATATCATATATTGATTGTAACACTACTTAGCGGTTCATTGATATTTATTCACCGCTGATCTTTCAATGTTTTTCGTCTTTGATGATCATGATGTTAAGATATCTTAGATGAAATTTATGTATAAACTAATGTGGAAATTGTGTCATTGATAATATTGTAGTATGCGTTGGTGACACCTCTCTGGAAATATTTATGCTTAGAGAAGTATTTTCTCTAAGGTCATAAAACTTATGCTTATCATCTGCGCATTGTATTGGTGCGTTGTGAGCCTATTGTATGTTGCTCCTAGATGTATTTCAAAAAAAAAAAAAATGTACCATTTTTTTTCCCGAGAGGTGTGGTAATCTGTTGCGTGCATATTTTGACGCACATATTACAAAAATCGATATGGCTATTTAATATGGGAAAAATATAGACATTCATTCATTTGTGTATGAAAATGCTGTCTATGGTAAAAGCGAGAGAATCCATGTTTGATTCACACTTTTGATTATAGGAGTAATCGTTCTGGATATTGATCCAGCGCAAGGATATTGCGCTTACGTTTGTACTTATTTTTTTAGGGCCAGAAAATATATTAATTTGCTTATTATGTTTATGGCCTGAATTCATATGTATTACATATTATTAGTACAAGTAGAATCAGTCCTATATTGTATATTTTGGATGGGTAGGAGGGACTAGATTCTTGTTATTCCGGTCTAGCGGAAGTATGAGTTGTCTTGACAAGTCGTGAAGAGTTCCGATGTACCGTGATAATGGCGGGTACGCATTTTTCAAAGGGCTGGTAGATTCTTAAGGAAATACGATTCATGGAGTGGTTTTCTTCTAAAGGAGATGGTATCTCTACTATAGTTTATGTTAGAGACTCTCCTAAGGTACGGTACAATGTATAATTCGGACTCCATGTATTGCCAGACCCTATTTTGATGATCTCATGTCGATTCGACCTAGATGGAACATTGTGCTTCGTATCGCTAGGGTCGTGTTTTGTATCGACGAAGATGACAGACTTTCCTGCAGCGGTTATGGCTACGTGAATTAACCTGATCACCGTAGAGCTGTATGGAAACATTTATGAAATCATTTATATACCCATTATAAATTAACTCTGGCTTATATTCTCCTTCCTATGAATGAGTGAACGACAACTCAGGGAGGCAGCCATGTTAGATTTCGGTCATCAGATGTTTTGATCACTGCCAAGAGAACAGATTATTTATCCTATTATCGGACAGTGACAGGGAGATCTCAATCTTGCTACAAACCCCCTCTTTCGTGGTTTCATAATATATGCTACAAACTATGGACGTCAAGTAACTTTAGTTATTTACCGATCTGCCTTCACTGACGCGTTTAGTCAGATAGGGGGATGCGGCCATAATATATCATGACATTGAACTTTTGATGTACTGCCCATTATTTCTGAATGTGTCATGACTTCAGATCTGCTATGTATACCTACAAATTGATATGTCAACATACCATGATGTACTCGTATGTCCCAGTGTGTACGTCTGAATAAATTGAGTAAACAAAGATTTCAGCAGTCTGCATTGGTGCCTTGTAGACACAAGTGTATGAGTGGTTATATTGGTCAGCACACGAACAGTACACCATTCGCGGTAATCACACTCTACACTTCTACTTCATACCTACACCATCCTGCGTCGGTTGAAGTGACCAAGTTTAGGGCCTGCTTCCCCTGGAGCCTTTGCCTTCCCTAACTCAGGACTAGGGTGAGTTACCCATTTACAGCTGGGTAGACTGGAGCATGCCTGATCTCAACAACACACCACTCTTCCTTACAGAGCATACCGACTGACACTTTACAGAGTGGAAAGAAGAAAAGAAACTTCACACCATCCCTCTCTTCTCCAGCTCTTCCTTCCAGACTTGCAGGTTGGATTGGAGATGTGCCTCTGATTTAGCAATCAGGGCAACATCATCAGCAAATGCCAGCTCTGAAATACAGACCTGTCTCATCTTTCAATACCCCACTGAATACTTTCTTGTTCTCTCCTTACATGCCTTGATGGCATCGTCCATGCGGAATATGAAAAGACAGGATATCACCTTGTCTTACACCAGTGGTGGTCCTGAGTTCTTCTGAATTATGGTTTGCTGTCCTCACATAATTTCTGCAAGACTTGTAGAAGATCTGTATAGCATGAATCAGGGGTGCTGGAATGTCTTTATACAAGGTGCAAATGTAATAATTAATTATGTTTAACAGTTATAAAGAATGAATAATTGTTTAGAAAAAAGTATTCATCACATTGTGGTGTTATTGTTTTCGAAAATGGACAGTTCACTTGGCAGCTTTTAAGTTTTACTGGCAATAGTTATTTCTGCTCTAGCTGATGTTTGGGTCTTTGCAGATATATGACTGGATCGTTCTTGTCCCTGGTCAAAACTCAAGAGTTGCAGCACGTTCCAAGTAGAATCAATGAGTAACTGCAATGTTGGTCCCGCGTCTGTAAGACCCGTCTGATGATGGTGCCAGTGGCGACAGGGTAGAAGAGAGGATAGATAGAAGAAATAAAAGAGAGTACCAATCTCTTACCCAGTGTCTTTTCGCTCGCTGTAGGTGATAGTCCGACACTTGTAGGAAGAAATGTTTCAGGAGACTGAAATTTAAACTCTTCTCAGTTAAGTCAAGAAGCAAATCCCGCCAGGATCCTGAGAGTAGGTTAGCTCTTCAGCCACACTTCTCCTGAGGTACTGATATGGCACATGAGACCCCCAGCTGGTAATTAAGACAATGATTAACAAAAACAGTTAACTACCAAGCAATGCAGAACATTTAGTGAAAAGAAAGAAACAACAGTGAAATTCATTTCTATGAATATATATATTAGACCGAGCTAAATTGGTTACAGATAAACGAAAGAGAGAACATACAAATATTTATATATATGGTTATATGTATACAACACTGGGTAAAGGGAGATAAAAATAGTCTACACAAAAGTTATGTTAATTATTAGGGTGCCCTTCACGATGGCTGAGGTGTATGTCCTAATTCTAATCACTAACTGGTTTGACACAATATTTTTTAATGTTTGGTTCTTTCTTAAAAAGCACTTATCATGAATGTTGTTGCTGCTGTATGACTTCACAATATCACTGCACGTTTTCTTCCCCTGGCCAAGTTGCTTGAATAGTTCGTAGCTTTATACTGCAAGGTTTCACTGCACAACTGAGAGTTCACCTGCGTTCGTCACCACCAGGGAGCTAGGAGATACACACAAAGGAACAATCTATTTAGATCTCTGGTTAGAGGCATTAATTTGTCCTGAGTGTGATCCATAAACCAGGCTCAGATATCAGTCATATTATTACATAAATGACATGGACCAATGTTGAGCGCCATTCTTCGAGCTGGAAACATATAATATTAATAGGGTAGGGCATACATATATCCTCAACTATTGTAAAGGCATACAAAGATCATACAACAGTAAATATATGAATTCAATAAAATATACAACCATTAAATAAAAGATGAGGGCAGGGTAGTGCATATGCATTCTGTGGAACAACCTGAAGGACATCAAAGGCATACAAAAATCATATAACAGTAAATATATGAATTCCATAAAATATACAAAAGTATGTGCATAAAAGGAAGAACTGCATTGACTGAAAAGCTGTGCAAACATTCAATAAAGTTAATTGCATATAAGGAGATAATAATTGAAAGCAGTTCAAACATTCAATACAAATAATTGCATATAAAAAGATAATACATTCATTAATGTCCAGCTCACCCGCTTTGTTCCAATATTGCAGTTTGGCTTTTCAAAGACGGCATATAAAAGCAATTCTTTTGCCCTCGGGTCTGGCAAATTACACGCTAGAAGTCTCCGCAACTGGCTTGTTTTTTTGTTGTTTTTTTTTGGGGGGGGGGGGGGGGGCTTACAAATGTGAGTAAAGACACAACCGATATATTCTTACATTTATACAGTTAATGGCGGCCACTGACCTCATCCAGACTAGGGAAACCCCTGGCCTACTGGGTCATGGGTGAATGTCCTACCAGCCGCTGTACATGGGAAATCCTTGATATTCTGGGTCATTGGGCGGTCCCACCCGGTCATTTGGAAATCATTGGCCTCTCGGGTAAATACCAAAGCGTCAAGTACTGGAAAACCCCAGGTATCTTGGGTCACTGTCCTACCTGGCCTTAGAAATCATGAAAAAGAGAGAGAGAGAAGAGAGAAGAGAGAGATAGAAGAAGTTGGCGAAGAATTTCGCGACAGTGTCTAGCGTGGACTTCAGGTCACTTATACACTCACTTGTTCCATAAATAGTACCCTCAACTGGTACCACTAACTAGTATGGCAAAAGAAGAGACACGAATACCCTCTGTGTATTGAGTTTTCCGACACGTTCTTATGTGCTCCCCTCTTTTCATTCCACCATTCCATCTGTCTCAGAACTTTTACCCTCAATGAGAATTAATATTAATCTTAGTGGGCGAAACGCTATCTTTACATTTAAAATGAAAAGTTTTATATTTAACTTTAGTTGAAAATGTTAACAATATAGTTTTAATATGTTTACATTTACGTCGGTTGAAAAGGTTGTAAACTTTCATTACAGTTAGAGTGAATATGTTTTACATTTACACTGGTTGAAAAGGTTGAAACTTTCATTATATTTAGAGTGAATATGTTTTACATTTACACAGGTTGAAAAGGTAAACAATGTAACAAGTACGTACATCGTTTCTTTCATCATTCCCTCCCTGCTCCATATGGAACTTGGGACTACCTCTGCTTTTCGTTTTTATAAGAAACTCGCAATAAAGCAGTCACCAGCCCTGGCAGTGGTAGTTCATGAAATAATCATTCTATATGCTGATGTTGCCAGCCTCGAATGACTTGGACATCCACTAGCCAATTTCATATATTAATATTCACATATCAATATTTGCGTATTAGTTCACATAATAATAATGACAAAATATAGAATTCAAAATGTACAACTCACGCCAATTTTTAAGCACACAGACTGCTGGCTCAAAGAAATACAGGCACTTGTAGAGGCCTCTTCCACTTGGTCTGGGGAGTTGTTACTATACCAATAACTTCCCGCTTTGACTTGTGTTTCAGTTCCCTCAGATTCCGGTTTTCCATGTTAAACTGGTAGCAATTCCCTGGGCTCTAAGTCCTCAATATGCTCCAACAAGGGTCTGTTCTGGTACTATTCTAAACTCATGCAAGGTCTGGTTGTCTTCTTGGCGTGAGTGACTTTGCACAGTGCTTTCAATCGACCAAAGTGTCAGGTTATTTTGCCCCTTTCGTTCCTGGCACGTGTTGTTTACTATTAGACCAGGCCTTAATCAGAAATGTAGATATATTTACATCTCGAGTGCCGGCCAATAATTTCAAACTTGCGTGTTTAGGATGGGGTAATTCAAAATATTGCCACTAGGAAATTTCTGTGCATTAATACAAAGGTCATGTCTTCCAAATATGGAATGAAAACACTTGATCACTCTCTCAGCAATGTTTACAAATAAGATATTACTTTAATCTAAAGTAATGTCTTAGTAACAAGGTGTACAGTAAATGATTATGTCATTCGTTTCCGCCGAGTGCATGCCGACAGGTCAATACCGATATATCGCGGGGCACCCCTAGGTAAACATGACACGCGTTCACAATAGGAATATTGACCGGGCCCATCTTGGTTTTACCTGCGTCTTAATCTTAGCAAAGCCGAGAAGCGCAAAGCAAACAAGATCTATTATCACTGAAGGGAGTGTACGACTGATAAGAAAATAGCTAATATCTGCTTGATAGCAGAGAAAAAAATGGGCCGATGTCGTAAATTTATTTGAGAGGAAGAGTCTTTGAAATAGTGGTCCTGTTTAGAGTGGAGAATGATGGAAAAGGCTATGTGATAGTAAGGGCTTTAGAAGTAAATAGTTGATTCACAGAGTGCTGGGATGAGTAAGGACAGACTGTTTTACGACAATTTGCCTCTCAATTCTACTCCAAAAAAACTCTTCTGGACAAACAATTATTTGCCAGTTTCCAGACTCACAACTGCGCTCATACCGATTTGGTGCTTCAGACACACAGATGCACGTGAATACAAACTACGATAACGAATATGGGAAAGTTTGGGTTTGGGCCTGCCAACACAAATGCTAAAAGTTTTATTCCTTTTATTGAGCATTAAAAAAAAATCAAGTCACAAACAATTATCAATTTACATGCAGAAATCGAAGTTTCAAAATACAAAAAAAAACAAGGAGGGGGGGTTGTTGAAGAGTGGTGTTCAATATGCCCTTCCCTCTTGTACAGAAAAATTGAAAAAGGAACCCGGTCCAAATGACAGGTAGTTAACAGAAGTAGATAAGTTAACCCAACAGTCAATTAATCTATCCTGAAAAGAGGGATTAGGAAACAAGTCCTATTATCTTTAACTGTTTTCACTTCTACTAAGCAGACTAGGAAGGGGAAAAAACAGAAGTTAAGAAATCCCACTTATAAAGTGAACCATGTAAGGAATAACTAACAAAATGTCTACCAGGTACAGCAATTAAAATAGTTGCACATAAATCTCCTTTTAGTCATGCACGCACGTGCTGGCCAACACACAAACTCACACACAGACTTACCGATCTTAGAAGCAGGCAATCCATAGAATTATACAAAAAACTCATCAATTAACACTTGACATATTGAGAGTGTCTGTTACTTCAATGTCCGGCCCCAGATTTAGCGAGGTTTGGCTGGTAGTAAATATTCCCGCTTATCGCCGGTCGTGAAGACTAAATGTTCTTGTGGTTTATTTTTCTGATATAAAAAAAAGTCTATGGGATGGCATCGTCGCAGTTAGATACTGGTGAGAATGGGGTGTGGCTTCTTAGATTTCACCGCTGGTGGTAAACCTTCTGCTTTAAAAAAACCGAGGTGACTACAACTGTCCAGTGAGGTAGGTTTTAAATCCGGTGAGGAAAAACTAGGTACCGTCACAGTTCAGGTACATATGCACTCTCTCTCTCTCTCTCTCTCTCTCTCTCTCTCTCTCTCTCTCTCTCTGTAGCAGTAATTTTAGTTACAAAAACTCTGGCGATTGTTCTTCTTCTAGTTAAAACTGAATATACTTGGTGAGGTGTTTAAATTTGTCAATGGGGATGCTTTCTTTCTATTAATTTAGATAGCTGGATCCCAAACATAGGATCGCCTCAAAGATTTAAAATGTAATACACAGTCTCATCAGATTCTGGAAGGGGGTTTAAGAACTGAGTCTGGGGACTCTTTACCAGGTTGTACTTCTTCTTGCTGGGATCGCTAAAGGTAACGATCACTCTAGATAAAAGATAGAAAACATTCAATTCATACCGAAAATCAAGTATCATTTCCAAAGCGCGATAAATTTACAGTTAATTATTTATACATTCGCGTCTATAATTTTTATAAAATTCAGGAAGAACTCCACGCGAATTTAATAGTTAAAACATACGTAAAAACTAGAACTAAACTCAATTAAATTTAGTTATAAATTCCCTCGCGTCTTTAAATGTTACTTTAAGCATTCAAGTATCTATCATTTTGGGAAATAATATAATAGATATTTCATTACCTATTCCACTGGAACTATTTGAGATAAGTTTAATTTAATAGCTTTAAGTTAATCACAAAATCCAGTGAAATAAAATGAATGAATGCACTAGACCACTGATCACTTTAAAACAAATATATTATACCGTTTAGCACAGAATAGAATTCACTGCAAATAAGTTGAGTATCCAGAGTGAATCAAACAGGATTTCACTATGCTAGTGCTTCTGTCAAGGTCTGGCGAAACGAGTGATAAAGTTGCATTCTTCAGGGTCTGTATATATCTAAATGGAATTCAAGATGAGTGGGACCTGTTAGATTCTAGCGCCTCTTTAGAACCCAGGAAAAGTAGAGGTTTCTAGCCGTCGTGTTAACCGCGATTGCCCCCTGGCTTCCGATCTCCGTCTCTCCTGTTTCTCAGTCTTTCGGGCAAGTCTGCCTCTGCCGGTTGCCACAGAAGTGCGAGGTCTGCAAGAAGCTTTCTTCGTCTACTCTGGTTCGCACTGCCGTGTCATCTTCCTGCAAGACGTTGCTCTGTTCGCTGCCTCCGCTTTCTTCTGACCGTTCTGGTCCATCTTGCGAGCGGTTCAGTGTTCGCACGGAGATGAGAAATTCCTGCGAGAACTAGCTTCTCTGTTCTGGGGATCGTCTCAGTGTCTTTAGATCTCATGCCGCATACTTAATGAGCCCCGGTGGAATCGGTTCGCTCTGGCAAAACAACAAAGTTGCAACAAATGTTCAGGGGTTCTAATGTTATGAAAAGCTAAAAGTCCCTTTAATCATCCATCAAATCAGGGAAAATTCACTTGTCGAACTAGACGTACGTCACAGCCGACCACGGTAATTACGAGTGATTTAGTACCCAAAAAATATTACTAAATACTGCTGGAGAGGAAAAGAGATCGACCCAACCTTCAGTGACACATGTATTTTTGGATAATAAAGATTCTGATATGTATGTATGTATGTATACTATCAAGCAGAAGGCAAACAAGCTCGCCCCAATCCTGACGGTTATATTTAACACATGCCTTTTCAACCAACGGGTGCCACCAGACTGGAAGCACGGTGTAATTACCCTTGTGCCTAAAAATGGAAATTTAAGCACCGTCGAAGACTGGAGACCCTTCTCTCTCTCCTGCTATCATCATACAAGTTGTTCATGAAATTAATTCAATCTCGGCAAATGCAGTGGATTGTTAACACCCAGCGACTGACACCTCGGCAAAAAGGATCATTGCCAAGAAATGGTCTTCAAGAACATGTCTTCACCTTAAAAACAGCAGTTAGTGACTTTCTACATTCATCAGGAAAGGCCTATCTTTGCTTTATTGATATTAAAGATCCATTTGGCAGCATTGACCACGAATTTATGATAAGGGAGCTAAGCAAATCAGGCTACCCTAACGTCTTTGTCAACATCACCAAAGATATATACAGTGGCTCCTCCTATCAAGTTAAAAACGCCAGTACTATCACAGACCGGATCGAGCGTAAGAAAGGTATTTTTCAGGGGTGCCCATGGAGTGTCACTGTATTTGAACAAGACATCGATAAATGGCTGCGGTGAATTGAGCAAGGTTATCAAATACATCACGTGCCGAATCCTATTCAAGGGCAAGGGGATGACGTAAGTCTCTTGGCCACCAACATACACGATTTATAATCATTGGCACAGAAGACAACAGTATTTATGGAGACCAGCTGGATGGAGGTTAAGCCACAAAAGTTTGCTGTGTTCAGCGATCAGCGAAGCAGAAACAATTGGGTCAAAACTCGTAAGGCGGACATTAATATTCAAGGTCATGAAATCCCCTCTTCTGATCAAGGGCGTTCCTACAGATACCTAGAACATGACATTACAATTGATAATACATCGGACCAGTTCCAAGCAAGCAGCCTTATATTAAAATTTAGGTCAAATTTAACAAAATTAAGCTGTGCCCCCCTGTCGTAAATTTTTAAAAGAAGATATTTATGGTCCCGTCTGAGCAGAGGTGATAGTGGTAAATAAGTGAGGTTAAAGGTATAAGAAATAGATTTCACGAGTGAATAGTTTAAGGGTAGAATCTGTCTCTGGATTGAGAAGATACTCTAGGCCAGCCTATCTTTGCGACTGTAATTTATTATAAGACAATCCTATTCTCCATACATGTAAAATATACGTTTAACCACTCACACACACACAAAAATATGTGACTACAAGACACACAACCATGGAAAAAAAACTATGGTTATTGGGTATGGCTCTGACCAACACACAAAGCTTAGTCAGTTTGTTGTTTATTATCATTTAAACTTCACAACATCGAATATCAAAAGAATCAAATACATCAAAATTACGTATAGAGAATTAACAGAATGCCTATTCCCTCCCCTCGGTGAGATGATAAAAACCCAACCAAGTTAATAACCCCAAAGATCAAAAGGTTTGCAATAGGTTACGGTATATAGACAGTAAAGTGAGTAAAATTCCTAATACGTGCTACCCCGTAAAGTAAACAATTGTTAAAGCCAAATAAGATAGTTTGGTACAAGCTACATTAACAAGAAAAAATATTCACTCTCTCTCTCTCTCTCTCTCTCTCTCTCTCTCTCTCTCTCTCTCTATTACGTGGCCACGTTCTCACTTTCCTCACCTAATCTGGTGTCATTTCCAGTCATGTATAATTATCCTGAATATAGTTATCGGTATTGGTAATGTCAGGTTTCAGTGGCTAACTTGGCCCCAGTCTACCTTAACAGTAACTTTATAAAAGGTGGACGCGAAGTTTGATGAGGTAATCCTCGATCGATATTGTCACCTTGACTAGTTAATGCTTGAAGAATCGAGATATAGTGTTCACCGCAAGAAATGGAAAACGAATACTTCTGGTATTTGGACACAGCTAGTTGCTACAAATTGTTACTGATGTTGGTATGCGATTGATTAGATAGATCCTCCCGGCTAACTCGGGTGGGTGCCGATTCTGAAATAGCGTGACTCATCTGGATAAATATCCTCCTGGAATAAAACGACTATCGGAAGTCGGGAGAACAGTTATTGTTATTTCACCACAATGGGCTGATAAAATGCAAGAAAATATATCTGGGTATTTGGCAAGTCCCGTTAAAATTTTACTTATTAAAGAGTTCGTTCGTCTCTGTGGCCCGTCCTGTTCACAACTGGAACTTGGACACGCGTCAGCCAACAGAAGACAACTTTACTTCCACTCAGTTAAAAAAAATCGAGATACTGCCCAAATTATGGCCACGTAAAAACGCTGGTCGCCGTTGAACAAGTTGCCTAAAGAATATAGGAACATTATGAAACACTTACTGCTAATAATATCTACATATATATATATATATATATATATATATATATATATATATATATATATATATACTTATGAAAGGGGACGTGACATCTCTTATCCTCTCCGTCATCCCTGATTAAGTTAAAAGGCGTACGTTATGTCTAGCCTATCCTGTCTGGTCAGTTATTATTTAATCTTTAACCAATATCGCACTTATACAAATATCGCTTGTCATTACTAGCTATTTGTTTCGCCACATGATATTACACTAGTCACTTATATAATTACACTTAATGAATTAGAAGTGAATTGTATTCCGTCAATTATCAGTCGTGTAGTGTATTTATTAGTCAACTAAACCATCTCTTTCTGGGTGATAGCGGGTGTTTAAATCTACATTACAACTGAAACATCTGGAATAAAAATAGCTATGCGTTATTTAATTTACTAGTCTTAACACCTAGAAAATCCCAGCGAATTATAATGGTAAACTTAACACATCGAATCACGTAAATGCTAATTTTTATTACCACAATCAGAAATGAAAAAAATCTCCACGAAATGCTAATGACACGCTTTCACAATGGCTCTAGAATAACGAGCTAGATTATCCAAAAAAATCTGAGCGACAACTGATAATGGTTAGAGGAAGACGAGGTTTATATAGGATCATCGTATTTTGATCTCAGAAGGCTGCTACTTTTCGCACTTCTCGTGCATAGCAGAATTCAGGAAACTAATTCCCCGATCAAGGGCTCCTTGTTCACTTCTGTCGGTCACTGCTAACGACATAAAAGATTAGTCTATGTAGCGGGCTCTGGTCTGCGAATGTTCCTGTTTCTCGAGATCAAAGAGATACCTTGCCCTGAATGTATGGACATCACAGGATTTGCTCCCCTCGTAGAGAAACTTCAAAAGCTGTTACCTTCCATGTGTTTTACACGTGCTATCTGCCAGTTATCATAATATTGACAAATCAGCTCGCGTGTGAAACTCAGGTAAACAAACGTGATTAGCTCCCCTGAATGAATGACAGTTTTCGGAGTTTGTAAACAAGCTCGCAAGCTCGTTTGGTATGGTCAAGTAGACAAAAAGAGGCGTGGATTAAAATGTGAATCAGACAGTCAGAAATTGCGTGGTTTGGCTTTAGCAAATGGTAGGCATTAAATGGGAAAGCCAAGGCTGTCAGATTACTGTATCACTATTTACATTTCCACGTCACACCCCCACCAACGTCAGCAAAGATTTCATTAATTAACCCGATATGTTTCGGTCCTCTCATGTTTTATTTTTCTAACATATACTTCACAGAAAAACAACTTAAAGAAATTGAAGATCAAATTGTACAACACGTTAGAACATGGCTTGCGCTAAATGAATAATCCACAAGGAGCTATTTCTTTTGTCCCATTTCGAAGGGTGGCCTTGGCATACCAAACCCCTTCGTATTATACCACTCTCGACATATTTCATTCCTTAGTATGCTAAATTGTGATGATAGTCTTGTAAAAACTGCAGCAATAAACTCGTTAGATAAGCATATGAAAAAGCGTAAAATAGACCAAGTAGACGAAGATAGGAATAACTTTGCAAGTTACGAGCTAAATCAAACGAACCATCTAGTTAAAAGATCCAAGGTGAATTGGCGAAGATCATTTTGGGTAGAACTGAATGAAGAATGCGCGCGTGAAGGAGTGAGTGTGAAAGTGGATGACAGTGGCCATTACATTGTACATTTAGACGTAGATGAAGATGTGAGTCTAACATACAAGTCAGCAAACGCTTTTTATTCTGGAATTAAATCACATAAACTTAACCTAATTCTAAGTGAACTACAAAGTAAATCGTCGCAAGGGAGAATAGTGCGCTAAATGAAATGTGTAAACCATTCATTGTATTCTAGTTTTCTATCTAATGTTAAATTAAGTGATAAAATACTTTCATTTGCTGTGAGATCGAGGTTACAGTTGCTGGAATGCGAAAGTCTTTTACATCTATACTATCCACAGACATACACGAAAATGTGCAAAATATGTAACCACCCATACGAAACAGTGTCACATTTATTGAATGGATGTACCAAATTTCAAACATTATACCAACAAAGGCACAATAGAGCAGTACGCGACTCCATGCAGAGTTAGAAAGATAGAGCGGAACCGAAAGGACGTGCCCAGTCCAGCTCAGTGTATTTCTTATGTTGAGGAGATCAACTTCGCACTTATATAGCAAAAGTGTATTTCAAGATGTGATGTGATTTGTTTGTGATTTCAATATACTTGTAAGTATTTATTACAAACTGAATGCATAGCTGATAGAACTCACGGTCATAACTGGAACAGAGTTACGCTCGAAGATTTGGTTAAAATGAAAACTAAATCACATATCTAGATCTTTTGCCAAGGAAGAAGGTCCTTATGTTGAGATATATTAAACCTAAGGAATACCAAGAAGTAAAAGAAAGCTTGGATCAATAAATCAAACTGAAGAGATGGGAAGATGTCGTCGAACTTAGAAAACGTTGACCTAATGAAGGAACACTGAAGAAAATGAAGAGTTTCGCCATGTTTTGAAAATGGAAGATGATAGAAAGATGCAAAAAGGGATATTGCATCAATGAAATACTATATTGACATTCTATATGCATTTACTTATTACTATAAATATGCAATTGTTCAAGAACTTGTTACATTTGACTTAAGCCAGCTCTTGTTGAAGGCTATTAAAAGTTGTTTCTAAGAAAACCAATGCTGTTGAAGAATCAATTACCAAAGATGGACATTATGCAAATAAATCAATCCATCCTAATCTAATCGCTACATTTACATCTAAAAGAAGCAAGCATTACTAACTGCTCTAACCAAATACACCTTAGAGGATCATCCCAGAACGTGGTACAACCTTAAGTCTGTTGAAGAACAATTTCCACCTCTGCGTATAGGCTAGTCGATTAACTAGACTCTTCGTATAAACAGCAAACCCCCAAACACCCTGCCCGGCCACACTAGTTTCTATCGTGTCTGATCAGTTTTGTAGCATGATCATCATCATCATCATCATCATCATCATCATCACTTTTCAGCTTCCCAAGATCCTTCAAGAAACGCATGCCAAGTTTTTGTCCCATGCCAAGTTTTTGTCCCATGCCAAGTTTTTGTCCCATGCCAAGTTTTTGTCCCATGCCATTCGCTTAAGGTGTTTTCATGTCTTCTTCACCCTCTTCATGTTTGTCTCCAATTCTCTTCTTAATGTTTTCTTCAGTCTTCTCTGGGGATTCAGACAAAAGACTGCCTTGTGTTGCTATCAACAATTCTCCTCAATATATGTCCTATCCTTCTCCAGCTTCTTCTTCTCATTATTCGCTTGACTGGCACTTGTCTAGTTATTGTCATCAGTTCCACATTAGTGATCTTATCATACCACTTCCACTCTTATAATCTACAGACACGCTCATTTATGAAAGTCTGCATCTTTGTTGTTGTCGTATTTGTTGTTGTTGTATTTGTTGTTGTTGTTGTATTTGTTGTTCTCCATGTTTCAGAGCCATACAATAGAACTGACTTGACATTTGAGTTGAAGATTCTAATTTTTTTTTTTTGGACTTTATTTATTTTGATCTCAATATAATACCAAGTGCAATGAATGCTCCTATAGCTTTTTCTATTTTTGTTTTGATATCACTGTCTGTTTCTCCAAATGTTGTCTATAATTGTAGTATAATAGTTATTTGACATTGGTATAACAGCATATCTTCTTCTACGCTACCTCTATTTCTAGTCTCACACATCACTGTTATTGTCTATATAACTATAATCTATTTTCTGTATAGATTCCATATATGTTGTAATATAAATTATGACTGAACATAGCATGAAATGTTCAGGAAACTAATCGTGAACCTAAACTGATGGGTCTCAGGATGCTCTGAAAGTAACTTCACATCTTGACTTACTATTACATCACTCAAGATGATGTGGGGTTGGTGTGGAAGATTATGATAATTGATTTCATATATCAAATGTTTTTATCTTCATCTTTCTTTTTGCCCGGCTTCGCCTGCGCCTGTTGGACTAACCTAATCTTTATTACGCAGTAATCGGTCCTTCTCATTTTAGCACGCATTTAATGCTGGTCGCTATATTTCTTTGATGAGAGTCTACCAGAGACCCATTAGTAACGTGAGCTGTAATTTTAACACCAGCGCCAGAGATCAATCGTTGTAGAGATCAGACCGAAACCAGATTTGAATAAATTTGAGTAGATAGCGTGAAACCGTAGTGAGAAATCTTTATTACCTTTTTCCTGAATCCGTTCGTGATAAGTAATTAACACGACGAATCGGGAGACCTAAGACACTGATCGCTTGAATACGAGCAGAAAGACGATGGTAACTCACACGTATTAGCGCATTGCCGATGTCTGGTCTAAGCGTAAACGTAGATCCTGGGTTTTCGGCTTTGAATTACCCATAAGCCGAAAACTGAACGTAGAAATTCCCCGTAGGTGAGAGGTCTGTTTTTGGGGGATTAATTTACTATCTTCTTTCATCTTTTAATATTTAAACCCCAACATAAATCTAACTTTATTCATTCAGACTCCGCAGTTTCTCTAGACATAGCTAGCTTCGTTTCTAGATTACTTTATTAAGTATAATCTCAGTTTGCTTTGGAGTATAGTCTTAATTAGTCCTGTGTGAGGTAATTATATTGACTAGTATTGTCGAGAGATATATTGTTAGTTAGAATCATATCTTTACTAGATTTTTGTGCATAAGTGTTTTGCTAGTTAGGCCAGTCATTTGATAATTCTCTAAATTACCGTGTTACAGTGGATAGCAGAATAAATTATAATTTCTAGCTAAAAACTCATTCAGCTATAAATAAATTTAATTAAATTGCTAGTAACCAGTCAGAGAATAATTTAACCATCTAAGTAATGCACTGATACATCATGAGTGTTGACGAAATATGTATTTATTTCTAATTCATGACGATTGATTTCTTTTTAATGACTAGAATTTATTTCACGGAAGTTTTAAACGATGAGACAAGCTCTAAGCTTATAGTTTCTGATTTAAGTTAAATGACCGAAGTGAACATATTCTATTTTACGCGTAGGATTGTGTATACTATTAGGGTTGAGTATTTATGTTTTTCTCTTCCTTTTATACAGTATATGGGTCAAGCCCAAAATCTACCAGCGGTTTTTTTCAGTATATATGAGAATAACCTAGAAGAAACATTGTGTACTTAATACGTGAGTTTATAAGTCAAAACCTGTCTGGCATTGTGTTTGCATCCAGAAGGAGACATAGTATCCATCTCACGAACTTTAAGACTAAATGCAGTAACTGGGCATATCGAGCCAGATTATATTTCTTCCCTAAATCTCATGTACATTCAGCCCCTGTGGCGAGAAAAATTACAAACAGTAACATTTCCGACGTTTGACAAATTGTGGTGTGACCAATAATTTTATATTGAGAGAAGTTACCAACCTGTCATGTCCTAAGTACTGGAAACCTCGAGATTCTGACATTGTGAGCCCATTTAAAATTTCTTACCTGAACTGATTCAAGTGACATAAACAGTAATCCTAAAATATAGTTGTAAAGTTAACGCTCCCCGAAACATTGGATGAAATCTGTATCTGCAGAGCTGGGGTTCTTTTTATCAAAACGAACACGGATTCAAGGTGTGGGTGTGTCCTAAAGTTTGCCCCTGAAGGTGCAGGACATCACGTTTGTAGGTAAGAAAGCAAGTCAGTGACCACTGGTGAATGAACAGAGAGAAAGCAGAACTGAGTGATTCCCTTATGGTATAATTTATGCACCCACTTTGTGTGTTCTTTATGCAATTTTGTTGCTAAATGATGTTTTCCTCTTAGAATAGATTAACATATAAACTCTGTTCTTAACTGTAGAGGGAAATCCTAGACCATAGCGTATAAATCTGTGACTCTTTGGGGCTATAACTTTTCTTCTAACGGGATAATGGGCTCAACAGAGGGGGAAAGGATTACACCTATGGGTCTATTCTTTTAATAATTCTTTAACCTATGTGTATTTATATGTGATTGATATTCAAAATTTTGACTGTGGTGAAATTCTTATGATAAATAAAATTTACATAAACTTATGCAAGTGTGTCGGTCAGCTCGTCCCAAAATATCTATATTCCATTGTTATAGTTTTCACGTCTGTGCGTCTAACTGTCGTCACTTATGTGTGTGTGTATGTGAGTGGTTGACATATAGTACATCTATATAACTGAGTAATCTGTCTGACAAATATTTTCTGTTGTAGAGATAGGCTGAGCGAGAGGATCTCCTCGAGTCTCAGAGACAGACTTATCTAGTTTCCACCATCTCACTCGTGTAAAGCTATTTCTATTATTATCTCCCACTGAGCTATCACCTGTTCTATTTCTATTCAGAAGAGACCAATCTGTGTCTTAATTTCCGTATCAGTAATCTACGACAGTTGGAGTGGCTAAGAATTCTAGAGTTACCAGGTTCGATTACAAGTAGAGGGAATATATTTTATGGACATTTTTTTCTAGTTGTCCAAAAGATGTCATACTCCCCTCTGGTCTTCTAGGAAGTGAGATAGGATGCTTCTATAGGAGGTTCACGTATGCAAGTTGAGCACGTTAAAAATCCAATGGAAATTGGAAATCGTAAAGAGTAGGCCATAAGGCCGCTGCCCTGGCAAAATTTAAAAAATTAGAAACCTACCCACCACAAAAGTATTTATAGAATGTGTGATTCCTATATACACACATTGGGATTCACGCCGATGCTACGGAGTTCGTGCACTGTGCTAAGATCCTCCTTGTATGATCAAAGGTGATCGGATCACTGATGGAAGTTGTCCGTGGGCAATGAAGAAAGTCCTTAAAACCAAACCAAGCCACGCATGATAGCTCATACTAGAAGATGGATGTGGATGACTGGTAGTTGTGGTTGAGAATTTATTTGTATATTTATGGCATGCTAGGCGCAGTCGAGGACAGAAATAATCTGTTGTAACCCAAAAGGATATTGATGCTTAAGGCCGAGATCATGATTATTGGGCAGGTGTTAATTACTTATTGATTGCATCTATTTCGGTAGAAGACATTTTAACGTGCCTGCATATTGTCCGCGTTGCTTGACTGCGCTTTGACAACGTGGAAATGACATCAAATTCAAATATGACACTTGCTGGCTTACGAAGATTGCACACTGGGATGCCACTTTTATTGCATGTCCGTTTTATTGGACTCTCGGGAACATGTGAGAAAAAAAAAGAAAGTAATCCGTTGTTTCAGCCTAAATACGTATTTTCTTCTTTTTTTCTCAGTGCGCTTTATGTTGCTGAAAAAGACACTCACTGATGATGATCTGAAGGATAAGGCTAAGATTGCTGGAGTTTGACATTAGGCGTAAGACTGGCAGGGATGAACGTATGAGAGGATGCATCCGTCATATGTACAACCAGCGCGCAATAGGAACAGTTAGCATTCATACCCTTCGACGTTTGCTGAGGGAGACTAGGTGCCTACGGGTTTGCCCGAAATACAATGATGTCGATTCTGAACAACAATAACAATACCGATCTTAAGGATGACGCTTAGGAAAACAAATTTTAAATTTGAAGAAAGCAAAATAGAGTCAGATACAGAAATAAGTAAAGAAACATGTATAAATATAATTATTTGTGACATAAAATAGAGTGAGTTAAAGAAATAAGTAAAGAAACATGTATAAATATAATTATTTGCGACATAAAATAGAGTCAGATACAGAAATAAGCAAAGACACATGTATAAATATAATTATTTGTGACATAAAATAGAGTGAGTTAAAGAAATAAGTAAAGAAACATGTATAAATATAATTATTTGCGACATAAAATAGAGTGAGTTAAAGAAATAAGTGGGAGCCGCGCTGGTATAATGGCTACAACGTTGTACTGGCGACCAGGTTTTCAAGGTTCAAGCCCGGGCGTCAGCGTTTGAAGGAATGTTTACGACCGGGAATTTGACTGAATAACCTGAACAGCTCCTGCACATAAACCCTCTGTGGATGGGAAGGTGCGAACTTCCGACCGGGTTGGAAGGAAAGTCCACTGACCCCCCAGCCTCGCAATGACATGTCATTGGGCCAAAAGGGCTGGAAAGCTCGAGTGCCGCTGGTTAGAAAAAAAAAAAGAAAAAAAAAGAAATAAGTAAAGAAACATGTATAAATATAATTATTTGCGACATAAAATAGAGTGAGTTAAAGAAATAAGTAAAGAAACTTGTATAAATATAATTATTTGCGACATAAAATAGAGTGAGTTAAAGAAATAAGTAAAGAAACTTGTATTAATATAATTATTTGCGACATAAAATAGAGTGAGTTAAAGAAATTAGTAAAGAAACTTGTATAAATATAATTATTTGCCACATAAAATAGAGTGAGTTAAAGAAATAAGTAAAGAAACTTGTATAAATATAATTATTTGCGACATAAAATAGAGTGAGTTAAAGAAATACAAGGGGACTGACATAAGTCTTGGACCTGACCATGAAGGACATGTCACAGAGAGCTGAAATTTTGTATAGTGTTTATTCCTTTTCAATATAGCCACCGTCTGAATTGACACACTTCTGCCATCTCTGCTTGACCTTGAAAAGACCTTGGGAGTAGAACACCCTATTTTTCAAACTAAACCAGTCATCACATGCCAGTATAACCTCTTCATCGCTGTCAAAATGATTTCCTTTTAGCTGCTTTTTAAGATTTGGGAATAGAAAAAAGTCTGATGGAGCCAAATCTGGAGAATATGGTGGGTGTGGAAGAATTTCAATATTCAAATCGTTGGCTGCTAGCTGCACAAGCCGTGCTTTGTGAGAGGGCGCGTTGTCTTGAAGCAAAGGAAGATTTTTGAGTTCGTGTTATCCCTCGTTTCCTGGTCACAACCTTTCTTAGTTTGGTGAGAAGATCTGCATAGTACTGTCCATTAACTGTGTTGCTACGAGGCAGATAATCTTTCAAAAGGACACCTTTTCCGTCCCAAAAAACAGTCAGCATCACTTTTCCTGCAGATTTCTGCGCCCTCGGCTTGACAGGTGTTGGGGACCCCGGGGTTTTCCATTGCATGCTGACAATTTTGGATTCGAGGTCATAATGGTGTACCCAAGTCTCATCTACTGTCACCATGGTCTCCAAAAAATTATTTGACTGAAACTTTTTGAGCAACTGTTGACAGCAATTTACCCTCGTTTGCTTCTGTTCACGTGTCAACAGTCGCGGAACCCAGCGTGCACACACTTTTCTCATGTTCAGTCTGTTGTGTAAAATTCTATAAACTGTTCTTTCATTTAGTTTTACTCTACTAGCTATCTCCACAATTGTCATTTTTCGATCCTGGTCAATGATTTTCTTCACTCTTGTTGCATTTTCATCGTTGCACTCTGAGGCTGGTCTACCAGATCTTGGCAGATCAGCAACATTTGAGCGGCCGCACTTAAACTGTTGACACCAGTTTTTTACCGAAGTATATGAAGGACAAGAATCATGAAACACTGGTTCCATCTCCCTGTGTATTTCTGTAGGGGTTTTTCCCTGAAACATCAGAAATTTTATCACAGCTCTAGCCTCCTTCTTTTCCATTGTTTTGTCAAATCTTTGGAGCAGCAGATTCGGTCAATAGGGTACATTGCGCCGTGCACCGTAGCGGGAAAACCCATTGAAGAAACAAACGCGTACTTTACACATTCAGTGCAAATATGATGAACTTTAAATGTGCCATGTTTCATTTTCCTCCTGTGACTCCTTCACGGTTAGGCCCAAGACTTATGTCAATCCCCTTGTAAGTAAAGAAACTTGTATAAATATACTCGTAATTATTTGCGACATAAATATAGAGAAGACACAAGAACGCGTGGCACGTGTAAGGAAGACTACAAGCCCTGTATTTCTAATATAGAAGGTAATGGGGGATAAAAAGCTAGAGGGGAAGTTTACAGAAGAGTATACAGGAACCATCAAGAAGTAGCAGAAGGACAAGCCTGACATAAAACAGGCTGGCACGCTCGATAGGCTCAAATAAGATAAACTGTCAGTACATTGTACCTTTTTTTAATTACTGTGTCGTATTAATTTTATCATGATTTTTTTTTTTTAACTAAAGTTTTGCCTCTTTTTGGCGAGGCGCGTCCCATTCAACCTAGTCGGTTATATTAGGGCGCAAATCAAAATATAAAAGACCATTAGATCTGAATTCTCTGATTGATTTTTTTATCATGAAACTACCTGATATATGTCAAGGTACTTGAGCAAGGGCTAAACTTAAATATAAGCTACTGCAGTCTTAAGGTGGTTGTCTGAAACTTCACTAACAAGGGCAGTTATTGTATCTGACTCACAATCCATGTTTCACAAGGTCCAAGGATAACTCCGGCATAACTGGAAAACGTCCTTAGAAGCCTCAAATCTTCAGGAACTAGTGTGGATCCACTGTTCTGGTCGTGCAGGGGTACGCGGCAATGAAAAAGCTGACCGACTAGCTTCAAGAGCACCCATGACAGGTGTATTGGATATTGATAAGGAAGAAAACCTAGGGGCAATTAATGATCGACTATTAGAGAATGACGCTGCAATCAATGAATCGTCAAGGTTTAGATTGCTGGAATATGGCATTAGAGTGGATAGAAGAAAAAACTCGCGTATTTAAAAGGCTTTTCAAAGAAAAAACAAGTCCTGGGTAATGTTGGAGACAAACGTTTAAACATTATAAAAACAACACAAAATTGCACTAAACGTATATGAAGTTAAAAAGGGCCAGCTATTCCGGTGTTTCGTATCACCCTCTACTTTTGAACTTCTGTATGGATATGAAAATATCTGAAGCAATTCCAGACGGAGGCACTATAAACGCATTCCTGTTTACAGATGATCACAATCTAGACATATATATATATATTAAAGGACTCATTGAACAGACGAAAGCATTAAGTACAACATGGGAGAGATACAATATGGATATCAGCGCATCTAAAAGAGTCACAATGAAATCCAGCAGAACCATACCTTTATCAAGAAAGTCAAAGAATTCAAATAGCTAGAAAACATGTTCCCAGAGTACGTCAGAATGACAGAGAAATATAAGTAAGATGCTAATAGGAAAACACACAGGGGATTACCACCTGATTCCCACCCAAGCATCTCCATGAAAATAACTCGACATTTAATAAATAGCATATTAATATCAACCTTTTGCTACGAGTGTAAAACATTACCCCTTTCTAAAGCACAGAATAGGAAGATTACATCTTGTGACATGAGATGTCTGAGAATAGTTGCAACTGTCACTATAAGTGGTCAAATACGAAAAGAGGAGATTAGGAAATTGGTAGAAATAAAACTATGCATCATCTCCACACAGAGTGGCAGAGTAGAATATGATATAGACACGTCGGCAGAATACAGTTTAAAAAGCTGTCATTACAAGACTTCAACAGCACAAGATCGGATGAGTAGACGCCCTAGATGAAGGTGAATAGACAACATTAACGTTTAATCTGTTTGTGTTTCAAGGGGTGTAATTCATAAATATAAATGTGGAAATAATATTAGATGTAGGCGAAGGGTATGAATGCTAATTGTTCCATCGGGTTCGAGATATTTTGTATATATTTTTGGGCCGATGCATCCTCTCTACGTTGATCATTTTTACTTACGCCTAATAAAATGCAAAAGCAATCTTAGCCTTGATTTTCATACGATAGCAGATGTCATTCATCTAATAGGTGATCATTCAAATAGTTACTGTATCTCTACCTAATTCCATAAATATGGCGCTTAGAAGTTGTAGAAATTCTTGCTGATCTGCTGTTACGTGTGCGGAGCCCTTTCATTACCGCGTACCCCTTTACACCATGACTAAAGAAAGCACATGAACTTTATTTCGTTTCTAAAGTTGATGATGCAAATATCTATGAAGCCAAATGCAGTTTTTTCGACGGTTGTACTGGTCACGTTGGTTACGAAAATCGCCGAAGTATAAGTCGAAGTGCCAGTAAAAGAACGACAAATCACGCTACTGATTGTTACACTAGTCAACAAAATAAATTTTCAAAAGTCTTTTTTATCCAGAAATTAAATGTACCAGTTTCTTATGATTTTCACATGCTGATTTCAAAATATCATAAGAAATTCACCAATTGGCCTCGGTTTTTTTTTTTAATGATGAATTTACATTACAGTACTTTACAAATAATTATGACTTGATTACTACTCCTGGGCTAAAATGCTAGTCTTTCTACTTAATTTAAAAATTGTGGTTACATACTCAATCTAAATTGATCTCGCTTTTAACATAAAAGATAGAAACAATAAAAACATTATTTAAAGACTCACATATGGAATGCTTTAAAAAGGCCCAATATTCCGATATCTAAATTCCGTCATAGACACAGTCGAACTGTGTTCAATACTTTTTTTTGATGATGACTTCTTGCTAGTGCAATCGATGAACAGTCTCTAAATGTGCACCTCAGTCATGAGCAACAGTAATCAACAAGCATGGCGAAGGGCATCGACTCTTGCCTAAGACCTAGTCTAATAGCCAGTTATGTCCTAACGGAAATCGTTCATTTGCTCATCAATTGACCAGTCGCCTACAGTTTCTGTTCGTATGAAAAAACTTATGACCAATCCAGAAAATAATTTGGCAAAACATAAAGTACAATAACTACTAATGGACTTTGTGGAGATTTTCTAAATTTCATTGTAATTATCAGACTGTTGCAAGAAAATTAGGTCCACCACTACTAAATGCTTTGCTGCTTTGGTTCCTTGCCATGGCAACAGCCGCAACAGACAGGAACATCGTATGCATGAAAGGTGTTTCGAATTTGCGTATGCACTCAACAAATACTCTCTCTCTTATTTTAGCTTTCACTCGTTACATTGGAAAGTTGGGGCTCATGAAGAATTTCGTAAAAGCCTATCTGTTTTCTCCAAAGCCTTGACAGTTATCTTCGAGAAAAGCTTTCCGCAAGGGTAGCGATGCAAAATAATCTTGGAAGGTACAACTGCTGGGTTCTCAACGTTTACTGCAAGCTGCAATGACAGACAAACAATTCGAGCCAATGTCTTACTGATGTAGTGAACTTCGTGCACGGATCCCACTCAAATCAGAGATCGTCGATAACTTTCTGGTGAAACCACCAAATCTAGTCCAAGCAAAAAGTGCATATTTTTAAGCACCGTATAAGTGACCTCATATGAATTATGCTCGTAACATGTACACTTCAAAAGCTGCATTTGCTTTTCATCTTGTTTTTTCTTTCCCTGAACTGCGTGACCAACTTGGAAATGTCAGCGATAAACATTACCACGATTCCAACAAGACATCGCCGTAAGACTTGTCTTATCAAGGACGGTGAAAAGTGTGACCATGCTTGCCGATTATTGTAATTGATGCTCAGGGCTGCCATTAAACCAGAAATGTTGTGGCACGCAGAAAGGTCACCCTCTTTGAAAAAGAATGTACATAAGCGGCTTCTGGCGGTTCCTATACACATGATGTTGTAACATCTGTCTGCCAGGAGATTAAAAAATTTGCAATCTGGAACCTAAAAGCTCCGACCTTGTTCTCCTCCGGTAAATTCAGATCTCTTACAAGATCATTCAGTTCACCTTGGGTGAGTAAGTGGGGTGTAGTGGATGTAGTTTGCTCAAAATCTGGGTCGCTTGAGGTTGATGGTTCAGGACCACCAATGTCCTCTTCATCAGTGGAAGCAAAAAAAAAGGAATTCTGGCACTTTGGAACTGGTAGGTCATCGCCATGTGGTACCGGAAGTATTGCAGAGGGGAGGTTTGGATATTCCAGAACTTCCATTTTTTCTGCACATTTGATAGCCTTTCCAATTCACCATCGCAAAAGAACAGTTGTTCACGATGATCAGTTGGCAGGCTCCTCCAAATCATTGGGACTGCAAAATGGAACGAGCTTGTTGTTTGTTAAGATCAACATTACTGACAGTTTAATATGTGCTGCACAGTGTTATTGCAGAATCGATGTGTGGCACCCAGCAAACCTATGGTGATCTCCCTGCAGCCAAATGTCGAAGGGTACAAACTGCTAATTGCCGTCTGGCATTTATAACGCCGATACATCCTCTTTGATACGTTGATCCCTGCCAGTCTAACTAATGGCAAATTTTATCAGAGCCTAAGGTGATTTATACGACAAAGTGTCATGTAATCATAGGTTATCATTAATTGCATCAGTATCTCACCTTGTCTAGTAAATGCGCTTTACTATTGGTCATCTAGAAGCTAAAATTATGCCAGCCCTTTCAATTGTTGCGTCATATATATATAAATTTACCAGGGTAATTAAATAAACCAGTTCAAGTGAAAACTAGAGAATCATTTTTTTTCTTTTTCGTTGTTCTGGCACACCAAAATTAAAAATTCAGCTATTTTCATTTCTGGTACATTTTGGTTGTTGACTAGTGTTATCGCGAAACTTGTCTAGCTACTTTCATCAGGTGTATAAATATTTCAATCGTTAAGAAAAAACCCGTGTCTAGCTGTCACCTTTTCTCTCAGTCCGCTGACGTACACTGTAAATAGTCTATTTTGACAACGTAAAGAATAATTGATGTTAAGATTTAAAAACGAATAATAGCTGCAGTTTCATCGGTGTAAACACATTCATCTTGTTATTGATCACTCCAGCAACATTCCAGCGATGCTTCATCTGTATCTTCAAATATTAATATGTGTCCACAAGACGTGCCAGAATCACTATACAGCAGTGCTCTCCCATGTGGGAACATCAACCAGTATAGCCTTTATTATTTGTTTTTTCAAATGAATCCTGAGACAGCACGGCATGACACTGACCAAAGCAACATATCTCGCCCAAACAGAAAAAGCTAGGGAACCAGAGTACGACTGTCAATACATTAGATAATCTCAAGGGTGTTTTGTGCCACAAAAAGAAAGACAAGAACCCTGGACCAGAGCGAATGAACAAACGAACTGTATTTTCCAAGGTATGAGAATTGGACGCGCACGCCTACCTAACATTCTGTCCTTCTTTTCTCTCTCTCTCTCTCTCTCTCTCTCTCTCTCTCTCTCTCTCTCTCTCTCTCTCTCTCTCTCTCTCTCTCTCATCCTTTGTACTGTACACACTCATTCTCACATGCCCTCTAAGTATTACTTTAAATTCATACAACTATTATCAAGGTAATATAATGACCAGATAAATTGTCGAGGTGAAAAGGGAAAATAGAAGTGATTACAAAAACTGTTTAGCGATATTTACACCACAGCATACATGCCTGAAACACCATAAAACCCAAGCTCGAAGCTTGACAAATAAAGCCTGGAGCCATTAAATATGAACACTACAAACAAATGAGCCTGATGAGTCATGTGGACAAAGTACTATTGCAGATTATCATGCCGAGAGTGAGAAGTAAAATAAAAACAGTAATCGATGAGCAACAGTGTGGATCTGTGGACGTCAATGACACAGACAACGCCACATAAACATGTGAACATTAATAGACAGAGTTATAGAAGTTAAACAGTTACACATGTCCTTTATATGCTACACTATAACACTTTTGACAAAGTAGATCACGGGAAAAATAAAATAGAGAGCATAAACATCCATAACAAAGACCACAGAATAATAAAGAACAAGTATCGACAGCAAAAAAGTAGCTATAAGCATATGCATTGATTAGAAAAATAAGGATGTTGGGCAGAGATATCTCCTGTCGTCTGTTTTTTTTTTTTTTTGGTTCGGTTTTTGCCTTCTTCTGGCGAGGCGCGTTCCTTTCAATCTATTTGGTTATATCAGAGCGCATTTACGATCCCCAAAAACAAAATGTCAACTCTATTGACTGCTAACCCGATCAGCGTTGATAGATACTAAGTCCTGAAAAGGACTAACATTATCTATCTGCTAGCATAAAGCCCTAAAGAGGACTCGCCAGCTACGCCAACGCCCGAGCTGTGTGTGTTAGGATTATGCTATCCTGCTGTCTAACCTGGTTCTCTCAGTACAGTGGACATATAACGGGACTCGCATGGCATATTCCAAGAATACTAGTAACTGAATAAAGAATAAATAACTACGGATGCGGTAATGTGATCTTAATAATAAAACGTGAAAATGAGTTACAGGAAATTAATTGTACCTTAGTGGTAGAAACTATACATCAATCCATTATCTTAAATAGCGAAAAGATAAACACAATTGTCATATCAAAGAAACGGACTTTCCCAGACAGCACCATTGGGACGATACGGTTGTCCGATCTCAAGTCCACTCCGGCAGGATTGCATTACATTCCCGTGAGAGTGATATTTTCTTATTTTTCTCTCCCCTGTCATTATTATATCGAATATTTTATGCACCATTATTTTACTCTCTATGCTGGATCTAGTAGGGTGAAGTCTCTAACACTCCACACCCCTACGGAAGTATTGGCCATGGGACTATTTTTCACATGTTAGCTTTGAGCCGATCCCAGAAAGAACTGTAACAACGCCATGTAATTTGACCGATCAGCGACTGATAAGTTTTCGCTTCATTCGTCTGGCCGCATTTGATAGAGACAGTCATCTCTATTGATCAGTTTGAACGTGACGGTCCAGGTGGCTAGCGACTATCCCTATGTTTGTACAAGACGGGAGATAATGAGGTAATCGCTTCCGATGTGCGTTCCGTATCGAGATTACAGATACATTTGTCTGAAAACTCAAGATTTCCAGACGATATCATCGGGGCAGTATCAATGCACAACATTTGTTTGTGAAGATAGCACAAGATGGCGACGGAAGTTTGACTCAACGATATGAAGAGGTCACGCGTGGATATTAAATGCAATAATTTGAAACACGTGAGGGTATTTTTTGAATTTGAAGCACCCTTACCTACGTAGTGCTGAACGAGATTCGATTGGATTGGTTGATTTGAGAGGCTGGAATATACAATGTATCTCATTGGAAATTTATGCGGAAACTCAGCTGGAATTTGAACTGAGGATTGTGAGTATAATGTAGCTAAATCAAAGTAAGTACACACACTGCAGCGCAAACGTCAGACTAGCGACTCCTTAAAGACAGAAAGATAAAGGAGACATTGGACTGAAATTCCACAACTATAAGTGACAGATCGAGTATTGGGCAACTTAAGAATTTACAAGTAAACCTGCATTTTTAATACAAGACTGGAAACTTAGGAATGTGATCACATGTCATAGAGGAATTAAACAAAAGTTTTCCCAAGCCAGTGATTTCGCAGAATACCCGCCGTCAGAGGAATTAACTCTAATATTGCAGACCAAGTCATAGAGGAATTAAACAAATGTTTTCCCGGGCCAGTGATTTCGCAGAACACACGTTGTCAGAGGAATTAACTCTAATTTCCAGACCTAAGTGATTTCGAAGCATCTAATGCAGAGCTGTGCCCAGTCTAAATCTGTGCAAGGAGATTGTGTATTCCCAAAATGTTGGGTTCGTGGTTACAAGCCATCAGACGATTTGTGGTACTAACGCCGCTAGTGTGAGAGAAAAGCATCCACCCTAACCACCTACAGTGGAAGAGAGTGTGGAGAAGGCTTTCGTCATCACAGAATTGATGAACCACAGCTGCAGGACTCAGCTAGAGTTACGTTTCTTGTAAAATAGGCGAAAGCAACGGACGTTTGATAAATCCTCATCTACGCCTCCGTGACGAAAACCTTTATTTAAATTTCACAAATCTTTCCATATTTATTGTAACTGTTAAAGACTAATTCGTTATTAAAATTGTTACATGCAGACGACAATTTCGAATGCTAGTGGCATAAAATGGATACAAAGTCAAAGTGTATGTTAATTTCACAGCTTTGGAATGAAGGAAATCAAACATGTTCCAACATTTCTAAAACCTTGAACATTCATGAGCGGACTGTCTACAGAGTTGTCAGTAAATTAAAAGCTGGTAATGGAATCGAGCAAAAAGAAGGTAGTGGGAGGCCAAGAATTTTGGACACAATGGACTGGGTTGCTGGGACCATCGGCGTCTCGCCCAAATCGTTCGGGCTGGGCCAATGAAGAGTGTAGAACACATACAGCAGCGCATGATCGAGTTGGGAAGCCCAGAGGTATCTAATGCTACTGTCAACCGGGAGCTACACAGGATGAATTACACAAAAAAGCGGGTAATTTCGTCATCATTGCTCACAGAGACTCACAAACAGATGCGATTGAACTGGTGCCACGAATACCAAAATTTGTCATGGGACAATGTGATTTTTTCAGATGAATGTTCTGTTTGGCCTTATCCTGCTCAAATAAATATTTGGACGAAAGACTCTGTAACGCCTGTGTACCAGCGACCGAAACATACCCAGAAATTCCATCTTTGGGGAGGGGTTTCAGCAAGAGGTGCCACACCACTGCGTGTTTTCACAGGAATTCTCACGAAAGAAAGGTACATCGACATACTAGAGGGACACCTTCTGCCATTTATGCAGGTCATGTACCCCGGTGGGTGCACATTTCAACATGACAATGACCCAAAGCATACAGCTCATACCACCAAAGCATGGCTGCAAGAGAAGAATGTGATAGTGCGGAAGTGGCCCAGCAACAGTCCCGACCTAAACACAATTGAAAACGTTTGGGCACTACTCAAGAATCATTTTAAAAAGAGTGGACTCAGAGACGTTGAACAATTGAAGAAGGAAACTGAAAAATACTGGGACAGTCTGACTCACAATTACCTACAAACAATTGTGGGAAGTATGCCTCGCCGCATCCAGGCTTGCCTTGCTGGAGAAGGCAACTTAATATTGTACTGAAACCACTGTTAATAGATAGGGGAGATACCAATCTTCCTCTGGACATACAGTTTTTATTATTATTTGTTTCTATGAGTGTGCTGCGTTGCGAAAATATGTCTGCCATTTTTTTTGCAAAGTACTGTATATATATATATATATATATATATATATATATATATATATATATATATATATATATATATATATATATATATATATATATATATATATATATATATATATATATATATATATATATATATATATATATATATATATATATATATTTATCTCTAAACAGAGCTATACTTTATAAGAGGGATTTCGTTGGATTACACCAACTGGGGGATTAAACGCGCTAAACTATTGCTTAAATCCTTCACAAAAGGCGACGGACCAGATATAATGCGTTAACAATTTTTCAGCCCAATGCAACATTGTTCGTGACTTCTAGAAATATCTCGTGAAAGCTGCCTTAAGGTAGAAGTGTCATTAATCTTCTATCTACATCTCTGCCAAGAGTAATCTTGCTCGCAAATAGATACCTCGGAAGCCAATATTAGATTATCTTGAGTTTTGGTCACTGTTGGACCACTACTGCAAAGCAGGGAAGGCAATCCGTGACAACCATAATAATAAATGGAATATGTTTGAAAAATGTCACTAAATTCAAATATCTGGTAACGTTAATTTTTTTTTTTTTTTTTTTTTTCGTACGCCCGCTAATACTCGAGGCGAAATCTCAGGTTATTTTTAATGTCTAACCTGACATTGATTTTTACGTGAGTATCCTATTTTCTTGTACAGAGACAAGTATCCCTCGCCATTCAGGCAGATACTCGCCGTTTTCGGAGGTACCCATTAGAGCTGGGTCGGCTCAGGAGCCGCCAGTCCCTGGTCGACGACACTCCTTCAAATGACCTCGCCAGGTCTCGAGTTAATCCACTCCAAATCCCGGTCGACGAAAAATCGTTAATAACATTAGATAGAACTTGCATCTCTGAAATGAAGAGAAGAGCATCTTATGCAACAGCTGCATTCCATAAAAAGAAATCGAATATTTTGTTCGAAATTATTGTCAGTGGAAGAAAAAAGCAGATTCATACGTTGTTCTGTAGAGCCTATTCTAGCAAGTGGTAGTTAGTCCTGAAAAACTAATAAACATTTAGGAAGATCCTTGGAGGACACAGAGATGTGGTTTTATTTAAAGACAGTTAAGAATAAAATGTACATCTTAAAAAAGGTAATGAGTCTGTCATGAAATAGGTCGGTGCACGAAGGAAACTTCTGTCGCCAGTGATGTGAATCTGTTGTTGCTTGGTTCCATGTTACACAGTTGGACTGTCCACCACTTGTCGTTTCCTATCTTTTTGTCCTTTATTTGTTAACTGTTGTCACAATATACTCTTGCTTTCCTCTTCTCATAACATGCTCACAGAATATGGACTCCTTACTTTTGATATGTGTGAACATAAGTGTAAGCATAATGTTTTTTTATATTCACCAGACATTTAAATACACGACATTTGTACAGGTGATATAACGTTTAGAAATAAGACAGACATAATAAGAAAATATCTCCCTTAGCGAGAAATGATAACTTGTCATGGCTGAACAAAAAAATTGTATGGAAGCGCGAGAAGAAATAACAGCCTGGACCGATAACATAAGTTGCAGCTACAGAGATGAGTGCACGTACATCATTAGTGTCTTTGTTACATAGCCAAATAAGATCAAAACTGAGAGGTAAATAATAAGTTAGAAGACAAGGCCTTTATGGCACTGACAGTGACGCGCAATTAAGAGCTATCAAGGGCAACACAATTAGTCCTACTGTCATGAACGAATATAAAAAAGATAGAACAGACCAGGTAACTCAAGGGATCGTCCTGTTTCCATATCTTCTTCCAATTCTTCATGTCTGTCTTCAATTCTCTTCTCCGTGTATTCCTTGGTCGTCCTCTGCCTCTCTTACCCTGGAGATTCCAGAACAAGGACTGCCTGATAAAGCTTTGAGCACGTTTGCTCAGTGTGTGTCCCATCCATCTTCAGTGTCTTCTTCTCATGTCTTGTTCTTCTGGCACTTGCCTGGTTCATGTCATCTCTTGTTCTTCTGGCACTTGCCTGGTTGATGTCATCTCTTGTTCTTCTGGCACTTGTCTGGTTCATGTCATCTCTTGTTCTTCTGGCACTTGTCTGGTTCATGTCATCTCTTGTTCTACTGGCACTTGTCTGGTTCATGTCATCTCTTGTTCTTCTGGCACTTGTCTGGTTCATGTCATCTCTTGTTCTTCTGGCACTTGTCTGGTTCATGTCATCTCTTGGTCTTCTGGCACTTGTCTGGTTCATGTCATCTCTTGTTCTTCTGGCACGTGTCTGGTTCATGTCATCTCTTGTTCTTCTGGCACTTGTCTGGTTCATGTCATCTCTTGTTCTTCTGGCACTTGTCTGGTTCATGTCATCAGTCCCACATTAGTGATCTTGTCATGTCACCACAATCCTTCTATCTTAGGCAAGTATCCATTTATGAGAGCGTCCGAGGTTAGAGCGCAGACTTCTCGCGGCGAAGGTAGCGGATTGGAAACACGGTGGCGCCACGCTGCAGTCTACCCAGCTGTAAATGAATACTTGACTCTACTGTTGGGTTAGGAAAGGCAAAATCAGCATAGAGAGGAACTGATTACCCCACCTCTCATAGCTCAATCTAGTATTGTGAAGTCTCCAACACTTCAATCCCCTACGGCAGTATCTGTTATGAGACTACCTTCATTTTTACTCATTTATAAAAGTCTGTGGCTTTTTGATTTTTGTTTTCGTTGTTCTTCATCTTTCAGAGCCATACAATAGGACTGACTTGACCGAGCCATACAATAGGACTGACTTGACAGAACCATATAATAGGACTGACTTGACATGATAATTGAAGATTCTTATTTTTGTGTAGGACTTGATATCTATTGATATCCATATATTTCTCAATCCAATGAAAGCTCGTCTAGCCTTCTATATTCTTATTTTGATATCATTGTCTGTTCCTCCGACTGTTTATATTGCAGCCGAGGTATAAATTTAATTCTTCATCTTGTAGTGATGTTTCTTCAAGTGTAATTTTTGTTATTGTATCCTGTATTTATCCTCATATCTTTGTTTTCTCCCTGTATATTTTCAGACCCACTAGCTTTGACCTCTCATCAAGTATTTTCATTTTGTCTTGCATCTGATTATGATTATGTACAGAAGAGCCAGTTCGTTGGCAAAATTGTTAACTGTGAGTAAACTAGTGCGGACAAAATAATCTTTTAAGTAAAACAGTGCTTGTTTAACCCCGCTTTTACAAAAATCTTCACTTTCTTGTGCTGCGTCCCAGCACGAAACAGGGCCCAACCGTCGTAGTACTTTCAAATAAAATCATTAGCATTTTACGCCCCTCCCCACCCAAACACACAGGTACACACATACACATAGTTAATTCAACTTGCTAAACGAGTGTGTCTTTATCTCATCAGACTGTTGTCGCGATGGCGATAAGTGGTAACTGTTTTTTTAAATTTAATTGTACACACTAGAGTCTATTTAGACTGCTTTTTTGTTTCTTGTCACAGAGAGTTTATTGATCATAAATTGCCTATATCCTCTTCTTTTTCTTTCACCCGTATCCTCTATTTTATTATCACTCTTTACCTTTTTCCTGTATTCTTCGCATCTATTCGTTTGCGAAAAATATTTTCTTCCCCATTCTCAACTTTACCGTTTTCTTTCTCATACTGGTAAACGCATTTATGACATAACGTGTTAGAGAGAGAGCGTTAAAATGCATTCTATTGCATTAGGTGTCAGTGGACGAAACTGTGAATATATTCGTCTGGCCAGACATAGGAGCCGACATATGTCTACAGCATTCCCTGCACCAGACGAAATGCACTGTGAATATTCGCTTTCACCAGACCTATAGGCGACAAAGCTGTCTGCATTTTCACCTGTAACAACGAGTTGCATCGGCTGAGCGCTCAGTGAGGCGCGATAGCCGACATCTCCTCGGCGCAGTTTGAGACATTTGTCTGGAAATCCCAGCTGACAAGGCACTCACTGTTGGCCTGGTCAGCGTGAGGTGTGAAAACGCACGAGTGTCAGTTCATGGTAGTCTTCTAGTTGATGTAAGGTGTTTTAGACGGAAAGGGGAGATTATTTCGTTTGGCGAAATAAAATGGGACCCTTTGTCTGGTAATAGATATAACCAGAATGTTAAACTTTATTTTCATTCAGTCCTCAAAATTCGCAGTAGACAGGTTGTTCGTGAATAGAATAAGCTGTATAGCGAAGCACTAGTTTGTTCGGAAATTTACCGTGCTCTAGACTTCAAATAAATATATCAGCGTATAATTCTAAAGTGTGCGATTACCTGTAGTTCTGTGTGTTGAGGTATTTATATTATAATAATTATCTAATATTTTGTGAAGTGTTTAAAGTGATAATCGCTTATTTCATATTTCACTAGTTAGATTTGGTGCAGAGTGCTTAATTTATACAGTCTGTATTATTTTCTAGTGACGTGTTTCAATGGAAAGAAGAATAAATTATAACTTCTAGCTTAAACAACAATGTAGCTATAACGAATTTAATTTAACTGCTAAATAATCAGACGGGAACAATTTTTCTAAACTAACTTATAAATGCTAGATGCCTCATGAGTGTTGACGGAATACGTATGTATTCCTAATTCATGCGGATTTATGACTTTTAAATATAACTTATTGCACGGGAAGTTTTAAATGATAAGTCAAGCTGTACGCTTGCATTTTAAAAACGTAAGTTATATTGAGTACATAATATGTAACATATTTCATATATGTTTTTTCTTTATTCAGTAAATACTGAGGTAACCCAAACTTTGCCTGCGTTTTGTACAGAGACATACCTAATAAATGCTTATACTGGGCCTTTGAGCCAGTGCATATTTCTACACTAACTCTAATGTACATGCTGCCTTGTGGCGAGAAAAAATTACAGAAATCTTCTAAAACTATCATTCCAACACTTGATCCATTTTGATGAAACCAACAAACAAATCTGCAGAGCTGGGATCCGCTTCAGTAAACGACAGTAACAGATAAAAAGTGTGTGAGTATCCCAAAGTTTGCGCCAGATGGCGAACTACAGCACGATTGTAAGTATATCAGGTGCCCTGATGAAAGAACCGAGTGAAAATAGACTGAAGGATGTTCTTTGTTTGAGTCACCCACGTTGTAACTTCCTGTTATGCAAGTTATTGCTAAAAATATTTACCATTAGAATAAAGCAGAGTATCAAGTCTGTCCATACCTTAAAAAGGGGGAAACCATAGACTCAATCATATGTATCTGTAACTCTTTGGGGTTATCACTTTCTTCTAACGGGACTGTGAGCTATATATCCAGGAAAGGACCATACAAACGGGTCTATCACTATTGTAGCATTCCTTGATTTTATGACTATGTGTATGCTTTTGATGTATGTAATATGTTGTGATGTAAGTTTACTATGATAATTAAACTATACCTACATTTATTTCAGTGTGGTGGTCAGTTCGTTCCCATAATATATATATAATCCTTGTTATAGTTTTCCCACGTCTGTGTGTCTAACCGTCGTCAATTGTATGTGCGTGCACGTGAGTGGATAGATATATATTAATATATATATATTTTTTTTATAGACTGTCTGACTCCTTTGGATCTGTTGTAGAAGATTGGCGGAAAGAGAGAGAGATTCTCGATTTTCCGGGACAGCCTCTATAAATTTCTACCATCTCACTCGTGGAACTCTATTTCTAATATCACATCTCACTGTGGCTATCACTCATTCTAACCTATTCAGAAAGGACCAACCCAAGTCTTAATTTCCCTATCAAAAATCTACGACATTTCTTAAGGAGTGTATTACTTTATTTAAGAAAGAAATATATAATTAAAAGTAATTTAAACCAGCTAAAGGTTATAACAAGTAACCGATATTTCAGGTGAGATCATAATATTAGTCGTCAACGAGGGAGTTGTTAACTATTTTGGATAAAAGTTAACGTATGCTGATGGAAGTTAACTATTGCAGATAAAAGTTAACGTATGCGGATAAAGTTAACTATTGCGGATACAAGTTAACCTATGCGGATGAAAGTTAACTATAGTGGATAACACTATAAACATCGCTTATGAAAATAACGAGTATGACGTAACATTCTTCCAAACATAATGTTACGAATTGTTTTAGACACCACAATTGATTTGCTTATGAAGAGCGTTGATATGCACTAACAAAAGCATATTATACGGAACTACGCCGAATACACTATGACGTAGCTAATTTATGCAAGCAGATAGAAAGATAGGGGGCAGAAGGGAGAGCCGTCTGCTAAGGATCTTTGGCGGTGTTCGTTGAACAGTGTAGACGTGTTCATGCAGCTCTAGTCTTCAGAGAGTGTCCACAGATTTATTATCGTACTTCTTGGATATGTGGCATTGTCATTGTATGCCAGAAGAATATGTTTACAAGGAAAGTATCTATGAATAATTATATATCGCATGTTTGAGCGATGACGCCATATTCGGCAGAGTAGCGGACTTAGACTGATAGACTGTGGTAGCATATTCAAGTGTTTCAAATCATGGTGCCTGCTAATATATAATTCGTCAATCAGATATCAATACATCATAAAATGGAGCCTGTGTTGTCAATAAATATTCAAAGTCTTCGTCTACACAAGAGTGGCTCAATTTATTTAAGTTATGCTGTTGGCGTTGTGCCCCCTAGATGTTTACTTGGCTTACTATTAACACTTCTAAGAAAGGTCGTTATCTACACACGTTTGCACTCGCAACAATAGAGTTAAACATATTTAATTATCTTGTAAAATATGCTAATGTATGGTTATTAATTAAAAACATAAAATAATAGTTTAAACATTTGTGTTACATCCCTTGATATTTTGTTGATATCTATTTATTTGACTACGGCCCCTGAGAAATAACTGGCTTGTGTACATTTTGTTACAGAAAACTTTAATTACTCATAATGTCATAATTACAATATTAAATTATGGAATAACTACATGGCGTTACTAAGCCAGGGGCCGTAATCAAATAAATAGATATCCACAAAATTTCAAGGGACGTAATACAAATGTTAAAACTATTATTTTATGTTTTTTTTATTAATAACCATACGTTTCCATATTTTACAAGATAATTAAAAATGTTTAACTACACACTTTTACTTTAGTAGGAAATAGAAGAAAAAACCAGTAGTATGTAGCCATTCTTTTTTTAACTATGTAATTTTGATGGCATTCATTTTGTCAATCGGGTTCAAATTGGATCAGAGCTGTATCGACACATGTATTAAAACCAATGAATGTTCTGTGAGGATGAACATCCACTGTGCGTATTTAATCTGAATGAAAATCGAACATGATTTAAAGTATTTTTTGGAGGCATTTTTAAAATGCGTGGTCAAACGAATTTAAGTTGTAAAACAACTGTATCGACATATGTAAAAACCAAACTCACTCGATAGTCGATTTTTCCGTTGCAATAATGTTTAAGTTATTTTATAGTAAAAACTTAAGTTGTTGCAGACTACAAAATTATTAGATAGTTATTATCGTTGAATGACCGTTTAAAGGGAAGTACTTTTGTCACATGTTGCCAGGTAACATAATTTGGTTTCTACCGCTTTGGTTAAAAAAAAAAAGCTGATGGCTTTTTGTCAAATACGTTTTCAGTTCATGTGAATGTATGTTTATTTTGATTGAAAAAGCAGATTTATGCATTCATTCGTTTTCACTTATTGTATGTCGGTTCTTCAGAATTTTTGTTGCAAACCTTTGGCTCCGCTTAGTACTAAAATTGAGAAAATGTCTAGCTTTAGTCTGGTTGTTTAAATAACTTCCAGCTATCCACGCCATGATTTTGCAGCTGCGTCAAATTTGATTCATGTTGATTTGGTTGAGAATTTTATTTCCATTGTTAAACGTAAGTACCCATCTACTTAGCCCGTCACAGTATGATCTAAAAAATAGCTCTAACATGCCACCGAAGAAAAGAAAATCTATTGGAAAAATCAATCCTAAGACTAAGAAAGTTAAATTAGTAAAAAAAAAAAAACTGAGACTCTTCAAGAGCATGAAACTCGGCTTAATAAAAACCGAATTAGAGACGCCGAATCCAGGGCTATGAAGAGCTCCCAACAGCATGGAGCGCGACTTACTAATCAACGAGTTAGAAATGCCGAATCCAGGGATAAGGAAAGCCCTCAGCAGCATGAAGCGCGACTTGAACATAAAAGAACAAGATGTGCTAAATTAAGGGAAGCGTTTAAAGACTGATCTGAAATTGGCAGCATTTGGTTACAATCCCATTTTTGATTACCGATTTCATCCAAAAGTTGTGACGGGAAAAATAGATACAATATGTAATCATTGCGGAGCAATAAAATCTAAAACTGAAGCACCTGGAATGTGTTGTTTGAATGGAAATGTTAAACTATCAGATTTAAATCAACCCCCAGAGCCTCTGCTTTCCTATATGTCTGGAAATGTTCCAGAATCAAAACACTTTTTAAATAATTTATGAAGATACAATTCTTCTTTTAGATGACATCTTGTGGTGCAGCAGCAAGAGTGGAAGAAAGTGGCTACATGCCTACTTTTACAGTACAAAATCAGATTTATCACAAAGCTGGGTCATTGTTTCCCCTACCTAATGAGAATGCAGTTTTTGCAAATCTACTTCATGGGCAATGAGCAGCTGGAAGCTGACCAACGTTGCGAGATCATTCCTAGTACAAGACGAAACATTGTTTTAAATCTCTAGCGATTTTTTCACCAGCATAATGATTTAGTAAACGTCTTCAAGACGGCATTGGACAGAATATCTACAGATGAATATAAATTCATTATTCGAGCAGATAAAAGACCTGCTGGTGAACATGAAGGACGTTTTAATGCTCCTATAATAAATGAAGTGGCAATCGTTATGGTTGGTAATGAATTCGAACGGCGTGATATAATTATTCAAAAAAGGGGCGATAATCGTAGAAGCAACAATAATAACAGGTTAAGCCAGGGGAAAAGAAGCATTCATTCCACGCATTCCTCTGATCCCAAATTACATGCCTTTTAATTTCATGCGACTGCAATATCCTGTACGTCTTGCATTTGCAATGACAATAAACAAGGCCCAAGGACAGTCACTTAAGGTAGCAGGTATTAACTTAGAAAATCCGTGCTTTTCACACGGACAGCTATATGTTGCATGCTCCAGGGTGGGCATACCAAGAAATTTATTCATTTTTGCTCCAGGCGGCAACACCATGAATATTGATTATCAAAAAGCACTGGAATAATGTTGCAATAATAAATGAAGAAAACAATTATAGGTAAATACGACATGATGTAGTCAACTATATTAATAGTAACTTATGCAACTTCCATGTGTGTAACTTATGTGTTTAAGTTTCATAAAGCGTTAGTAGAAAATCCGGGCAACGCCGGGTACTTACAGCTAGAGTATATATATATATATATATATATATATATATATATATATATATATATACTAATGCCGAGAAGCTGGAAAAAAAGTGTGGGAATGGATTTTCCCCGTGTTTGTCATGAGATAGAGAGCGAATGGCTGCTGGAATGGAAAGTGCATGATTCAACCCACGGGTTTGTGTACAGACTACATGAAAACAATGAAAGTTACACGTGCAACACTGTCACAGTGACTGATAATTTATTTTACCATTCTGTTCCATATGTTATTACTTTTAATGTTCTGGTTTTCTTGACATTTTTATTTTCTTTTCTACCTTTGTAGCCCAAATTTTTTCACCTTCTCAAACCCCACCCGAGGTTTGTTTACGTTCTGGCTGGCCTTCAGTACAAATTCCTTCAACGGTCAGCGTAGCGGTAATATTACATCAGCGCACCTGTGGTTCGTTTGACCAGAGAAACATTTCTGTTACGCTCAAAGTGTTTGAACGAGAGAAAGGGTTTCTGTGAAAGAAACGGATTGTCTGTGGGAGGTAACTTCTGCGGGTGGTCTCTGTGTTTGGCCTTCAGAACGCAATTAGTGATCATAATATTATGTCTATCTGGGGAAATTTCTGGCGGCTGTTGTCTCTGATGTAGTCTTTAGAATAACCTTTGTCTTACTAATGATTAAGTTTTACGCCGAAACATCTGCAGAAATAGGCCAGCCAGGTGTTCCTAGTAGCGTTGTTTGTAAACTATAAATCTTGAGAATTTTAATAAGTCGAACACACTCGTAAAGATTTCCTGGCCCGTAGATGACCATATGAGACTAAGGCAGAGTTAGCACATCAGAACTAGAATGTGTTTGCCTAAGTTCTTGTCATTTTTCGGGGTGAGTAGACATATCTTATATATGATATATTCATGTTAGCTTTTATATATATCTGATAGGAAAGTGACGTGAATTCATTTCTGAGGACTTCTCCTAGTAATTTGATTCAGTGATAATGTAGACTCAGTCCATACAATGCTTACCATGGGTTAAGAGTCGGCAGAATTAACTGTCATTTCTGTAAGAAAATGTCAGAGGTGTGGATTATTCACTTAACACTGAACAGTGAGATACAGGCACTATAACTCTGAATTATAGGAGATAGTCACTTATTCCTTTTTGATAGAAACTTCTAGTGGCTGGGGGAGAATCATTATATGCTTACTTATGTAGCTAGACTCTAGCCATAACTTTCACAGTAAGCAGACACCCGCCATAGATATAATTCTATCTTATGTACAGTCACAACTGTATTATTATAGCAAGAACATTGCTTTTTCTATGTACTCATTTTGTGGAATGTTAATATATTTCCCCAAGGGGACATATGATTTATTTGTGTAATGTCACATGCTGTAATCTGTTTATGTAATTCATTTAATGTTGTAAGATGAATAAGCATATCCATTCAACTGTAACTACAAGGTTAGGTTTCCTGTATGTTTAGTTGGAAGAAGAGGAGTAGTTTTTGCTGTCAGAACATTTACTGACAGGTACCAGGGTGTACAAAATATATTAAGCCTATGCGGGCACATGCTGATAATTGATAGAGTGAAAGGAACAGGAGACTTATATGGTTAAAGACAGCCCTAAAACTATCATAGCAATAATTACAATAAATTTAAATCCCATAGCGGAGCACAACTATTTTATATAACATTAGTGTGATTTTATTGTTTGTTTAATGTAAAGGGTGTCTCTTTTGGGTCTCAGTTTCAGGGATACCGACTTGCTAGAGCAGACTCCAGTCAGGCGAAGAACGTCATATACTCTTCGATCTCAACGCTAAATCTGAAATAATCTATTGCAGTAGTAGTCTCCTACTCGCCTATTGATCGCCAGTCAGAGCATGGCGGCTTCCAGCATATCAAACAGCCCAGCATCTATAGCAGGATTTATATCACCAAGCTTTGTGTGCCTAAACGGGGCACTCAGTCACGCCACAGTCCAGCCAGCCCAAACAGGATTTAATACCAAGTACGCAAGATTCTTTAAGCGCCGGATAAGTGCGCAATGGACCGCTTTGTCCTCAAGTAACCTCGTCTGGTGTATTTCTGGGTTATGTAGAACCTCGCACTAAGGAGCGGCCAGCCAAAGATAGACAGAGTTCCAGCCCCCTCACGCAATTAGGGGTCACCAAAAGCTAGCTCCAGAAAAGTGTCTTTACGTAAATATATACTCCATGGGTGATGGAATTAACCTGTAAAACTTTGCCTGTAGGTGCTAAACGTTGCCCCAGGCGGCAACACCATGAATATTGATTATCAAAAAGCACTGGAATAATGTTGCAATAATAAATGAAGAAAATAATTATAGGTAAATATGACATGATATATTAACTATATTAATAGTAACTTATGTAACTTCCATGTGTGTAACTTATGTGTTTAAGTTTCATAAAGCGTTAGTAGAAAATCCGGGCAACGCCGGGTACTTACAGCTAGAGTATATATATACTGAAGCACATTAAAAACGCACCACTATTATATATACTAATGCCGAGAAGCTGGAAAAAAAAGTGTGGGAATGGATTTTCCCCGTGTTTGTCATGAGATAGAGAGCAAATGGCTGCTGGAATGGAAAGTGCATGATTCAACCCACGGGTTTGTGTACAGACTACATAAAAACAATGAAAGTTACACGTGCAACACGATTCCCAACAGCTATGACCCTGAAAATGTGTACGCGTTGTGGCAGTATACTCGGTATAAAAAGGCCATTAAGACAAAACACCCAGTACATGTGCTTAAAATGCCACGACTATCTGAAAACGACCGCCAACGAGCCATTGGTATGTTGGAGATCGGAATGAGCTCGCGGGCCATTGCCAGAAGGATGAATTGCCACCACAGCACTATTGTACGTCTCAATGAACGGTACGGAACCACTGGCAGTGCCCGGGATAGACTTCGGAGTGGCCAACCACGAGTTACTACCCCTGCGCAAGATCGTCATATTGTGCTGAGTCACCTAAGGAATCGTTCTCTCCCGGCAAGTCAAACAGCAAGATCAATAGTGGGTAGTCGTTGGCAAGTCTCTCGAATGACAGTCATACGACGACTCAGATGTCATAAAGTGGATCTGTAGGACAACACGTTCAAAAATTTCCCTCTCAAAACCTAGTTAACACATTTTTATAGTCTATAAATAAACTACCGCATTTGAAATTTGTCTCAAGGCCACCGTAAAATCAACCGCCAACAATTTGACTAAAGAATTTGAATTTTTCCCCTACACCAAGTTAAAAAGGTTACTTCCCCCAAACACCCCCCTCCTAATATTTATTAACGAACGCCGTAAAATTAACAACCAATAGGCTTGTTACCTCGTTTTGTAGAGTCAAGGAAAAAAATTGGTTGTAATGACAGAAAGGCATAATGTGTGTTTTTGAATAAACTTTAATAATTTATTTCTCAATAACTAACGGGAATTGAACAAAAGAGGATATCTTGAATTATAGGGCTAATATTGCTTAATACATTACCATAAAGATGTCCTCATAAATAAATTATCTTGACATAGAAAAAATTATTTTTGTAATATTTTCAGTTCAGGAAAAGCCGCTTTTAATTACAAAAAAAAATTACCTAGATGAATACGGTGAAAAATAATTAAATGAAACCCATATAGGATGATAAAGGCCAACAGGCAGTTTAATTATCAGTTTTGATATTAAAAATCGATCCATAAATAACTGAGATATATGAGATGCAAACTTAAATCAGATGAACGAACACACTTACAATTGCTCAAAGTTTATAGCCTAGGGGAAAAAGTTAAAATTTCTGGACGCGTTTCTGATTGGTTAAGTGTGGTGAGCATAGGGGCAATAAAATTAACATTTTGCCGGCATAGTCCGCCATTTGAAAAATACTATTTGCCAACTTGAGATCAGCGGGAGAGCATTTGTGACCAAGCTTTCGCCGTCTGGACACTACAGCATTATAACTACCCATTTAATGCTAGTCAAGCTTGTGCATATTGTGATATATTCTTCCTTGAGGGTCATATCACCATTTAAAAAGTTGTGCAACTATCCTGGAGAAGACAGAAATTGCAGGCAGTGGACGCTCACAATACATGCTGAGCTACAGGCCGTCTTTTCTTCCAGAAGGCAGCACGATCTGTGTGATCATATATACAGTTGGGAACAACTAGTCTCAGACAGACTATTAAGTTAAGTCCCTTAAAAGGGCACATGATAGCTCATTCACATAAATAAAATAACAATCCACAACATAGATTTCCTGACCTGGGGAGGATGTAGAAAACAGATCTTCAAACAATAGTTTGGTTACAAGTTCAAGTTTTCAAAAAAGACAGTGAGGTGCCCAAGAAAGTGACATTTGGTGATACAAGCCATGAACACTTTTCAACATATTGATTTCTATACTGTAAAATAAAAACTTTTCCTGAGTTCGATACTTCCTGTCCAAAACTTTGAGGTACAGGAAGAATAAAACCATATATATATATATATATATATATATATATATATATATATATATATATATATATATATATATATATATATATATGTGTGTGTGTGTGTGATAGGGTGGGCGAGAAGATGATGATGATTATATTGTGACGTGTGATCACTCTCTTTTCACACTCGCACCGACCCGAACAACAATAAAAACTCTTGATTCTGAGGCAGGGGCTGTATTTATTTCTACAACCCTGTCAGTGACTACAAGTACACAAAGCAAACATTAAACAAATAAACTAGCAAACAAAACAAAACACCCAGCATGTGCCCGATTGCTAATCTGAAGACGCAAACAAAGCAACGACTGGTTAAAATCATAGTTAAATAATGATACTCTCATCTGCCAAACAGTCCTTCCACGCCACCTGACACCCTCAACTATCACACACGCACACACTCATGCGTGTCATCCAATGCGACTAGTAAGGTGTTGTGCATGAGGCTGGCAATCTCACCGTGTAACACAGATTGCTACCGAAACCACTACTGCACGGGCACATGACTACTTCATGCGGAGGCAAACCACACTGGTGGCCCCATGCTCCCACAGAAGCAGAGAAGAAAAATATATATCTCCAAGTGAGCCCACGTGCTCTCACAAACCATTCTTCACATTACAATAATTAAATAATAATCAACTGGACATAAAATAATATTCTTCTATATGTACAACAAATACTCTCCTTAATGAGAATAAACCACCACCTCGCAACTGGTCCATCTCAATATTCATTACTGCATTCTGAACATGTCGTAAATGACGACTGGTGCGCCTGGTAACAAGCGTGTCGTATACGACCCCTGATGAGATTGGGGACTCACCACATGAAACACATCATTACCGTCACCGAAACAACCACAGCTATAGCATCAAGATGCTTATTGTGGGCCTGTAATGGACACCAGCTGCATTGGTGTTTCCATGCTCCGCCGGGAGCAAACAGAGAAACAGCTGTCTCAACATGCCTTACGCCTTACGCACGCTCTCCAGAAATCTAAATATATATTCTCACCTCAAAGTAACCCACCAAAGATATACAGTAGAATCATCAATAAACGTGAAATACCAAAGAATAAAATATAATTATTCTTGACTTAACAACTAGAACTAGTCATCACATAAAGGAAATTTACCACGAAAACTCTCTCTTCTATTACTGGGGAAAATTACATTTAACCTACTTTCCCCCACGTGTCGATTCACGCGATATAAAACTGCGTAACATTAAGTGATAACTAAGAGTGTTAAATGCAGACTCCTTGGCGTCTTCTTTTACGCACGATCATCAACACGTAGTCCACCAGGTTGCCATCTTCCCAACTAGTTAATATTATCTAAATTCCAGTTTCTGATAACATTTCTGTCCAGTTTCATGTACAAAATACTTTCATACTATCTTCGCCTTTCTTGCCCGGTCTGATGACTGAAATAATCGCTCTTATAGCCGCAATCTGGACTTAGCATGCCTAATAAAACCTATCAAACATTATTTTCACTTATCTATCATTTCGAGACTAAATCATAATGCCCTAAAAAGACATTTCCTTTGGGAACACATCTATCTATTTATTTCACTAAACATTAAAACAGCCTCACGCTGAATATAACTTCAAAAGCTACAGGTAAATAATGGTAATTCCACTAGGAAATAATATAATCTGCTTTTAAATCAAACTCACGTGTCATGTCTTTGTTCCTCTTCTACCGACACAGGGCTAGCCTAACTTCGTTTCTTCTCTCTGGGCGGTTCTTGCAAAATAGCTCCGTTTGCCGGCCGCTATCTCTTTTATAAGCCCAGGTCGAATCCCTCAATTTACTGCGCGCTAGGCGTATTGATTTGGCGGCATACATAACACTCGAGATATTTGCTTTAGAAGGCCCAAAAACAGAAATATACACAACTATTTCTAGAGCAAAAACACAATTCTACACCACAGCTTAATATTTAGGCATTATTATGGCCTAGTCATCAATCTTCTTCTTTATCTCGTCAGAATTTTTACATCCTAGCGTGCTGCGCGTACTTCGAAAATATGTGGGCGATAAAAATGCCTTGAACATAAAAGGGGCGTCTTTCCGGCCCCATCACATATCTCCCTCCTAATTTTGTTGTCGTCCCGACAACATCACTACCTCTGGCGCTTCAGTCGAAATCCCTCAGATCGTTGGTGCTGCGCAGGACTCTTTCTGAGCGGCGATGCTTTGTGCTCCGATTCTGTTATCGGTACAACCCGGCTCGGGACTCTCTTGGTCGTCATGTCCCCGGTTGTACGTTGTCGGGATGTCAACCGCTGTGGTCTTGATGACTCACTCACCTGTTCCGCGTCGCTGCCTGCCCGTGACATCTGCCTGTCAGTGCATGCAGCTGTCGACTTTGTAGGGAGATCGCTCTTGACGTGCTTTCCACTCATTTTGTGTGGGCGGTGGCTTACATTCCCCACAGTCTGCTTTTGATGAGTCTCCTCGTCTGGACACCGATCTGCACTCCCACCTATCTGCTTAGGACGGGTTTCCTTCCCTACCCGACGACCAATTTTCTCGGTGCCGTTAGGGTGACAGTTGTCACGGCCATCTCTTGGTTTACATACTGTAGGCAACCTGGTTGTGGCAGTACGTCTGGGGAAAGAGCTCCTTGAGGGACAGGCGGATATCAGATGTTCTGGGGATTTGCATCCAAAGCATCGTTTTGGAAGAGGGCCTTGAGGGCATTTGGCTGCCATGTGGCCTGAGAACTCACCACAATTATAGCACCTCAACCTGGTAGGCTTTCTCTGTGCCATGGGTCGCCTCCTACTTCCTTTGCATTCTTGACCGCCAATGCCGCACACAATGACTGCTTCCATGCCCTGGACCGATGGTTTGCTGTCAAATTCTACTCGTTCATTCTTCGCCAGACTCCGGAATCCCTTTCTGAAGATCTTGGTCTGATGTACGAATACATCAATACCTCCATCATCTGGCGTGATGAACCCCCATCCCCTGCGGACACTGTACCACTTGCAAACCCCTTTTCGCCTTGTCGGTGCAACTGCGTTTGTTGGTGCTGTCAGCTCACAGCTTTCCTCGACAACAGCCTGACTCTCACATACAAGAACACGCACCTCCTCGTCGTGCTTTGGCTGTTTTCGCGGTTGGCCTGGTTCTTTCTCTCTCTGCACCTCCTCTTGTGCTGGCGAACTGGCCTGTGACATCTGTGCTAGCTGGGCCTTTAGGAGAGATAATATAATTCTGCTTTGAGTGCCTCCTCTTCACTGTGGGCTTCTGCACTTGCTATCTGCACCAGTGTCTCTGGCTTTTTGCCTTCCAAGAAAACAGAACATTCCCTAGACCCCTGACTCCCGGCCTGGAAATTCCTGGTCATCTCACCGACTAGTGGTTGCTCGCTGTAGGCTTCCTCCACTATTTCCAGTAACTTCTCAGGGCTGGCCTTGGCTCCACCACGTATCTGTAATTCTCTAGATACCCATGGCGTAACGTTGTTCCAGATTACGTGTACTTTGTCTTCCGCACAAAAGGGCCCCATCTTCCACACGGCCTCTACATCTTCCACAAACTCTTGCCACGTGGGACTTCCCTCTCCACCAAATAGCCTTACCTCTGGTACCTCCACGTACACTACCTTCACAGGCGCATTAACCATCTTGCTGCAAAAATGCACTGCTGGGTGTTTACAATATTATATTTGCTCGTTTGCTGTTTGCTCAGTGTCACTGTCTGCCTTATCCTGCCGACGACGCCAATTGTGATGGGGTGGGCGAGAAGATGATGATGATTATATTGTAACGTGTGATCACTCTCTTTTCATACTCGCACCTACCCGAACAACAATAAAAACTCTTGATTCTTTGGCTGGGGCTGTATTTATTTCTACAACCCTGTGAGTGACTACAAGTAAACAAAGCAAACATTAAACAAATAAACTAGCAAACAAAACAAAACACCCAGCATGTGCCCGATTGCTAATCTGAAGACGCAAACAAAGCAACGACTGGTTAAAATCATAGTTAAATAATGATACTCTCATCTGCCAAACAGTCCTTCCACGCCACCTGACACCCTCAACTATCACACACGCACACACTCATGCGTGTCATCCAATGCGACTAGTAAGGTGTTGTGCATGAGGCTGGCAATCTCACCGTGTAACACAGATTGCTACCGAAACCACTACTGCAAGAGCACAAGACTACTTCATGCGGAGGCAAACCACACTGGTGGCCCCATGCTCCCACAGGAGCGGAGAAGAGAAATATATATCTCCAAGTGAGCCCACGAGCTCTCACAAACCATTCTTCACATTACAATAATTAAATAATAATCAACTGGACATAAAATAATATTCTTCTATATGTACAACAAATACTCTCCTTAATGAGAATAAACCACCGCCTCGCAACTGGTCCATCTCAAAATTCATTACTGCATTCTGAACATGTCGTAAGTGACGACTGGTGCGCCTGGTAACAAGCGTGTCGTATACTACCCCTGATGAGATTGGGAACTCATCACATGAAACACATCATTACCGTAACCGGAACAACCACAGCAATAGCATCAAAATGCTTATTGTGGGCCTGTAATGGACACTAGCTGCATTGGTGTTTCCCTGCTCCGCCAGGAGCAAACAGAGAAACAGCTGTCTCAACATGCCTTACGCCTTACGCACGCTCTCCAGAAATCTAAATATATATTGTCACCTCAAAGTAACCCACCAAAGATATACAGTAGAATCATCAATAAACGTGAAATACCAAAGAATAAAATATAATTATTCTGACTTAACAACTAGAACTAGTCATCACATAAAGGAAATTTACCACGAAAACTCTCTCTTCTATTACTGGGGAAAATTACATTTAACCTACTTTCACCCACGTGTCGATTCCCGCGATATAAAACTGCGTAACATTAAGTGATAACTAAGAGTGTTAAATGCAGACTCCTTGGCGTCTTCTTTTACGCACGGTCATCAACACGTGGTCCTCCCGGTTGCCATCTTCCCAACTAGTTAATATTATCTAAATTCCAGTTTCTGATAACATTTCTGTCCAGTTTCATGTACAAAATACTTTCATACTATCTTCGCCTTTCTTGCCCGGTCTGATGACTGAAATAATCGCTCTTACAGCCGCAATCTGGACTTAGCATGCCTAATAAAACCTATCAAACATTATTTTCACTCATCTATCATTTCGAGACTAAATCATAATGCCCTAAAAAGACATTTCCTTTGGGAACACATCTATCTATTTATTTCCCTAAACATTAAAACAGCCTCACGCTGAATATAACTTCAAAAGCTACAGGTAAATAATGGTAATTTCACTAGGAAATAATATAATCTGCTTTTAAATCAAACTCACGTGTCATGTCTTTGTTCCTCTTCTACCAACACAGGGCTAGCCTAACTTCGTTTCTTCTCTCTGGGCGGTTCTTGCAAAATAGCTCCGTCCGCTGGCCGCTATCTCTTTTATAAGCCCAGGTCGAATCACTCAATTTACTGCGCGCTAGGCGTATTGATTTGGCCACATACATAACACTCGCGATATTTGCTTTAGAAGGCTCAAAAACAGAAATATACACAACTATTTCTAGAACAAAAACACAATTATACACCACAACTTAATCTTTAGGCATTATTATGGCCTAGTCATCAATCTTCTTCTTTATCTCGTCAGAATTTTTACATCCTAGCGTGCTGCGCGCACTTCGAAAATATGTGGGCGATAAAAATGCCTTGAACATGAAGGGAGCGTCTTTCCGGCCCCATCACATATCTCCCTCCTAATTTTGTTGTCGTCCCGACAACATCACTACCTCTGGCGCTTCAGTCGAAATCTCTCAGATCGTTGGTGCTGCGCAGGACTCTTTCTGAGCGGCGATGCTTTGTGCTCCGATTCTGTAATCGGTACAACCCGGCTCGGGACTCTCTTGGTCGTCATGTCCCCGGTTGTACGTTGTCGGGATGTCAGCCGCTGTGGTCTTGATGACTCACTCACCTGTTCCGCGTCGCTGCCTGCCCGTGACATCTGCCTGTCAGTGCATGCAGCTGTCGACTTTGTAGGGAGATCGCTCTTGACGTGCTTTCCACTCATTTTGTGTGGGCGGTGGCTTACATTCCCCACAGTCTGCTTTTGATAAGTCTCCTCGTCTGGACACCGATCTGCACTCCCACCTATCTGCTTAGGACGGGTTTCCTCCCCTACCCGACGACCAATTTTCTCGGTGCCCTTAGGGTGACAGTTGTCACGGTCATCTCTTGGTTTACATACTGTAGGCAACCTGGTTGTGGCAGTACGTCTGGGGAAAGAGCTCCTTGAGGGACAGGCGGATATCAGATGTTCTGGGGATTTGCATCCAAAGCATCGTTTTGAAAGAGGGCCTTGAGGGCATTTGGCTGCCATGTGGCCTGAGAACTCACCACAATTATAGCACCTCAACCTGGTAGGCTTTCTCTGTGCCATGGGTCGCCTCCTACTTCCTTTGCATTCTTGACCGCCAATGCCGCACACAATGACTGCTTCCATGCCCTGGACCGATGGTTTGCTGTCAAATTCTACTCGTTCATTCTTCGCCAGACTCCGGAATCCCTTTCTGAAGATCTTGGTCTGATGTACGAATACATCAATACCTCCATCATCTGGCGTGATGAACCCCCATCCCCTGCGGACACTGTACCACTTGCAAACCCCTTTTCGCCTTGTCGGTGCAACTGCGTTTGTTGGGGCTGTCAGCTCTCAGCTTTCCTCGACAACAGCCTGACTCTCACATACAAGAACACGCACCTCCTCGTCGTGCTTTGGCTGTTTTCGCGGTTGGCCTGGTTCTTTCTCTCTCTGCACCTCCTCTTGTGCTGGCGAACTGGCATGTGACATCTGTGCTAGCTGGGCCTTTAGGAGAGATAATTCTGCTTTGAGTGCCTCCTCTTCACTGTGGGCTTCTGCACTTGCTATCTGCACCAGTGTCTCTGGCTTTTTGCCTTCCAAGAAAACAGAACATTCCCTAGACCCCTGACTCCCGGCCTGGAAATTCCTGGTCATCTCACCGACTGGTGGTTGCTCGCTGTAGGCTTCCTCCACTATTTCCAGTAACTTCTCAGGGCTGGCCTTGGCTCCACCACGTATCCGTAATTCTCTAGATACCCATGGCGTAACGTTGTTTCAGATTACGTGTACTTTGTCTTCCGCACAAAAGGGCCCCATCTTCCACACGGCCTCTACATCTTCCACAAACTCTTGCCAAGTGGGACTTCCCTCTCCACCAAATAGCCTTACCTCTGGTACCTCCACGTACACTACCTTCACAGGCGCATTAACCATCTTGCTGCAAAAATGCACTGCTGGGTGTTTACAATATTATATTTGCTCGTTTGCTGTTTGCTCAGTGTCACTGTCTGCCTTATCCTGCCGACGACGCCAATTGTGATGGGGTGGGCGAGAAGATGATGATGATTATATTGTGACGTGTAATCACTCTCTTTTCACACTCGCACCGACCCGAACAACAATAAAAACACTTGATTCTTTGGCTGGGGCTGTATTTATTTCTACAACCCTGTCAGTGACTACAAGTACACAAAGCAAACATTAAACAAATAAACTAGCAAACAAAACAAAACACCCAGCATGTGCCCGATTGCTAATCTGAAGACGCAAACAAAGCAACGACTGGTTAAAATCATAGTTAAATAATGATACTCTCATCTGCCAAACAGTCCTTCCACGCCACCTGACACCCTCAACTATCACACACGCACACACTCATGCGTGTCATCCAATGCGACTAGTAAGGTGTTGTGCATGAGGCTGGCAATCTCACCG